>JANRMT010062841.1:28129905-28179142 GCA_026402145.1 Polypterus bichir lapradei | reverse complement strand
TATCTATCTATCTATCTATCTATCTATCTATCTATCTATCTATCTATCTATCTATCTATCTATCTATCTATCTATCTATTTTAAGTAAAGGACAGAAACTGTACTCACAAATCTCATTTTTAAACTTGACTCTCACATCAACACTGAATAAGGATTTTTAGTAATTTTACCATTAATGGCAGAGTAGCTTTGTGCGTAAATGGCTCTAAGATGCATTCCGAGAAGATTTTAGCCTTGCACCCAATTGTGTCAGCACAGGCTCTAGACTGAATTGAATTAAGTAGATTTTAGAATGTTATACTTTGTTATCACACCCCTCCTCCTTTCCAAAGGCCATCATTTACACCCAGTCTGGCCTTCCATCTTTTTCATCTCCTGTGAGTCTGGGTTCACCATTTTCCAACCTCTCTCACTTGTATATCTCTCACGTACTCACTATTTCCGAAAGATTCAGTGATCAAGTGAAATTAACTTTCATCTTATTGTTCCCTTTACAGATGCAGGCTGATATGCAATGTCATTTTTTTTCTTTTTACATTTTTAAGCTTATAATGGATTCTCCACAAGTTTTAACATTCACAAGAAATTAAGTCATTTTAATCTTACAAGTGAAAGAAGTCTCCAGTTGATTGTGGGAGACCTGATATTGAATATATTCAGTTTCAAATTACAGAGCAATTTTCCATTTTTAGTAAAACGTCAAAGGCAGAATTCTTTTTTAAATGAAAGACTGCTGTGAATAAATCAGTCTGAAAATTATGGACCAAGTTTCGCTCATTACATAAAACGATAATGATCATCATGTAAGGTTTGAGGGGAACAACAGTAATAACTGTTAAACAGTAGACACTTGCCCAACATGCATATAAAAGCCTAATTAAATATAAATAGAGAATATGAAGAAGACATTAATACGAAGGGTAATTCTCTGTTTATTGTGCCTGGGAGCATCTGCAGTCTGTTTTTGCAGGGGATCTTGGTATGCATTCTGTCGGGGATAACTGGCATTCTCAGAACAGTTAGTAAAAAGTCTCAGTGGTGTTATTTTTATAAATGGAGAGATTTTAAAGCTTAAAGACTATACATTTGTTTTCTTTTCGATTAAACTGCCATTTCTGCTGTAATGAGCTATGATAGAAAGGCTGGGCTAGGAGAAAAAGTTGGGTAATTGTCAATGTGTCCTGAAAGCCATCCTCTTGGCATTTTAAGCACACTCGTTCACCTTTTGAACTTTGCACTTAGTATAAAATTGGTGTTAATTTAATTGCTTCTATTTATTTTTTGCAGGTTTACATTATAAACTGTAAGTAACAGCAACATACAGAGTGATGCATATAAACTCACTTAGCAAATTATTAGGACCCCTGTACTAATGCTGGGTAGTGTGATGATGCGGGCCCACGTCAGGCTGTCTCTTTGTATATAGGATCCTTTTGAACCCAGCACTGTCGATAGTTATGTCAGAGCTGAGCTGACAAATGGGGACAAATTTCACATTTAGCAAGGGGATGGTGGAAAAGTGCCAAAGTGCTTCTACAGTAGTAAAAACAATTCCAAACAAAAACAGTGTCCACAGTGCAGAGTCCCAAATGTCCATAAATAAATCCATACAAACAAAGTGAAAAGTGGGGGATAAAAACCATAATAAATAAATCCAATAAAACTAGAGGTTAAAATACAGTCATTAACTCTTCACGATCTCAGCCCACCTCCTTCTTTGTCTCCCCGGCTCACCCATTACACGCGTAGCTGGCGGAGACTCAGCGGCCACGAACTTCACTCCTCTGACCCATCTTGGCTGTCTCAAACTGCGCAGCCAGACAGTCAGAGGTCGGATCTCCTCCCGTCTTCATTCAGGCACCTGCAGTCGTTCCATAGGGAGGTCATCCGCCCTGCATGCCCCACTCGACACTATTATACAGTGGGGCAAACCAGCCCCTAGAGCGCCCCAGCCTACGCTCCTTCATGGGGACCCAGCTCATGCTGCCTTTCTCTTCCAGGTGGCCCGATTGTCCTCCTGAGACTGCCCTTCTGTCATCTTTCTTCCTCTGTTCTCTTTTTCTCTATCTCCCCTTCCCCCTGTGCCGGCCTGTACTTATACGACTTCATGGGCGCGTGTCTTAATCACGAACCGCAGGAAGCCAATGAAGCAATTGAGAATGATCTCCCTCTTATGTGCAGGTGTGACGCCCCAATTACCGCATTATCTCCCTGTGGTCGTGCGATCGTGTCCACAGAGACTGATATGGCTATCTGGATTATTTAAAACTGGCCATTCTTTTGAAGCCACGGACCCGCTATACCACAGGTAGGGCCTCTTTATGCTCTCATAACAGTCTCAGTTCTTCATGGCATGGATTTTATTGCGCATAGAGGAAAGTTAATGTGGGGATTTATTAAGATTACGATTGAGCAATGCATGACAAGAACAGGAGTTTTTCTGAACAGTCAGCAAGGGTTCAGAAGAGGCAGGTCATGTTTTACCAACATGCTATATAATTCTATGAGGAAGCAACAAAAGGGTATGATCAAAGTGGAGCACATGATGTTATTTATCTGGACTTTCAGAAAGAATTTGATTAAGAGGCCACATGAGAGGTTGGGCATCAAACTAAAGGTCATATGCAGATGGGTGCAAAATTGGCTTAGACACAGGAAGCAGAGGATGATGGTGCGAGGAATCTTATCAGAATTGGCTGATGTTAAGAGTGATGTTCCACAGGGGTTAGTGCTATGGCCACTGCTATTTTTAATAAATATAAATGATTTGGATTGGAACATAAATAACAAGCTGGTGGTAGCGCTCCTGCCTCGCAGTAAGGAGATCATGGGTTCGTGTCCTGGGTCATCCCTACTTGGAGCACTTTGAGTAATGAGAAAAGCACTACATAACATGTAAAGATTATTATTATTATTAGGTTTGAAGATAATCTATAATCCATTGAATCACTGCGGAGGGACTTGGGCAGCATACAGGCCTGGGTAGATTTGTGGCAGGTGAAATTTAATGTAAGTAAATGTAAAGTATTAAATTTAGGAAATAAAAATGTTAGATTTGAATATACAATGGGAGATCTGAAAATTGAGAATACACCTTATGAGAAAAAGTTGAGCCATAGAGGACTTGACACTATCAACTTCCAGACAGTGTTCAGAACACATTAAGAAGGCAAACAAAATGTCAGGTTATATAGCGCCCTGATGTGTGGAGTACAAGTCCAAGGAGGTTCTGCTCAAGCTTTATAACATACTGGCGAGGCCTCATCTGGATTACTGTGTGCAGTTTTGGGCTCCAGGCTACAAAAAGAACACAGCAGCACTAGAAAAATTCCACAGAAGAGCGACTAGGCTGTTTCCAGGAAGAAGGTTTTAAAGAGCTGAGCCTTTTTAGTTTAAGCTAAAGGAGATTAAGAGGAGACATTAAAAAAATGTTTAAAATTATGAAAGAAATTAGTACAATGGATCAAACTGTGACTTTAAAATGAGTTCATCAAGGACACAGCTAGAAACCTGTTAAGGGCAAATTTCACACAAACATTAGGAAGTTTTTCTTTATACAGAGAACCACAGATACCTGGAATAAGTGACCAAATAGTTTGGTAGACTGCAGGACTTTAGGGACTTTCAAAACTTGACTTGATGTTATTTTAGAAGAATTAAGTGAATATAACTGGCAAGCTTTGATGGGTTGAATGGCCTGTTCTCGTCTAGATTGTTCTAACGACTCTACCATAACCGCCTGATTGATGGAGTACTCCTGAGATGGCTGTCCTTCCAACAAGTTATCCAGTCTCAGCAAAGGACTTCTGATGTTCTATTAGAGTGATGGATTTTTTGTCATCTCGTTGGCCAAAGCCCTACTTTCCCAGTTATTCATTTTGGCTGGATGGTGAACTGTAAGAAGAGTACTGGTGCTTCGAAACGTATTCCATTTCACAATTATCGAGGCCACTGTGCTGTTTTGAACACGCAAAGTTTGAAAAATGGTTTCATACATTTGCTCTAATCTATGAACTGATCATGGAGGTCTATGTAGAGATGCTTGAACTTCATGGCTTGGTTTTTGGTCCTGACACACAGTGTGCATTGTGGGACATCATATACACAGGTGTGTGCCATTCTAAATGATGTCCAATCAATTCAATTTGCCACAGGTGTGCTCTAATCAAGATCTCAACATATCTCAAGGAGAATTAAAGCAAACTGGATGCACCTGTGTACAATTTGGAGTATCACAACAACAAAGAGTCTGAATACTTATATAAATGAGCGATTTCAGTTTTGCTTTTTTAATAAACTTGAGAACCAGGCTTTCTAAAGACCAATTTTGACTTTATCATTATGCATTATTGAGTGTTGTAAAGAAAGCACAACAAACAGGATAAAGATTTGGGGTTTCCACCCCATATTCTGTAAGACAAAGCAATAAAACAAGTTATCATTCACAACTGAGTCCAAACCAAAGACTAAATAAGAGGATCAAGGCTGCTGCTTATATAGAAAGAAGACAAGAAGGGGTGGGATCACGGAAGGAAGTGAGTTCTTGTAGAAAGGCGTGGCAAAGGACTGGATTTAGGCAGGCTTTCCTTCTGTTGGTTTAGGGAAGAGGAAAGAAAGGCATTAGCACCACTTAACAACACCCGTCTCTCTGTTTCAACAACAACAACAACAACATTTATTTATATAGCACATTTTCATACAAAAAAAAATGTAGCTCAAAGTGCTTTACAAAAAGAAGAAATAGAAAAATAGAAGACACAATAAAAAATAAAAATAAGTCAACATTCATTAACATAGAATAAGTAAGGTCCGATGGCCAGGGTGGACAGAAAAAACAAAAAAAAAACTCCAGACGGCTGGAGAAAAAAAAATAAAATCTGTAGGGATTCCAGACTAAGAGACCACCCAGTCCCCTCTGGGCAATCTACATAACATAAATGAAACAGTCCTCTTTGTATTCAGGGTTCTCATGGGAGGACTTGATGATGATGGTCACGTAGACTTCTGGCTTTCAGTCCATCAATGTTGGAGCATCATGATGCTTTGAGTAGATGGTGGTGGCGCAGGCCGCCACCACAAAGAATCCGGAAAATGAAACAGAAGAGAGAGTAGGGGTCATTACGGATTTTAGAGCCACTATGAATAGTTATGATGAATTGAACATACAGAGTATCAGGATTAAGTTAAAGTGAAGTTAGGAGAAAGCCATGTTAAAGTAATGTGTTTTCAGTAGTTTTTTAAAGTGCTCCACTGTATTAGCCTGGCAAATTCCTATTGGCAGGCTATTCCAGATTTTAGGTGCATAACAGCAGAAGGCCGCCTCACCACTTCTTTTAAGTTTTGTTCTTGGAATTCTAAGGAGACACTCATTTGAGGATCTGAGGTTACGATTTGGAATATAACGTGTCAGACATTCCGATATATAAGATGGAGCGAGATTATTTAAGGCTTTATAAACCATAAGCAGAATTTTAAAGTCAATCCTGAATGACACAGGTAACCAGCGTAGTGACATCAAAACTGGAGAGATGTGCTCGGATTTTCTTTTCCTAGTTAGGATTCTAACAGCTGCATTCTGCACTCGTTGCAAGTGATTTATGTCTGTTTTGGGTAGTCCTGAGAGGAGTGCGTTACAGTAATCTAGTCTACTGAAAACAAAAGCGTGAATTAATTTCTCAGCATCTTTCAATGATATAAGAGGTCTAACTTTTGCTATGTTTCTTAAGTGAAAAAATGCTGTCCTAGTGGTCTGATGAATATGCGATTTAAAATTCAGGTTACAGTCAACAGTTACCCCTAAGTTTTTTACTTCCGTCTTAACTTTTAATCCTAATGCATCAAGTTTATTTCTGATAACCTCATTGAATCCATTATTGCCAATTACTAAAATTTCAGTTTTCTCTTTATTTAGTTTGAGAAAATTACTATTCATCCATTCAGAAATACCAGTAAGACATTGCAGTTAGTGAATCGAGAGAGTCTGTGTCATCAGGTGCTATTGATAAGTACAGCTGTGTGTCATCAGCATAGCTGTGGTAGCTCACGTTGTAACCTGAGATAATCTGACCTAACGGAAGCATGTAGATTGAGAAGAGCAGCGGACCCAGGATAGAGCCTTGTGGAACACCATATAGAATATCATGTGTCTTTGAGATGACTTCACTCCCAGTTAAGTTCTTAGACTTCCTCCCAAGCACGTGTGTGTGACAGTGTAGATTGATGGACAAAAATGTCAATTGTACTAAGTTATTTAAATCTACCAACTCATTAAAGTGTGCAGAAAGTAAAGTGGTGTGAGCACATTATGAATCCACTGTAGGTGAGGAAATATTTTAAATTTGGCCTGCTGTGAACATAGCTTCAGAACTATGAGCAGAAACCTTGACCACCTTTAGGACAGTTTAGCTATTAGCTAACAAAAACGCCTGTGGACTGAATAGTCTGTCAGGTTTCTTTTGTAGGTAAGGATGGGGCTTTAAGTATTAATTATAAATTAATGCATCTCATCTCCCTTTTGGAACTACTGTACTGTATTGATTGTATTTTTGTTTGCATGTGTTTTAAACATTATATTATGTTAACGCTCAGTAAAATAAAAAAAATCAACTTTCACTTTTGCTACAAATCCTTTCTTATTTTTCTCTACATTTTTCATGCTACATTTATAAAATGAAGTATCCTGGAGAAAATGCTCCTGCGGGGTCTTGACTCTTTAAAATCTGTTGGCGTACGACTCTCGCATTTAACAGGGGCTTCCCTGAGCTAATTCAGCCTTTCAGCTCAAGTGGCCAAAGCAGACCTCTTCACTTACTAAGTTAGATAGTCCAATAATTTGTATCTTGGAAACACTCCAGGAGTCCCATAAGCAGCAGTTTACAAATGGGGTGTTTTAATGTTGGAAGAATCCCAGAAAAGAAATGGAAAAGTTTTCATTTAAAGTATGATCATACACTCTTGACTGCTACTTTTCTCTTTGAAAACATCGATCACGTATCACACACTTTATAGTTATCTAATGGCTTTTTTTCAATTCAAGTCAAAAAAATAATGTGTCTTTCATTGTAAATGTAATTTTTGTACATCATTTTCAGTTTCTTTACTGTGTAAAATTACCTGGGGGCTCTTTTCAAAGGTATGTAGCATAATTTCACAATAAATCCTTTGAAAAAATTGAATCTATTGAATAAATTTTGTACTAATAAAATCTTTCTGGGCAGCCTTTGATTATTCATTGTTCTCAGAATTCTCATCAAGATAAAATAACTAGTAAATCCGCGTTAGGATTTGAAGGTGAGGAAAAGTTATGTGCAGTCCTGCCATTCTGAGGGGTAAATTAAGTTTTTGGGATTCTCAAGGCCAGATTTGTAAAAAAAATTATTTCAAGAGTAATTAATATCATTGCCATCATATGATTTTTTCATTTTATTCACTTTACATTTTGCACCTTTTTGTTACTTTACATGTTACTTCAGAGTAAGAGATGACACAAAAACATTTGCAAGTATACCGTGTCTTGGGAATTTTCACAATTTATTGTTATACAGCCTTGAATCAAACTACAGTAGATTTAATTAGGCTTTTTTGACACTCATCAACAGAAAAAAGACATTTTAATGTCAAACAGAAAGCAGAGGTCTAAATTTATTGCAAATATAAAACACAAAATAGCCGACCACATAAGTATTCACCCCCTTCAAGTCAGTGTGTTTATTTGATGCACCATTGGCAGTCATAATGGCCTTTAGTCTATGGTGTCTTTTTCACTATTAGCTTTGCTCATCTCCACACTGCCATTTTTTCACACTCTATTTTACAAAACTGCTCAAAGTCTGCATAGTGAACATTCATAAAGAGCCTTTTTCAAATTCTGCCACAAATTCACAATTGGTTTGAGAACTGAACTCTGATTGGCCACTCTAGGTCATTAACTTTTGTTGTTTTAAGCCATTCTTTGGTATCTTTGGCTTTGTGCCTGGGGTTGTTGTCTTGTCTGAAAACAAATCCCCCACGGTGCAGGCTTCTTGCACCTGACTCCATCAGGTTTTCATTAAAGGTTTTGCTGTATTTTGCTGCATTCATTTAACCCTCCACCCTGTTATACTCAGTTTGTTATATATATATATATTAAGTTTAATGTCACTGTCTCTATGCACACGGTTACGGATCCATTCATACAGGCAGACCATGTATGGTACACAGGGGCTCAGCATTTAGAATTGACAGCCAAGCATAGGACTAGATAGCCAAAGACAACTGGAGGATTGTATAGTCAACCTAAAAGACAGAATAGTATGCTTCTGTCCTCTGTCAGCACAAAATCTTCTTTCCTAGTTTGGAGAATGGGATAAACTGCAGTGTGATCATTGTGCTATTCTTGATGAAGGTGGGGTTTGTGTTTACTGTTCTTGTTTGGAGACCAGAGAGGGGCATTGTACTATTCCTGAGATGAAACTGAATCCTTACTTTCCTTGTTTGGAGACCAGAGAGGGCCCTGCACGTGGAGAAGACAGTATAAATACATGGAACAAGCAGTCAAACCCTTTGAAGCTGTCAGGCGGAAGATTATGTCCTCCGTCCGGAAAACCCTTTCAGCGTGGTGACGAAAGACGGCAGACTGCGTAGATCAAGACTCCCACACTTTGATAAAGTCTGTCATAAGCTTCCCGTCTGTAACCGCGTAAAAACCGTCAGTAAAGTAAGCTAAAGTATATCTTTGTCTCTCATGTGATGTCTGTACCACCGTAATCACGATGGGTGGGATATCGTCTTTTCTGTCATATTTCTATATTTTTCGGTTACTTAACATGCCGCAATTTCAAAAGAACATATTTCCGGAGAGTTAATGCCTCCTAAGGAAACACACCCTCACAAGCCTTTCTCCCTGCCTCACAGTGAGGATGGTGTGTTTTTGATAATGTACAATGTTAAAACATAGCATTTAGTCTGCAAGACCAAAAAGCTCAACTTTGGTCTTGTCAGACCATAGAACCTTCATCCAGCTGAATTTAGGATCTCCCTTGTGGCTTCTTGTAAACTCTACCAAAGATGTCATGTGTTTTTTCTCTTTGCCCCTCTCCCATAAAGCTGTAACTGGTGAAGCACCCAGACAGCAGCTGTCTGCACAATCTCCTGCAATCCAAACCACAGTAGTCAGTCAGTGGTGGCCTCCATCCATCACTTGTCTTCTTGTTAAACGATCACTCAGTTTTTGTGGATGGTCTACTTAAGGCAGATTTAGAGCTGTGTCATACTTTTTCCATTTCTTAATGATTGATTTAACTGGACTCCAAAGGATATTGAGTGACTTGGATATTTTCTGGTCTTGATTTCCTGACTTGTACTCATCAATCATTTTTTGACAGAGTTGCTTGGAGTGTTCATTGTGTAGGTTAGCCCACCATACTGACTCAGCACAAGCTGGACCTTCCAGATAAGGTGCCTTTACACTACAATCAATAGAACCTCCAGGTAGATGATCTCCATTGAACTAATTCTCTGACTTCTAAAACCAAGTTGGCTGCACCAGTGAGAATTTAAATGTGTCATATTAAAGGATGTGAATGCTTATTTTGTATTTTATATTTGTAATTCATTTAGACCAATTTGCGGTGATCGATTTTCACTTTCACATTAAAGAGTGTTTTTCTGTTGATTAGTGTAAAAAAAAAAACAAATTAGATCCACTGCAATTCAAATTGTATAACAAAAAAATATGACAAATTGCAGGTGGGTGAGTACTTTTTATAGGCACTGTATTCTGCTTATTTTTCATTCAACTACATTATGGTCTGCTTTAATGACAGTGATAACTCTATAATGACATTTAAAAGTTAACCACCCATCCGAGACAATGACTCCGCTGCTAAGCCTAAGGTTGTGTGGAGCTGACACATTGACACTTCTCACAATGTACAACTTGTCCACAGTTTATACAAAGGATGATTCAGCTCAAGAGAACCGTTCCATTTTGTTTATCTTATTCTGGACAAAAATCCCATATCAATGTCAGAATTTAAGTTATAATTTATCAATCTGAACCCAATTATTTCAATTCAGAGTCTATCCTAACAGACAAGAAAAGGTAAGTCTGTTTTCTCTCAGAACACGCATGGCTTCCAAAACGCTCTAGGAGAAATTGCCAGGCCTACTGACGCCCTTCTGTGCAACCCTAAAATTAAATTTGTGTAGGCTTAGTTGTGTTTGGCACTACATGGTTCACATATCACCTCTGTCTGTCTGCAATCTAATTGTAGCCTTACACAGGGTGATTGATGTCTTAATGTATATCCCATCTAGGATGTTCATCTTGGTCTGCTGTGTAGGGAGGCTATTCGTAAAGAGTTATAACAGTTTGCTCTGACACTTTTGGAAGAAACAGTTGCCACTTTATGTTTGAAAGGAGAAAGAAAGGCCTTTATTGACAGGAAAACTTTACTAGCAATGAGAGCATGATTTTAATTATTGACTGTCTAGGCCATCTTAGCATCTTTTTTCATATTGAGGTAGCCAGTCTAAGAAGTATTGCTAATGTGTTTGATTTGTGCAGCCTTTTCATAGGTAACGATGAGGTAGCCAGGCTCTGAACCCTGCCAAGATATTGAAACTGAGGTCACCAGCCTTGCCCATGTAGCTTTGTATGAACTTTAAAGCCCTTTCAAATTTACGATCGGGTTGTGGATCTTGCAATGGCTCTTGGCTTTTGCTAAGGTATTCTGAAGTGTAGCCCTTTCAGGAGAAGTCACCTGGGCCAGGGATAGGCCCTTCACCTTACTGTTGAGGTATTCTTGCTTTGAATTTGATATGCAGCTCAGTCGGGGCAGTGACAGCCCCTTGGCCACTGCTGTGTTTGAGAAGGAGTGATGAAAGAATGTCATGTAGGTACGTACTGCAGGGTGGACATGAAAATCAAGGCTAACAATTTAGGCACTTCCAGTATTAACTTGTCCATGAATGTAAAAAGAACCTTAGATGCTAAAGTACCTTTTGTTAACACTTTCACGCGACAAAACACTTAGCCATAATTATATACAAAATAATAGCCAATTAACTCTTTTAGAGCTGAATATTTTTCCAAAAAAGTCAAGTTTCCTGAAAAGCACACAAAGCAATACTTTCTCACATAAATCAACATAAAACATCTGTTGTTGGGTGCAGCACCCTGTTGCCGCTTGTTAGCCGTCTCTGGGTGGGGGCGGTGCGGTGGATCAGCGGGGGACCAATCAGCTGGTGCCGTTACCTCACTTTCATTTTAAATCTCGATTTCCAGATCACTTGCAGCAAAATCGGAGTCCGACAAGTCAAAGTCCAATTCAAAAAAATAAAATATACTCAAAACGTCGTCTGGTGAGTGTTTCGTTTTTCGCATTCATCAGATGTTGATGCCATTCTTAGATGCTACTATTCATGCACATGCAGGGTCTCGACGTCAAGTAAATGAGTTTAACATTTCTCCTAGCAAAGAGGGTCTACCTATAAAGGAACGGTGAGTTCTGTCGACGTTTACAGCTGATTGTCACCCTCTACCCATGGATGTTGACTTCAGTTGACATCCGCCCTGAAACAGTTAATATGATTTTTCTAATGATCTCATAACTTTACAGATCACAATGGTTGATAAGATTACAGGATTTTGGGGTGATCAGGACAGAAAGAGGCAGTGCTGAGTAGATTTTTTGAATAAGAAATCCATAAAGCGGGTCTCTGTACATGTGAACTGCTGTTGGGAGGTTCTGCAGAAAGGCATAGTCATTGTTGATTTGTTATTTGATCTGCACAAAAACTATTAAATGTTAGCTCATTATTATTATAATTACACTATACAATGAACAAATTTTCTTTTTGAATACTAGGGGGCTTTGTCCCCTGCTCGCTTCGCCCGCCAACCCCCCCTGCCTGTGCTACGCATTAGCCTCTTTGCAGTTCTGTCGCTCACTTATAAAGATGTGGTTGAACAATTTAAAAAAATGATTATTTTCATGGGAATTGTTACATATGCATAATATAACTATTTTACATTACAGCGAGTAATTAACCATAGTAAAAAAGAGTAAAACATAATACTTTGAAAGTAAATTATGTTTCATGTTGCGTTAGAGTTATTCGTTGCGTAATATGATTTTGTTCTGTTTGGCTTTGAAATTAACATGCAAATACTTTTTATACTTACACTTTTACTGTAAAACTTCAGTAAAAACATTTTTTTGAATTAAATTTTCATCAATATCGCATTGAATTTTGATTCTGTGTTTGGGCTTTCGTCTTGACAATGCAACGTATAACTGCCCATGATTGAATTTCGTTTCTTTCTCTCTATTACATAAAATGACTTTTTCGAATGTTTGCCCCTGATATTTGTTAATTGTCTTTACTATTCTAACAGGAAACTGTTAACGTTTTAATACGAATGACATATCAAGATCTCCTTTGTTGTATAATGTAATCTGCGGAAGATGTACTACATTACCTTTCTTGGATACATCCTTCTATCGACAGTAATTTGTGCGGTGGAAGACCGTATGGTGTTAACAGTTGTAGTTATTCTTCAGGATATTGTAAGTTGATGGTTTCATCTTCCACACGATCATCACCAACTGTTTCAGCATAGCATATTGATACGAATTTAACCATTTTGGTGTGTTACCGATCGACAATTTTCGCATTAATTCATTTGACTTCATCTTTTCTCAGTGCTAGGATTGCCTGTGTACTCATTTTTTCTGTTGATAACCCTTCGTGATTAAATTCTTCAATAAGATTTGGACATAAAACATCTTCTTTAATTGGGAACTTAAAGTGAGGAAAACATTAAAATTTATAAGAGCTGAGAGAGCAGAAACTGTGTCTGGCAAAAGCATTCACACGAATAAGAGGTGATAGGGCCATGTGGTGATTGAAAATGGATGAGTGGAGGTCGAGACTTGAAAAAATCTTATGGCCAAGGTCTCAACTTGCATGACTTCAAAAAATCTCTTCCAAAAAAAGTCTTGCCTCGTCGCAAGATTATTTTATATAATAGAGAGACTTTTTTGTGTATGTTATGGATTTTGGTCTGCTGATCACAAAAATTACTTTTACATATTCCTATCACATATTATTTGATAGCAGTTGCCTATTTTTGTGATTTCTTCTCATATTATAAGTACGGTACAACAATTAAAACTGGAACATCTATGGTGAATCAAAAATAGCTGAAATGCTACTAGGAATGCAGCTTTGATATACCAGCTTCATTTGCAAATGGAAGTTTCATTATATTAAAAAAACATCCAATGTCAAATACTGTGCTTTGCCTTTGTTTTATGTAGTGTATAATAGGGTGGTCCAAAAAAAACCCTAACAGATTCAAGTTCTCCACCAGGCTAGTTTAATTCTTTATGCTATTTATAACAAGCACAAAATGTTAATGAAAATTAACAACATTCTGAGGTTGCTCCATTTGGCAGTATTTATGTCATCTGAACTGAACAGCAGACAAGTGGTCCCCACCTGTAGGTTTACAGCATTAGCACTGTCTGATGAAGTTGAAACATTAATGTGATAGTCTGCCACCAGTCCAAGAATAAACTGCTTCTGTTTGTCGTCCTTTGTCAGTATGCCATTATAATTTTTGATTGGACTTATTCCTCATTGCCTCAGCATTGTTTACTACCATCATGAGTGCCAACAGTTCATAAAATTCATTGAATATTGGATCATCTATCCAGTGTTCTGCTAGCTTCTTGAGAAACGATGGAAACATCGTTTTGCCTTTTCCATAAGGACATTAAAGAAAGATGTTGTTCTTTTTGTTACTAGATCCTCCAACTTCAGCTGTTCAGGCTCGTTTATCAGCTTAAGATGATGAAGAATGTCTGGTAACGGTGGCTACTGCAGTCTTTGCACCATTTTTTGCTTTGTTTTATCTGAGATTCTGTCATCAGAAAGGGAAAAAAACAGAAACTCCTACTTAATACTAGAATATTCTAGAAACTTCCACTTACTGCTAGAATGTTCTGAGAACTCCACTTTAGTAATAGAATGTTCTCTGTTTCAGTTTTTCTTCAATATTTTACTAATTATTTAGCCAGTTAAGAAAGCTGCTTAAAGGTGCGTACTGGGATATACGGTGAACATGGGCAGGTGTCCTAGCTGAGATGTCACTAGGAACAGATCTGGTCGGGAGGCCAGAGTGATGTAAGAACAGAGGGAGACAACCTATAAGAAATACATTACCACCCCCCTCCCAATATGCTAGGTGGCAGCATTCCTGAATGGCACTACCTGTACTAACACCTGCTATAGTCCCATGGGAGCAGCCTTGTTGGATTCCATGGGTGCTGCCAGGGGGTGCTGCAAGAATCCCTGATCCCTACTTTATGGGTCTTCCATGTGACCCAGAAGTACTTCTAATGGGCTGTGCCCTTGCACCAGAAGTATTTCCAGGTCCAAGATAAAGGAAGCGGCTAGACTTCATCCAGGTGAGTTGGGGTCGGGTGTTGAAGACAGACAAATATCATATGGGAGGTATGGAACAGAAGAAAGAACGACAAAGAGAGAAAAAGAATATTTGCATTTATGTCACTTTTGGTAGCCTTTTTGTAAGTAATTGCTGCAAATAAACCTTGATTTAAACGGGAGTTTGTGTCAGTGGTGGAGTGGTGGCTCTGAGGCTAATGTTGCCGGTTTCAATCCAGTATAGGCCAGATGTGTTTCCACTCTGTTGGGCCCTTGAGCAAGGCCCTGGGTATGACGTTAACCTGCATTCAAGCCCTGCAAGAAGGTCCTCCAACTTGCAAGGAAAAATTCAGGGGTTGGTGGCAGGAATGGCACTCTAGCCACTGTAAAAAACTCACACTGTTCCATTCCATTCGAATTAGTGTGGTGCTGAGGTGTCACATGTTGCACAGCTGCACTCGGGTCCTAATTGGGCATCCTGAGGTGGTTCATCATATGGTTGGTGTGGCAACATTGTGTATCAGTGCATACCCCTAACCTCTCTCTGGTGTCAGTGAAGTTGTGTCTAGTGTTTGGGGTGCTGTGATGCCCCCTACTCATCACAGTATGCAGTAACAATACAAACAAAACATTCAGAATGGGGCGACCTCTCAGTGTTTCACAATCTGGCCAAAATTTCACAGATAAATAAGCTATCCTTAATTGACAACAATAAGCAGTGTGAATAAATAATTCTTCAAAAGCCAAATGTTTGCATTTGTTTATGGACCTCCCTAGTGTATACAGTGGTGTGAAAAATTATTTGCCCCCTTCCTGATTTCTTATTCTTTTGCATGTTTGTCATACAAAATGTTTCTGATCATCAAACACATTTAACCATTAGTCAAATATAACACAAGTAAACACAAAATGCAGTTTTTAAATGATGGTTTTTATTATTTAGGGAGAAAAAAAAATCCAAACCTACATGGCCCTGTGTGAAAAAGTAATTGCCCCCTGGACCTAATAACTGGTTGGGCCACCCTTAGCAGCAATAACTGCAATCAAGCGTTTGTGATAACTTGCAATGAGTCTTTTACAGCGCTCTGGAGGAATTTTGGCCCACTCATCTTTGCAGAAGTGTTGTAATTCAGCTTTATTTGAGGGTTTTCTAGCATGAACTGCCTTTTTAAGGTCATGCCATAGCATCTCAATTGGATTCAGGTCAGGACTTTGACTAGGCCACTCCAAAGTCTTCATTTTGTTTTTCTTCAGCCATTCAGAGGTGGATTTGCTGGTGTGTTTTGGGTCATTGTCCTGTTGCAGCACCCAAGATCGCTTCAGCTTGAGTTGACGAACAGATGGCCGGACATTCTCCTTCAGGATTTTTTGGTAGACAGTAGAATTCATGGTTCCATCTATCACAGCAAGCCTTCCAGGTCCTGAAGCAGCAAAACAACCCCAGACCATCACACTACCACCACCATATTTTACTGTTGGTATGATGTTCTTTTTCTGAAATGCTGTGTTCCTTTTACACCAGATGTAACGGGACATTTGCCTTCCAAAAAGTTCAACTTTTGTCTCATCAGTCCACAAGGTATTTTCCCAAAAGTCTTGGCAGTCATTGAGATGTTTCTTAGCAAAATTGAGACGAGCCCTAATGTTCTTTTTGCTTAACAGTGGTTTGCGTCTTGGAAATCTGCCATGCAGGCTGTTTTTGCCCAGTCTCTTTCTTATGGTGGAGTCGTGAACACTGACCTTAATTGAGGCAAGTGAGGCCTGCAGTTCTTTAGACGTTGTCCTGGGGTCTTTTGTGACCCCTCGGATGAGTCGTCTCTGCGCTCTTGGGGTAATTTTGGTCGGCCGGCCACTCCTGGGAAGGTTCACCACTGTTCCATGTTTTTGCCATTTGTGGATAATGGCTCTCACTGTGGTTCACTGGAGTCCCAAAGCTTTAGAAATGGCTTTATAACCTTTACCAGACTGATATATCTCAATTACTTCTGTTCTCATTTGTTCCTGAATTTCTTTGGATCTTGGCATGATGTCTAGCTTTTGAGGTGCTTTTGGTCTACTTCTCTGTGTCAGGCAGCTCCTATTTAAGTGATTTCTTGATTGAAACAGGTGTGGCAGTAATCAGGCCTGGGGGTGGCTACGGAAATTGAACTCAGGTGTGATACACCACAGTTAGGTTATTTTTTAACAAGGGGGCAATTACTTTTTCACACAGGGCCATGTAGGTTTGGATTTTTTTTCTCCCTAAATAATAAAAACCATCATTTAAAAACTGCATTTTGTGTTTACTTGTGTTATATTTGACTAATGGTTACATGTGTTTGATGATCAGAAACATTTTGTGTGACAAACATGCAAAAGAATAAGAAATCAGGAAGGGGGCAAATAGTTTTTCACACCACTGTATGTCTCAGTTCAGGAATCCACTTTGTGGTGTCGCGGCTAATCACTCCCTACCAACTTGTGAGCCTATGGGTTACAAAGAAGCTTCCTGACCTTGTAAAGCAATGGAAGGGGACACTCTCTGCTCTGTGGATGCTACACATGCCAGAACTACTACAGTATATGTTAATGAATATAACCAAACATGGAAACCTGAATTACTCGACTCACTGCAAAGCACAAGAGGCAAATCAATCCTCATCGATTAACTGCTGCAATTAAAACCAAATTAGCTCTTCTAAGCTCTTTGCAGTTCTTCCCCCACTTCATTCCTCAACACCACCAAAGAAAGGTCACATATCCTTGACCTCTGTACACACATCAAGTATTGGATCACTCATTCATTCAAACTCATAATGGGTTTAGCAAATTGTACTGACTGAAACATAATATACGTACAACTGACCAATTTATTTTAAAGTTCTACAATACAATAAATAACATATTAGACATCTGTTTATGCAATGCAAACTGCATTATGATCTTAAAACATTAAGCAGACAGTAAATATCTGTCTATCTAAGAAACAATTAAAACATTATATAGCTGGCTTTGTCCAGGGTTTCCAAGATTCTGCAGCTTCATCTTCATATAAAGATTCAGGCATTGACTGTGGTAGTATACCAAAAACTGCACAGACTAACTCATCTGTTTTAAAGGTTTTAGTGAAATTCACACAAACATGAAAAGAAAAATCAATAATACATACAAAAAAGTATACATCTATGATGTTTCTGTTAAGGCTTACATATCTTACTCACTGTATATACTCGCGTATAAGTTGGGTCTTGAAACCCGAAAAATCTTAAAAAAGCAGACCCTGATTTATACGCCCACTCAAAAATACAACACTTACATTTTTTTTTCTTACATCTTCTTGCCTCCTCCAATCTTGCAGCAGTTTCTCAGGCACTTTGAATTTTGTTGTAGTAGCACAGTTACCAATTTCTTTCTCCACTTCAACGACTTTTAATTTAAAACCAGCTTCATATTTTCTTCTGATCGAATGCTCCATCATAGATAAGGGATGCTCTTACGATAAAGGTGTATAAGGGTGTGAGATACTAAAAACACAAAACAGTGCAAACATCACTTCAGAATAGTTTGGGTATAACCGTGTGGTCACGTAGGCACAACACATAGACAAAAAGGCAGTGCGCTACGTGGTTACTCTCTCAGGTGGGCATTAGCATATCATAATCCCTTGTACCAATAGTGTGAGTTTTCCGCATTCAACTTATACAACCGACATTAGAAAATACTGGAAATTATACAGTAAAATCAAGCCCCGACTTATCTGCAGGAGAACTTAAACGCGAGTATATACGGTGTATTTCTTAACTTTCTGTACAGTTCATTATCACATATGTACATGATGTATGTTTGAAAATTGTTTGCCTCTTTATACCTTACAAATTGAAGCAAATAATCTAACCTATCTAACCAATCTTTTTTCTAGCTAACTAACAAACTGACTCACTCACTTTCTGTTATTACCATACAAATATAGCTGAGCAATAAGGGTGTTCCATTACATGTTAGCTTTAGACTCTTCCCTCATCTGTGTAGCAATGTAAAGTTATATTCTGTTCAAACTAACTAAACATTTATGTAAATTCACTATTTATTTGCTACACTATTTATTTGCTACACTATTTTATTTCCTACACATCCCTTTGCCAATCCTTCATTTCGCTTAGATTTCAATTTTCACTGGTTGCTCTGTATGGCATTCAAGGTGGCACCATGCCAAATTGGGAAGACCAAAACCACCTGTCCTCACACCTCATTTTGGCCATTTCATAAATGTTTCCATGACCAGACAAGACATATAATCCCTCAAGAGTGTCTGGAGTCTAACCAGGGATATCACACAGTAGTACACCTGCATGGGCTGCGCCCAAAGGGTATCCTTCTAACATTGCCTAATCACCATAACTTAATCTTTTTGATTAATGGAAGAACTTGTTTAACTCTGAGGTCCTTCTTGTCTCATCATAGACAGTGAGCCCAAATTTGTGAGTCTGCCCTAACATTTCATTAACTCAACCTTCTTAACCTAATTTAGTGTCATCACACTTAATTGGATAATCAACAACGGAGATGATAGCTTTTCAAATTGACCTGAACACTGCAAAGGAACACTTCAGAATATGTGAGGTAATGTAAAAAATTGTTGTGAAATTTGTCTCCATTACTTTGCTGTTTTAGCTAATGACTGCTGCACAGAATTATGAGACATGGGAGGCGGTGCAGTTGTGCTGCTTTTGATTAGTAATGATGACCTTTACTGATTAATGATTTCACTGCAGACCATGGTTTTGATACTTAATAATGTGATTAATGGATTTCTTTGTAGACTTTATCACATTGTAAAGCATTTACTTATTATTACCCTACATTTATTATTGCAGAAAGAGGTAAGAAACTGATATCTTCCAGAGTTTTGTAATATGATTTTTATACACCTTCTTCGGCAGATGACTGAATGTGTGTTTTATTCTAAAGAAGCTATATTAGAGGTATTTACTAGGATTGCAATAAAAAAATATATATAATATTTTGACTTGTACATGGAAGGATGCTTGAACATTAAAGAAAATTAGACAAAATGGAGGCATACTGTATATGCTATCTTACAATCTGTGGAAGCTGAAGAGAAAAAGATAAAGCACTTGTTGGAGTGAATCATGTATAACTGAAATACATGACTGTCACACGTGTGTCTGAGGGACACCTCAAAGACTCATCACAGGTATATAATACCCCACCAGGATGAGTTGGGTTGTTTCATACAGCTAACAGACTTGTCTCTTTTTTTTTTCTTTAGCCCAGAGGAGACCCTCTGCTGAGGGTAGCTAATTACATCCCCTCTGTTGAGACCAGTATAAAAGTGAGACGTCCCCGAGTGTCAGCATCTCATTTAGACTCAAACCTTTGAGAAGGATGGAGCTCCCCAGACCTTTAGATTACATTTATTGTTGTATCTGGTGAGACATTTTTTTGTTTATTTCAGCATCATCAAGTACCTATTTACTTTGTATGCTCCAAGAATAAAGGAAGTGAAATAGAATCTTTCTTCCACCCATCCACTGACTATAAACCAATCTTTACGTATTACTCTTTAGCTACTTGTATACCTTTTTATCTCCTTCACCCCACAAAGAACAAAGCTTTAAGCCTGATAATTGAATTACACAATAATTTTTTGGGTTAAAGAGCTTTTTCTTGGCGCATATGTGCACTCTGTTGTGATTTTATTAAGTATAGTTAGGCCCATTGGAAAAGCCATGTCTTACTGCATAGTGCCCCAGATGTCAATGCAGTCTTTTTCTTCAGTGCTACACAGTAAAACGTTGGATTGCGAGTAACTTGGTCTTTGCAAGATGAGGAAAAATTTTTAATAAATTTTAACTTGATAAATGAGCAAGGTCTTACAATACGAGTAGTACGTATACGCTTTGTCTGCCATGTGTCACGTGATCACAACTGAGCCAATGGTTCTTCTCTCTCTCTTTTGCTGCAAGGATTGTGGGTAATTGTCTCCCATGCTCGGTCTCAGTTGGCGTGCTTCACTGGTATAGTCAACATCTGTACGAGCGTATACTGTTTACTGTAGCATTGTGACCGTGTGTGTGCATAAAACATTTTTTTATTTTGTGTGCGAGCGATGAATAACGACAATGCAATGTCACATTTCTGCAAAATCCTCAAAAGGAGGCAAAAGCAACTGTCATTGGATAGGTGCCTTGTTAAAGTCGCAAAAAAAGAAAAAGATTTCAGTGAGCCATCAGATAGCAGTGATTCCGTTAGTTATAGTGAAAGTCGTCCTACACAATAAGCCTTATCCTCCTCTCCTCTCTCTCGTCTCCCTCACACCAGCCACAATTATTTTCAAGGGTAAAGTGCAGGTTAATTTGTTTTATGAATTTTTACTTTAAATTTTGTATTAATCATTTTTATGAATATTTTTGGGTTGTGGAACAAATCATCTGAGTTTCCATTATTTCTTATGGGGAAATTCACTTATACGAGTGCTTTGGATTACAAGCATGTTTCCGGAACGAAAGCAAACCAAGGCACCACTGTATTTCAATCATCAGATGGTAAATTTCCTTCTATGAAAACCCAATATGAAGTTTTGCACAGGCTTATTATTAGGAATCTTAAATTTTTTAAGAGGTTGATTTATTTGCCTCTTATACTACAGAAATCAATTCTCATCACTGAAAAATGTGTGTGTTATGTAATAAACAGACTACATTATTTCATAAATATATTTACCCTAAATGCACATGTGGCTTTCTTCTACGGACTATAATAGGCCATATCACAGAACATTTTGATACGGTATAATAACAAACTATGGCCTTCCTGTTTTTCTACAGTTTAGTTATAAAAAATACACTTATCTGTGTGGTAGGTGAAGAGGCTCCAGTTAGAAAGGAGGCTCTCCGAAAGGAATGTAAAGTTTTATCCTACCAGTTCTTGATGCAGCATGAAGTGATTGGACTACAGATCACAGACAAAGACATATTCAATCAAGACAAATTCACACAGACAAGCAGGCGAAGGACAGCACACATATCCTGATGGAAAACGTCATGCAAGGGATAATTTGTAATCCAATTGAGTGTGTGAGGCATATGAACAAACAAATTGGCAATCATGTATCCTATGGCATCTTTTAGGTTCCTTTTCAAATGGCTCCCTTGCTTAATCTTCTTCCTAGCAACCTCAGCACTCTCCGAAGCTGTCCAATAGCATTATACCGCCGGGGCTGTTGGGAAATGTAATACATTTTAAGAAGTGGTGTTACAAGCTTATAGATAATACAAGACTAAGTCAATAATTATCTGCATTTTTGTGGTCGTTTTGATTGGGTTGGTGGTACAGCCTTACCAGCACACTTGTGGAAACATGGTATGTCTGTGGTCATAGTGCTAAAATTACGACCTTGATCAGTTAGTTTCTCTTGTTGTTTTCTAGGAGTAAACATGGCCACTCCACTCTCCATTTTCACCAAAGAACAACAGCAAGTAGTAATCTGTTTTTAATGGGCTGAAGGTGTACCGGGGACGAATTCCTCTCCTGTATGTCAGACTAGTTCAATGTTGTTCTTGGTAGTGGATGTGGCCGGCCATTCTGCTCCTTTTTCATGCTTAACATTTGAAGTATGTTTTCGAGCTGGAAAATGGCAGAATGTATCAATCCATTTGTAAACAATTCATCCAGTCACATCCACCTTCTGTTGGCATCCACTAGGAAATTTCAAGTCTGACTCTCTTTGCCTTCCATGTAGCATTACCATTCTCTTAGGGTGTATTCACTCTTGGCACGTTTGTTCCATACAGTGCCCGAGAATGATTGTCCCCGATCCCTATTTTCCCGCTGGCATGCACTCACATTGCACTTTAACATTCTGCGCCCAGGGACGTCTTCGTCATCACTATGAGGCTTTGTGCAAAGCCAAAACAAGATCCTAACAGGGAGTCACAGCATGCATGTCAAAATGATTTTCCTTATTTTGTTTTGTTTTTTTTGGAGTCATGTAGGGCAGGATAACACCCTACCCTCTTACAGATTTATTGAGTATGCAGCGCAGCATTATGCTGTTAATTGCGGCGCACGTATGAGAAAATTTTACAGAGAAAAACAATGTTAAGGGAGGATTTTGCAGCTTTTCTTGTCAACTACAATTCAGGTTCATCTGTAAGGTGAGAATAAAAACCTGTTTTAACTGAAATGGTATTGAATTAAATGACATTGTATCATTGACATTATGTCAGTGTTCCATGCTCGGGCATATTTAGCGATCACACTGTTTCCAAATCCTACTGAACTGAACTCTTCCAAGCGGGCCATGGCACAGTACGGTTGGCCCGGGACGGAGAAATCAAAATATTCAAACTAACTGGACTTTGTGGGGTTTTCATGTGGACAAACATGCTTGGGCATGGAACTAATTGTGACTGTGAGTACACCCTAAATTTCAGGCCCACAGTGCTTTGCCCTCCTTTCTGCCATTTCATAACATTGTACACTCTCCACGACAGCCAGCAGCAGTCTTTTCTATATTATTGTCTCCATCAAATCCTGCTTAGAATATAGACACCCTACCCGATGAACTTGCTAAGTCTGTTGACAGCCCCTGTTCGTATGGTGCTGCCCCAACATGCCTCAGCAAAACAGAGCAGCATCGCAGCCACCGTCTGATATGGCATAAGCAGAACTTTTCCCCAAGCTTCAACACAATGTTTAGTTTTTGTGATCAACTTATCTCTGAATTAACCAAATGTAAGAAATGAACTGTGTATTCAGGTTATTGCCCGTATTAAATTGTCTGTACTTTGTTTGTTTGCCCCACTGTAATTTCACATGGAAATGGTTAATTTGTAAAATATATCATGCTGTGTTTAATTGTAATACCGCAGTATTAAACTGTAGAATCCATACTCTGTATTACAATATTCCCCTTTAGGAGATGCTTTCACTTTTAATGTAGGCATTTTATTCAGTTAGTAAATGACAATTATTGTGGCCAACTATGCATAAAAATAATGCTTTGCCTGAATGATTATTTTTTTCTAGGTTATGAAAGTGACACTGTAAATTGATCAGTTTCTGTGTAGTATATAAGGTGATTTTTCTTTTCCTCCATTGTGCTTTTAAAATCTAATCTGTTAATAAAACGTGTGTGTCATTCTTTACCTTTATGAGTTAGTGCAGAATGGATGTGAACAACTGTGCTATCGTGAAAATGGTGTCATTCATTTCCACTTAAGCCATGTTTAATTATTTCATATTTCTACATTTTAAAAGGTTTAAATGCATTTATGTGATGCAATAATATAATTATATAATGTATCTCAGATTTGGAACTCACATCTATCATTTTATTTTCTGCATTGTAAGGCTAATGCTATTTGAATTTAGTGTTAATAATTTTTTACTGCTGTAAGCAGGATGCAGGTGCTTGAGAGGACATTGCAAGACATGGAGAGGACTTGGCAGAGCTTACAGCCACTGCACTAAACCCTAAGCACCATCACCACAAGTATGATTCTATCACAGTGCCCAGGGAGGAAGAACAGGGCTCTTTTTAACCGGTTGCCATTTTATGTTGTAGCAGTGCTACGTAGTCTTGTTCTGGGTCTGGTGTTTGCCATGTGCTGTATTTCACTATCGTAAGTGTATATGTATATAGTTCATTGTTTTCTATATATAGAAGTCTGCATTTTTATATGGGTACCACTTGCAGGTTGGGATGGTTGTGCCCCATGCCCCCGGCACCTTGGACATCCAGTAGTTTATGTGCTGAGCATGAGTGGTAGAGATAGTTGAGGCCCAGACCCAAAAGTATAAAAATGAAAAACATCCATCCATCCATTATCCAACCCGCTATATCCTAACTACAGGGTCATGGGGGTCTGTTGGAGCCAATCCCAGCCAACACAGGGCACAAGGCAGGAAACAAACCCTGGGCAGGGCACCAGCCCACCTGAGGGCACACACATCCACACACTAGGGACAATTTAGGATTGCCAATGCACCTAACCTGCATGTCTTTGGACTGTAGGAGGAAACCGGAGTACCCGGAGGAAACCCACGCAGACTCGGGGAGAACATGCAAACTCCACGCAGGGAGGACCCAGGAAGTGAACCCAGGTCTCTTTACTGCGAGGCAGCAGTGCTACCCACTGCCACCATGCCCCCCAAGTGAAAAACAATGATTCTTTATTTTCAGTGGTGAAATAACAAAAAATGTAAGATATTCAATATCAAAGCCAGTGCAGTGTCATCAATACAAATAAACACAGTTCTGATGACACCTTGAAACAAACAGGGACACTGGAAGACTGCTAGGAACTTGTTAAGTGTACATTTTGCACAAACCTTAGGAAGGTTTTCTTTACACAAAGAATTAAAGACACTTCAAATAAGCTACCAAGTAGACAGTAGGAGTTTAAGGGCCTTCAGAATTGGACTTAATGTTATTTTGGGAGAACTGAGCAGAAAAGACTTGTGAGATTTGTTGTGATGAATGGCATGTTCCCCTCGAGATTGTACTAATATTGAAACAAATGGCAAACAGAAAAAAATATTTACAACAACAAATCCTTTCTTCCCGGTAAAAATCAAGAAAAAGAAAAAGGGATGTCAAAAACGTTTTACACAATGAAATGAGCAGCCACAGCTCACCAAGACAGCCCCTCTCCAATACCCCAGGGCTTCCTCAGGTGTTGTCATCAAAGCCAAGAGAACACCCCTCCAGCATTTCACCCTGGATTTATACGGCCGCAGGGTTTTTGGGACCAGTGTCCCTTACCTTCGAACACTTACGGCTTTCCTCCATTCAAATAAATTCTCATTTATTTGTAGTGTCACATTGGCATGGGCTGCCGACTTCACTTGCTCCAATGCACGTGCACCTGAGCCACTGTGTGGCCGCCAGCTTACCAGAGCCCCTCTCGTCGCCAAACTTCATCTTCTGGCCAAAAGAAAAGTGCTTTCCTTTATATCTATAAACACAGGAGAAAAAAAAGATTATAAATTGTTACAGTTAAATGTCTTGTGCCACTGGGAGTTCAAAGAATCCTGATGTTCATTTCTGTATACCTATTTCATTGGAAAAGCTTGTTTTAGGAGAGTTAGCCATACAACACGGACACTACTATAGAGTAAGTGTGGAGAGTCAACTCTACCGTCAAAAAAAAAAAAATCAGTGACGGCTTCACAAAGTGGTACAGAAACGTGCAAACGGAAAGGACCATCCCACAGAAAAGGGAAACAAACACTTGCTCAGTGTCATAACTTCTCCTTCTGCAAGGCGGGCAGTAGTGAATTCTTACTTGGTTTTGGAAAGCTGTTTGGCTTCATTACTCCTTCATTAGCCATAAGTACATTAGTGTTTTATAAGTGTTTGTGTTAATCATCTGTTTATTTGTGCTATTTGAATACTTCGAGTGTGTTTATTGTAAATGTCTTCTCTTTTTTGGATTTGACACTGTGGTCTCTTTTAATCGTCTTGGGAGGTAGAGGGGCTTTATGTAGTAGTTTTATCCAGTAATCCTTATTTATAGTGTATTCTTTTGTGGTATCCTGCTCAAAGATGTCTTGCTATGGGTTTATCTACTAATGTCCTTTGTACATTCTGCTCTTTAAACAGGTTCCCAGAACCCTTCTCCACATGTTCTGGAACTGACCCACAGTCACTTCCTATTAGCTTGATGTTTCCTATTTCCTCTCTTCAATCCTCTGTGTCCATATTCTTAGAATAGCCAATGAACAATAAAAACACCACCAGCGGCATTCTATAAGAGTAACAGAGAAGCACCAGCTCCATTCTTCAGTTTTGTCGCGGGAAATGTTCATGTTAGTACACCATTTAGAATCCAGCTGTCCTGCCCTGCGGACAAAATTAGAAGCCATCAAGTAATTCCCAGGATGACCTTTTATTACCATATGTCATTGACTTCTCTGTTGTCAGCAAAACAGTTTGATCACCTGACATTTAACCCACTGCTCACTCAGCACTTGTGTTAAGTCGCCTACATTAGCTACACACTGGTGTCGAAGGAGCAGTTTAAAATGACTGTCATTCATAAAGTTAATTTTCAAGGCATTTAAATGAAAATTCACAGTTTTTCTGGTGTATTCATGCTGCCCTCATTCAGTTTTTGGTTATGTTCGCTGTTTTTTTCTCTGAACAGGGTTGCAGGTACATTTTCTTTTTTAGTGTTTACTAATCTTTGGTGACAAAAGCTGAGGGACTTCCATTCACCTCTCAAATGGAAATACAAAATTAACACTGAAGACTATACAATAGATATACATACTGTATATATAGAGAGAGTAAGAAAGGACCGGGCAGGCAGATGACTCTGAGAAGCGAAGAAAGGTTGAGGCATCACCTTGATAGCCTTGTTTAATAACAACCAGAAAGGACAAATGCAAATGGCCCAAACAAAAAAGCATGAATCGGTTAATCCTTCTGACAGTGGCTAGCAATAACACCTCTATCACCTGAAGTCACCTCCCAGGCACGAGCCAGCTTTATATCCTGGGGACTGAAAGGGGCTGGGGTTTCTCAGGCAGTGGGCAGAATCAGTTGTCTGCCTTGGGCATCTTTTCTCGGCTGTGGAGGAGGAAGGAGAAGATAAGGTTAGTGTCATTCTCGCTCAGGGGGAGGTATTTCTTACCTCATCAGTGCCATGAAGACGGTTCCAAGATGTGCATGCATGACTATTTAAATATATACATACTTATTCTGTCACACTTGCACACTGGAGGCAGCTTATGGACTTGAATGGTTGGAATTACATGCCGAACCAGGGGTGGCAGTGTTCACTGACTCTTTCCTCTGTAGACCAATCAAAGGAAATCCTGTCTGAGTCTAAGCATGTCATTCCCAGTCCCAGTCCTAATACATCCCTTCCAGCTCCAGCCCAATCGACACCACTTCCTAAAAACCTCTTATATACAGAAAATGCCGTCTTATTTGCTCACTTCAGTTCCGTTGTAGACTCTAGTCTGTAAAGACATGTCATTTGTTCAATTACTTGGTTAAATTCTTGTATATGGGGTGGCTATTTCAAACCTTTTTCTGTTTCCCTGTCTTTTTTCCACAATGTATATAGAAAATAGGCGACAAAACAACGCCAAAGAGTTGGGGCACCACCCTACCCTGGTGTCCCCATATAATAACAAAAGTTGTAAGCAGAAAAATACATGCAACAAGTGTCTCTTCAGATGACCAAAATAGAACTAACTCAGACTTGCCGAACCTCTGATCATAAGGTATATACAGTATACATATACAGTATATGCAAGAAGTACTGGTTGGAATACTTTGGCAGTATTATTCTAAGACCATGGCATTTTGGTTTTAATGACTGCCCTCGTCTTTTATTTCCATTAGCAGTAACTTTTGTAAAAAAAAAAAAATCGAGGGTGCTCTCCCCTTGGCTTTCTCATATACTCAGATATGGGGATAGATATTAGAGGAGTAAACTGCAAGACAATGATTATATTTTCATATTATGTACATTAAAGAACCATCAACAACAAATCAAATCAAATTAATAATATATTGAACAATTATTATAAAAGTAAAGTTGAATAAATCAGACTCTGCAGCTGCATAAATAAGAGGTAAAGTACCACTTCCGGTTAGCAGAAATAGCCCAAAAAAAGTTGAAAGAAATCTACCTAATACTTGAATGCAAAATTTCATTGACCTAACTAAAAGTGTACTCAAGTTATCGTGTTTACACACACACACACACACACACAGAGACAGACACACAGACATAATTCCAAAAATTGTATTTTCAGACTCAGGGAGGTCTAAAATGTTGAGATTCATCAAAAACTCGAAGTCGAATTTTTGGACGATTACAATACTTTCCCTACGAGAAAGTAAATCAGAGTCAGGGAGGTCTAAAACATTGAGATTCATCAAAATTTTGAGATCAAATTTTTAGACGATTACAATACTTTCACTATAATTCATATACGACAAAGTAAAAAACAGACATCAAAAAACATCTTTTATACTTGAAATGCAAAACAGGAGGAGTGACATCATAAATCTGCTGGTCTTCATTGACAAAATAATGCTTTTGCACTTTGAATATTTATTAACAAAATAGATTAAGAAAAAAGGAATACAAAAACAAAGCAAAAATGATTTTTACAAATATAACAAAAAGTAAACCCAAGCAAGCTAAAAAAGGTCAACAAAAACAAAAAATCAAATACCTTAATCAAATACCTGCTGGATTTTTCACTTCTGTATTAGGATTTCTGATTACTGGATAAAACAGAGTGAACTTGTTTGTCCTAGTATTGTCTCTTTACACAACTTCTTTTTGCCTTATACCATTTTTGTGTTTCTTTTTATTAATGTATTTGAATTCTACATGCGTAGGACATGTTTGGTATATTTCAGGACTTTCATTGCATTTCTGAAGTTTTGAAACCATCTCCCTATTTTTGGGCTTGAGCACGTAGTAGCTGCCATGGATTGAGGCTACATCTGAGCTAGGCCATTGAAGTCCCTGGCCTGCTCCGTCATTCATTTTGGAGGCCTCATACCCTTTACACCAGTTCTTTTTTGCTAATTTTACATCAATACCTAAAGAAATGTTTGTTTGTTTACTCACCAATGCATCCATGGAATTGTTCCACAACATCTGAAGGAACACCTTAAACTACAAACCACTGCAAGAAACCTCCGTTTTGCAAATACCTACCGCCTTCGCCCCCCTGTGACCAAACTTCATAAAATGGGTGACCGAGCCTTTGCAGCCGCTACTCCACGGCTCTGGAATGTCCTACCAAAGAGCATAAGAACACAGCAGGCTGTGGGCTGTTTTAAAAAATTATAGCTTATTAACAAGAATGCTATAATTATTGTTGCTTTATCTCTGTTTTTATCTTGCTTTGCTTTTGTTTAAACTTTTTATGTAGCACTTTGAGATTTACTGCTAATGTAAAGTGTCCTATAAATAAAATTCATTATTATTTTTATATAAAGAATTGTAAAGCAGAACACACAAAAATGATAATATAAAAGAGAAGCAAAAATACATGAACAATCTAATGTCAAAGCAGCCATTTTGTAATCTACTGGGCTCTTAAATTTTTTAGCTGCAAAATTGGGTTGTCTTGCCCTCTTAGACTTAATATACAAAAAACAAGGGGCATAACATTGTTAGATAATTGTCTGAATTAATGTATATTTTATGGTTTGTTGTCATTTTCTGATTAGTTTTCATATTTTTACATATTTTCTGCTATTTTTGTAATCCTGTACTGTTTTTTTAAGTGTGCCTCAATTCCATGTACTTTGTGGCTTGTGTCCCAGGAGGCGGGGCCACCCTGACATCAGGGGAGGCCAGAGCGAGAGACCCAGCCAGTGAATCATTGCATTTCTTTGGTGTACTTTGTGAGTAATTGCTGTTTGGATTCTCCTGGTTTTACTGACTTCTTGCTTTCGTCCTTAGGGGCTCTGATTACTCAATTTCATACAAGGATTTGTTAACTGTAGTACTACCTTTTATTCAACTCCTTGTGCCTATTATGCTCTTTTGCATAATAAATTGCAAAATTTGAAATTTCCATGTCTCTAAAGGGCGACCCTACAATGACCTAAATCAGAAGGTGGCATGGCTCTACCTAATTTTCAATTTTATTACTGGGTGGTAAATATACAAGCTATAGAAACCTGGACATGGACACAAATAGATGAACATAAACAGGCTTGGTCTGCAATAGAAATGAAATCCTACAGTACTTTTTATTCCTTGCTTTATACCCCAGTAAATACGAGATATCGTCAATATACTAACAACCCAATTGTCCTTCATTGACTCAGAATATGGAACTAATGTAGGAAGCACTTCAAGTTAGAGAATATTTTATCTGTGGTACCGCTACATAATAACCACATTTTTCCACCCTCTTAAACGTACACAGTTTTTAATGTTTGGAAAACATAAGGGATTAAATTGTTTAGAGATTTGTATATAAATAATGTCTTTGCATCCTACGAACAATTACACTTCAAATTTAGCTTCCCATAAACACAATTTTCCACTATCTCCAAATTAGAAACTTTGCTAAACAAAATGTGCCCAATTTTCCTCACCTCCCACCTATTTCTATTCCAGAAGAGATATTGATCAGTCTTGAAGACTCAGACAGAATTTCTGTAATATATAAAAACATTTTAAAGTCCCTTCATTTTAAAGATCCCAGAGTACAGGGGGAAAGAGATCTCTTACTCAATATTTCAGAAAAGGAGTGGAAGGCAGCCATGCACAGAATTCACTTGAGCTCCATATGTGTAAAGCATTCAATTATTCAACTTAAAATCTTCTATTGAGCATATCTTTCTTGTTTAAAATTGTCCAAAAAAGTTTCCAGGGCAAGATCAAACCTGCGATCATTGCAATCGAGCTCCAGCCTCACTAGGCCACATGTTTTGGGCATATAACAAATTAACATCGTTCTGGACAAACAATTTTAAATGCCTATCAGACAGCCTTGGTGTCACATTCCCTACTAATCCGCTAAAAGCTGTGTTTGGTGGACTTCCAGATGGGCTTAAAATGGAGAAGGACAAACAAACAAGTAATTACCTTTACTTCACTATTGGCACATAGGTGTATCTTGCTTAAATGGAAGAATCCTAGCCCATCTCTTTTAAGTCAGTTGGTAACTGATGTTATATACTATTTGAAATTGGTAAAAATCTAATTCTCACTTAGAGGATCTGTACAAAATGTTTTAAAAACCTGGCAGGATCTAATTAATAACATTTTAGAGTAAAAATTTATATTAGTGAGAAGGGCTTCTTTCCATCTTTACTACTCTCAAAGGTTTTACTCTAGCTGTTGGCCTTCCTCTCTTTCTCATGGCTGGGGGGGCTGAATTGAATTTAGTTTAGTTAAGTTTGGCTTGATTATATAGAACATTACATGGTTTTAATAAATTCAATAATAAAAAAATAAATAAATTCTTAAAGTTTTTTATTTACCGTTCTATATACAAGCCAGGGGTTTTATGGTCATCCTCCTACTTTTGGGGCTTTTGCTATATTTTGGGAGATTTCATACTGTTTTGCCAGCTCCCTATGTTGGGGGCCTGATAGGCCAAAGCCTACCAGTCATAGTTCTGAATAGATACATTTATGGTAAATCTCCTCAAGTATTGAGTAAACATCTGACAGTGGGATTGTTTAGAAACAAATATTACAAGAGAAGGTTACAAAAGTCGTAATCTCAAGCGAGGATCTCAGAACAAAATAGAAGCAAGTTACAATTACTATGTTTAAGAAAACCAATTAGAAAGAAATCCACCAATCAAGAGAATCTTGAAATGCTTCTTAAACATGTTGAGGGAAGTTTGAATGGAGGTAGGCAGGTCACTCAACCAGGTAGGAGCTATACATGAAGAGTCTGGATTTAGATTTGATGCCATGCAGATGCCATTCATCAGCAAACTTGAGTGGACAAGAAAATGAATAGGACCTAACAAGTAGTGCTGGCCCATTGACTACTCTGTAGGCAAGCATTGAGAATTTGAACTTAATGTGTGCTCTTACAGGATGGCAATGCAGTGATCTAAATCTACAGTACACGTGAAAAGAGTAGTAACGTGTGCCCACCTTGACTGGTTGAACACCAGATGTGCTGCTGCATTTTGAATTATCTGCAGAGGCTTGGTGACGCAGAGAGAGTTGTAGTAGTCCAGTTGTGGTAAAACCAAAACCTGGCCAGGAGTTGTGCTGCATACTCCATCAGATACAGTCTAATCTTCTGTATATTTTATATCTCAACAATCGTAAAGATTTCTAAATCCTTCCATCCATTTTTTAAACATTCTTTATCCTGGACAGGGTCGAGAGAAGCTGGGGACTGTCATAGCAAGCAAGGGGCACAGTGCAGGAATGCAGAGACAGGGCACAAAGGGTGAACACATAGACTCACACAGACACACACACACAAAGGCCAGTTTAGCATCATCTATCTGACTAACCTGCATGTCTTTGGACATTGGGAGGAACATGCATACATGCATAGGAAACCTACGTAGACACAGCGACACCATGCAAACTCCACACACGCGACAACCGGGAGTAAGATTGAAATTACGAGTGTTCCACTTGTGAGACAGCAGTGATAATCACCGCACCACCACCCGATGGAAAAAATATCTGTTTCAGAAAATGGATGGATAGACAGTTGTCTTTTTGGTTGTGCTATCGCCCCTCTTAATCAACAGTCACTTCAAAGATATTTTTGGAAGAAATGCTTCAGGGCTTTGCCATAATTGGTAAAAGCATTAGGACTGTCAGGCAAGATGACAGTGCATTATTGGAAAAGGTCAATACCATTAGTAATGACATCGGGTTAAAGAAGAGCATCAAGAAGCCTAACTTTATGATTATTATAATGTAAAAAGAACACGATTGCTTCTTTACAAAACAAGACAATCAAATATCTTCACCCTTTTTATATTTACCGTGCCTAAGGGGCTGCTTGAACAGATTGTTAGGATTACACTCAAGAGACCGAGATCTATGGAGAGTAAGCACATAACACATTAATGAAATTAAAAAAGAAAATCTCACCAGCTCTTAGGCTTAGCCAAGGGCTCCACACCATCCTGTGTTGCGTGTTTTCCCCTCTGTTGTTTAGATTCAAAGGGTGAACTTCAACACAGGCCTGGTGCAAAAAAGTTGAAGACTGTGGGACCTCATGGCACATGCCCTGCATATTAACAACAACAACAATGATTTTATTTTATTTAGTGCCAAATCACACAGAGAATTACTCAATGGGCTTTAACAGGCCCTATTTAATTCACGGTACCCTAGCCATGACTTTCTAAGAAGACAAGAAACAAACTCTCAAAAACCTTCTAGTCTAGTTGAAGACAAGGTCAAATAAACATGGAAGCTCTGCTGTAGGATTAAACCATTGCTTAACAACGTGCCATAGTGAAATTTTGTTTTTGGACAGAAGGAGAGAAACCTGCTGAAATTCACCAAAGGATATTGGCTTGTGCAAATTAGTAAGCTGTCTGGGTATGGATCTTGTGCGATTTGTAAGGTACTTTGGCATGTGCAGATGCATGGCTGATATCCAAATGTGCAGCAACAGCAGACAATATAACGTGTGGGTCTTCTCTGATGAAGGCATTCAACATTTCGATGTGGACTTCTGTGCGTGATGTTGACTCTCAGTCAGACTGAGGCTCCTAGGTTAAACTTGTTCTTCCTGCTTTAAACCTTTCTACCCTTTTATATATTTTCCATTGAGTCATGTTGTTTTCCCAACACCTTTGGTGAATTTGAACAGGTTTCACTCCCTCTGCCCAAAAAAATCTGACTATAGCACGTTGATCAACAAAGGTGCAATCCTGCAGCAGAGCATCCATGTTCATTTGACCTTGGTTTCAACTAAACTAATGGCAGAGCGAAGCACTCTGTGTGTTCTAACTACCAATAAGTCATTGTGAACGTGTTGCATGGTCTCAGCTTCTATCTGTTGCGGTCACCATGTAATCTTCAAATTGCCTTTACTTTTTGATTTACCCTCATAAATGAACTTATGCATTTTAATGCCTTCTTGTTTATGAAGGCGCCAGGGAGCTGAACATTCAAATAAGGATTTCACTGTACCCTGTACATGTGACAGTAAGACTACTACTGATTAATCCATTTAACATACATAGCCTCCTATCACCCTGAATTGAATTATTTAGGACTAAGAATGCTATCTTGTGAGCATCAGTCACAAGGCAGGGGTTAACCCTGGAGTCTGTCACGGGGCTTACACACACACAAATCCAGTCTGCATTTGTCAACCCTTCCTAAACTTTCTGATGAAATCCAGAAAAACCTACACAGACACAGAGTGGCCGTACAAAATCCAGAAAAAAATCCAGAAAGACATCACGCACTTGCACTTGATTTGAACCCATACCATTGATACTGAGACAGCGGTGTTAACCAACCAACTTCTACTCAAACTTTTATAATTATATATAATTAAAAGACAATTATTCCTAAATAGAGTGGAGAAAGAAACAAGCAGCTTCAGACTTTTAGGTGCATGGGAAAAGGAGAATTCCTCCTGAAGATTTCTGAGAAAAAAGCAGTCATGGCCTCATTCTAACCACTGCAGTCGTGCATACAGTGCCCTTCATAAAGTTTGGGACAAAGGTACATTTTCCTTGATTTTCCCCTCTGCTCCACAGTTTCAAATTACAAATCAAACAATTCCTATGTGATTAAAGTGCACACTGCAGACTTTCATTTAAGGGGATTTGTATATGTTTCAGTCACAGCATGTAGAATTTACTACCTGGTCTGACCATTTCAGGGCACTATAATGTTTGGGACAATTGGTGTCACAGGTGTTTGTGATTCCTCAGGTTGGGTATCATTGCATCATAAGATACCTTGGGTTGATTCTACCCTTTGGGGTCTGTAGTTGCCATTGTTCAACATGAGGACATGAGTTGTGCCAATGAAAGTCAAAGAAGCCATTATGAGGCTGAAAACAGGAATAAAACTATTAGAGACATTGGTAAAACCTGAGGAGGACCAAAATCAACTGTCTAGAATATCATTAAGAAGAAGAACGCACTGGTGAGCTCAAAAATCACAAAGGGACTGGTAGGCCAAGGAAGACATCCACTGCTGATGACAGAAGAATCCTCACTCTGGTAAAGAAAAAGCCCCAAATGCCTGTCTGACAGATCAGAAACAGCCTTCAGGAGACAGACGTGTGTGTGTCAAAGACAACTATATGCAGAAGACTTCATGAATAGAGATACAGAGGCCAAAATGAAAGATGTAAACCAGTAGTTAGCCACAAAAACAGAACGACCAGATTACAGTTTGTGAAAAAGGACGTAAAAGAGCCTGCAAAATTCTGAAAAAAAGGTGTTGTGGACAGATGAGACAAAGATGAACCTTATCAGAGTAATGGCAAGAGCAAAGTGTGAAGACGAGAAGGAACTGCCCAAGATCCAAAGCAGACCACCTCATCTGTTCAACATGGTGGTTAGGGGTGTTATGGCTTGGGCTCGTATGGCTGCCGCAGGTACTGGCACACTTCACTTCACTAATGATGGAACTGCTGACAGCAGTCGCACAATGAATTCTGAAACATCTGATCTTCTCAATATCCAATGAATGCCTGTATGCTCATTGGATAGTGCTACATCATACAACAAGATAACGATTCAAACACACTGCTCAGGCAACACAGCAAAGCTAAACATGGAAAATTTTTGAATGACTAAGTCAGTCACGCGATTTAAATCCAAATGATCATGTCTTCCATATGCTGAAGAGAAAACATAAGGCGATACGCTGAAGGTGGTTGCATTAGAGGCTTGACAGAGCATCACCAGAGAAGATTCTCAGCACCTGGTATATCTATGAATCTCAGATCTCAAGCAGGCATTGCATGAAAGGGATAAGTGACAATGGGTTAAATACAACTGTGTTAATTGACCTGTCATTACTGTGTCCCAAACATTATGGTACCCTAAAATGTGGGAACCATGTAGAAAAAGTCTTGTCCTGTCTACACGGTGTGACCAAAACGTAAGCAAATCCCTTTATATGAAAGTCTGCAAGTTGCACTTTAATCACATCTGAACTGTTTGATTTATAAACCGTGGAGCAGAGGGGTAAATCAAGGAAAAATGTGTCTTTGTCTTAAATGTCTTGGAGGGCAGTGTATGTCTTGAAAAAGTGTTTGAAAACAGCAATATCTAAAATACTGCATGTGCCTAGGGCATGGTTAAAGTTTTAAGGGAATTTCATCTAACTAATGATGATTTAAAAATGTCTGAGGGCACATTATCAATGTAAAAGTGTCACATACATGTCTCTGGCAGAAATAAGCTATATGAGTGACACTTTACTGTGCTGTCATATTACAATTTAGACTGAAACACTATAATCAGGCAATCATATAATTAGAGTGCAAACACAAGTCAAGTAAACTAATTTGCTGGTAAATGTACATCCATATTTTAAATAAAAAAAAGTTGATTAGAGCCTACTAATAAAACATAAAAATACTGGCTTATGTAAAATCAAAGTAAAGCGTGATCAGCTCCCAGCCGCTATATGTGACTCATTGTATTCAAAAAGGCAAAAGAAAAGAAAAAGAACAAACAATTAAGCCGAGATGTTTTGTGGTGGTTTATAATTGCACAGTAAATGTGTTGTTTAACATCAGGGAAGATGTTGTTCCTCAGTCGCCAGGAACTGCTGGATGACCATATAGGCAGGGAAATTCAAAGTAACCCATTATTTTGTTGACACTTTAAGAAGGCACATTTATAGATACTAATGAAGGCACAGAGATCAACGAAAGCACCAATTTTGAAATTTAAAGACTTGAAGGAACAGAAATGGTTAGTATGATCTTTGCGCCATGTAGCTACTTAGAACCTTCCTTATTACTATTCAACTGCCATGACAACATTTCTCTGCACATCCAGTGCCCATATAAAGTATTCACTTCCATGGGCATTTTATTGTTATACAACATTAATTCAAAGTGGATTTCATTAGGGGACTGTACTTTCTCCGGTCCTGTTCAGCCTGTATACATCGGACTTCCAATACAACTCAGAGTCCTGCCAAGGAACCAAGGAGCTGGTGGTGGATTTTAGGAGACCCAGGCCCCTCATGGACCCTGTGATCATCAGAGGTGACTGTGTGCAGAGGGTTCAGACCTATAAATACCTGGGAGTGCAGGTGGATGATAAATTGGACTGGACTGCCAACACTGATGCTCTGTGCAAGAGAGGACAAAGCCGACTATACTTCCTTAGAAGGCTGGCGTCCTTCAATATGTGCAATAAGATGTTGCAGATGTTCTATCAGACGGTTGTGGCGAGCGCCCTCTTCTACACGGTGGTGTGCTGGGGAGGCAGTATAAAAAAAAGAGGGATGCCTGACACCTGGACAAACTGGTGAGGAAGGCAGGCTCTATTGTAGGCACGGAGCTGGACAGTTTGACATCCTTGGCAGAGTGACAGGCGCTGAGCAGGCTCCTGTCAATCATGGAGAATCCACTGCATCCACTGAACAGTATCATCTCCAGACAGAGGGGCAGCTTCAGCGACAGACTGCTGTCACTGTCCTGCTCCACTGACAGACTGAGGAGATCGTTCCTCTCCCACACTATGTGACTCTTCAGTTCTACCTGGGGGAGTAAACGTTAACATTATACAAAGTTATTGTCTGTTATACCTGCATTTTTATCACTCTTTAATTTAATATTGTTTTTTTTATCAGTATGCTGCTGCTGGAGTATGTGAATTTCCCCTTGGGATTAATAAAGTATCTATCTATCTATCTGTTTTTTTTTTTTACAATGACCAACAGAAAGAGACTGTTCAATGTCAAAGTGAACATGGATTTTTCATAAGTGCTCTAGATTAATTACAAATATAAAACACAAAATAATTGATCTTGTATTTACCTTCTTTAATATGACATACCTAAATCATCACTGTTGCTTTTAAAAGTCACAGAATTAGTTCAATGGAGATCAACTGTCTTTTGTTTCAGTTAACAAAAAAATAAATGCACCTGTTTGTGGAAAGTCCAATATGTGATGTGTCAGTATGGTGGCCTAAACAGCACAATGAAGACTAAACAGCACTTAAAGTAACTCCGTGGAAAAGGTGATTGAAAAGCACAAGTCAGGGGATGGAAACAAGAATTATCTAAGTGACTGAATATCCCTTGGAGTCCAGTTAAATAAATCTTTAAAAATCCAGAAATCTGCCTTGAGTATACCACCCACAAAAACTGAGTGATCGTGCAAGAAGACGGCTAGTGAGGTAGGCCTCCAAGAGACCTATGACAATTCTGTAGGAGTGACAAGCTGCAGTGACTGAGATTGGAAAGGCTGTGCAGATAATAATTGTTGCCTTTTTACTTCATCAGGAATGACTTTATGGGAGGGCAGCACAGAGAAAAAAACACATGAGTTTGGACTTTGCCAGAAGACATATGGGAGACTCTGAAGTCAGCTAGAACAAGATTTGATGGTCTGATGAGACCAAAATTAAGCATTTAAGCAAAATTGGTCAACAGACCGAATTCTGTGTTTGGTGTTAGTCAAACAGAACCTCCAACAAAAAAAAAACGATTCCCAACTCCTGAGCCTTCTCAGCCAATTTAAACAGCCTCGGGGAGGGCTCAGGAATGGAGATGTCAGGATGGCCCTGCCTCCTGGGGCTCTATCCATAAAAAACAAATAATATAATTACATTTAAAGTGATGTTACACAATTACAAAATCAAATGTAATAACAGAAATAACATTTGGACATGAAAAATAACTCAAATTAACTAAAACAATAATAAAACATAAAATACACATGCACATGCAATGCGTAACATTCAGTTACGAGAGACAGAACTGGGCGAACACTTACAAAATGCACTTTAATGTAGAAAAGAGGAAAGTGTCCTGTGTGGGCAAAGGGAGCACCAGATATAAATACAAAGTTCAACACACCGTCACAAAAGAAGCAACCTCTGAAAAGGATTTAAGGGTTTATGTTGACACAACATTTTCATCTTCTAAGTAATATGCAGAAGCAATTAAAAAAGCATAAAAACATTAGTTTATATCATAGAAAGTGTTGAATACAAATTGAGAGATGTTATATGCACTGACTATATGATTCATTATGAGGTTTCAACTGGAGTATGGTGTGCATTTCTGGTCCTCATGCTACAAGAGAGACATAGCAGCACATGAAGTTGTTCAGAGGAGAGCAACCAAGTGCATCCCAGGACTTTAGGACATGTCCTAATCCGACAGACACAGAAAACCTGTTTGGTCTTGAGAAGAGGACACTGCATAGGGACCTAATCCAGGGCTTCAAAATTCTCAAAGACATTCAGTAAACAGATCCAGCACAATTCTTGTAACTAAATGGTGAATTATGTACTTGAGGACACCAGTGGAAATTGAGATGAATGAAGTGCATTTAAGACGAAAGCCAGGAAGCACTTCTTTACATAAATAGTTCTGGAAACAAACTACCAAGACATTGAGTTGAAGTAGGAACCTTGACAAACTTTAAGAAGTAACTGGATGAGATACTGAGACAGCTTAGCGATTAGCTAAACAGACAAACCTGATGGACTGAATGGTCTCCTCTCATTTCTCAAATTTCTTATGTTGTTTTGGTTACAAAGAAGCTATCACATCACATTGATCAATAGATGGAGAACTGCTTTCCCTGGCAGATGAGACAGCATTTAAGCTGCATGCAACATACCTCCATGTGTGCAATGCCAGACGTGCTCTCTAGCAGATCCCTGATGCTATGGGCCCATTTGTATTATTGATCCCCAATCAACTAGAGATGGAATCAAGGTCACAGCACCATTTGTGTCATTTAAGGAATTTGCTCTGTGATGCTGCAACTAAGCATGATGGTTAAAATGAAGCTCTCACATTTTATTAAACAATGGAAGGAGAACTCAAATCACCTGTACAGATGTTTGTGTGCAATGCTGAACTGTCTCTTTCTTCCAGCATACCACTCCTAAATGTGCCTGGATTATTACAGTGGCCTATATTAAAGTAATCAGAAGTGCATGCAGATTTGTAAGAGTGGATTGTCTGTCTTTCTTGAGTTACTGCCCTGCATTCTAATTGCAGTTCTTAATGGCCTCAGCACATTGCTGTGATACAATCAAGGACCATTCAACTAGGAATCAGCCGACATCTCTATCTACTATAGACTTGGACATATTTTTACATGGCTCCCAACCAATACGAATCAATCTCATGCTTGTTAGGCCTTCAACTAGTTAAACGTTTCATCTAGTAATATTCCACACAATCCTGAAATTTCTTCTTAAACTCACAGTTAATCATGAGGCACTGTGCAGAATGCCTTCTGAAAACCTAGCAAAATTATACTTTATACGTTTTTGAAGTCCACTGTATCTATAACCTCTGAAATAAATCAATCAGATTCGTCTTAGTGGAGCATCCTTTCCTAACACCATGCTGTGTATCTTTAGGAATGTGGTCTCATCTGCAGTAATCCTGGTCAATCCCTCTATCAGCAGTGTTGTCAGATTTACTTGCTTATAATTATACGGGTCTGCCTTGTCCTTCTTTTTTTGTTGAAAATTGCAATACTGTCTCTTAGTTTCCAATCACTAGGACATGGCCTTTTTTCATTGATCTATTATATATCTCTCCCTTAGGAGCACATATAATTTTTCCCTGTTTTTCAGGGTGTGAAGTATTAACCCACCAGCCTTTCTGCTTTAGTGGCCAAATTCTTTAAATAACCTGCCCTTTGCTGAACCTGATGTCCGACAATAAATTCTTTTTCCGTTTTTGACAGCTGGGGCAGAGCTACAGCGTTTGCCCTTGAGAAGACCTCTGTGAAACACTTGTAAAGAAATCTACTAACACAGAGCGAAATTGCCTGACACTATCGATTAAATATTTTTGCTTCATCTGGTTACAAGATATTTCTATTTTATCTTCATATGACAAAAAACAAAAAAAATGTAAACGTTGTAAACAGTACTCATTTTTTTAATTATTGCTGTCTTTATTGCTCTATATTTACATTTAATCAAGCATCATTTCCCCACATAATTACATTTTATGAATAATTTCATATTTTTATAACATCCCCTTTGGATTTCACTGGGTTTCTGTCACTTGCTTTCTAATTGTGCCAGTCACATCATCCACAAAGCACTTCAGTCAATGCCCTCTGGAACTCTATGCGTTTCTACCTTAATGATCAGAAGGAGCCGGGAGACTCTGCATTTCTATCTTTAATTTATAGAAAATGGGTGGCATCATAGTGCACTGGTTACAGCTGCTGCCTCACTGATCTACCATCCTCAGTTTAACTTCCTCACTCCGTCATTGTCTTTGTGGAGTTTGCTCATTTTCATCTCCTCTCCCGGGGTTTTCCTCTTCGGCTTTCTACCTTAGATGGACTGGAGACCTGTTTTTTGCTTTCCCCCTAGGACTTCTAAGATACACTGATCATGAATTGGATTATTATTATTATAATTACTTATAATTTGGTTGACATCTTTATCTAAAGCAGCTTACAACATTTGAGATACAATTGGTTACATTTCCTTTGTTTTTCTAGGCAGGTGAAGTGACTTGCTCATGGTCACACAGTGTGGGATCTGAACCCACAACCTTAAAATCTTAACCATTAGGCCTGCCTTTTCTTTCAGAATGAATATGACCTTACTGGAAATCAGCAATATAAATTAGAGCAACTAATAGTACTGCATTATACAGAACTAAAGACTGCAGTTTGTGTAATCAGAGTAAAGTGTTCTATTACCATAAACAAATGTCCATACATTTCACCATGTGTTTGGAGCACACAATGCAAATACTTTCAAATACTTGAAAAAAAAATGTCAAGACACTATTTGGAAAATCTGAACCCACTGTATGACTTTACTGAAGAAGAAGATCTGAAACTCAAGAGGAGACTCTTGTGAGAATACAGGGGTATTTTTCTTAGGAAAAAAAATCTGAGAAGCATGAAATAAAAGAAAATGTCTCCATTTAATTTCTTTCAACCACATTTTTGTCTTTGAGAAGATAGTATATATATATATATATATATATATATATATATATATATAACAAAAAATGTCTTGGGATGAGACTTTTTTTCCGAGATGTGATCTTTTGAAGAGAGACAGAGAGGCACTTTCACGTCTTCACAAGACAGTCAAGTAGCGTCATACTTATAACCTTTGGAAGCAACTACTGTGAGACAGTGACTTTTGCAAGTCATGCCCTACTTACAACCATTTTCAAACAAGACCACGGTCATCTAACCTCTCAGTTGTTGGAATGCTTTTGGCAGACACACTACCTTTGCTCTCAGCTCTTAAAAAATGTATATGTTCTAGATGACACGTCAACGACTAAGTGAAGAAGAAAAAGCAGCACGTTGAAAAGAGACCCAAAAGCATTGGAGAGAAAAGAATGCAGAAAAGAAAGCAAAAAAGAACAAAAATAGTCTATGTGCAAATTCTGAAAATAAGAAAAGACAAAGCAGAAGGTCGTAAAGAAGTCAAAAACGTTGGCGCGATACACATGCAGAGCAGGTTAGAGATAATGGAAGTAGGAAAATTCGAAAGTCTCAGAAAAATGATAGTAAAGATTACATTAGTGCAAACAAACAGAAAATATTACTCAGTGAAATAACAGAACAGCAAAAAGAGATCGAATAGTGTTTGAGAATGTCTGGGGGAGAAGAGAGACAAGGCAGTGAGACAAAAGGACAGCTGCTGTACAGGCTTTTAAACGTTTGAAGCACCACACAAGATGCAGATCACGGAGCATGGCAGCAGCAGCAAGGCAGCAGTTGATTGAGCAAAGAGGAGGTAAAAAAAAACCACAAAACTATATTTGTTTCCCATTGTAACACCGTTTAAAAAGGGTTTCGGAGGAGTGACCGCATCTCCTTGGGATGCCTTCAGCCCCTCATTTCACAACGGCGCATAGCACTGGTGGGAGTCTTAGATATTTGGCGAGCGAAGCATATATATATATATATATATATATATATATATATATATATATATATATACATACATATACATACTAGCCGTGAAAGCCTGTGCTGTAAAAAGCCCGGGGTACTAGAAAGTATTGAAATCATCAGAAAAAAAACTGAAATATAGAGATGTCAGGAATTTAAAGGAACTACTCTGGGTGTCTCTCTCTTAGGAGGATTTGTTTTGCCAACGTGCTCACATCACTTGTGTATTAGCGGCGGGAGGTAAAATAAAAGGGATTCCATTTTGCTGATGTGCTTGCATCTCTTGTGCATTAGCGGCTAAGCGAGGGCGTCTTTCTTGAGAGGTTTTCTTTAGCCGACGTGCTGGCCTCGCTTGTGTATTAGCAGCTAAGCGAGTGTCTGTTTCCTCAGAGGTGGAACTCTTACCCCGATTCCACCTCTCACTTACTGGCCGGACAGAAAGACACACACACTCCCACGCATAGACATTTATATATATATATACATGCAAATACTTTCAACGTCAAGACTCTAAAGCCAAGCCAGAGGTCATCTGGTGGGTGTAAATTTGGCCAGAATATTAGAAGAAGATGTACAGGAATCGGAGAGAGAAAGTGTTTGTCTTGGTAAGTAAATATGAAGCAGACCAGCAATCCAGCCTAACAGAAGACAAATGAGAGCTTAAAGGAGTGAGTGGGAGTGAGGCACTGGCACATCAGACATAGTTGAGAAGAGTCAGTGAGTCATCCTCTAATGCGCTTTGTCCTGAACAGGGTCATGGGGGGTGCTGGAGCCTATCCCAACCAACATAGGATGCAAGGCAGGAACAAACCCTAGACATGGTGCCAGTCCATTGGAGGGCAAATACACACACACACGCCAACCACACACGAGGGCCAATTTAGGATCACCAGTCCACCTAACCTGCAGGTCTTTGGACTGGTGGAGGAAACCCATGCAGACACAGAGAAGAGTGAAAACTCCAGTACGAGTGTGGGCAGCCAAAACATTTAAGAGTACTGATATACAAATTAAGTACTAATTTATCGGCCTGAGTATACAAGTGAAAAGTATTGATTTCATGAATTTATTAAGTAAATAATGAAATTCAGCATTTAAGAGCACTGCTCTGCAATTCCCAAATTGTTGTTGTCAGCACACCACCATTTCAAAGTGAGCTCCGGCACCTCATGATTTACAAATTAAGCTAACTACTGTGTCACTATGTCACGCTTACATTAAACTATAGTAATAAATTTCTCATTGTTTAAAAATAGTAAACTAAAATTAAAATAAGAAAAGAGCTCAGCTTGTGATGGTAAATATATCATATTACATTGAAGGTCTGTGATCACAACAAATCCTTCAATGGTTATGAACTTTAAATTTTTAGAAGGCAAAAAAGACTTTCCTTGACAGAATAAAATTGATCTGGAATGTAGTGAAAGATGGAAATTTACAAAATGTGGTCTTATCAGTTGTCTATCACTGAGAATCTAGATGCAGAAAGTCAAGTCTGATATGACAGCAGGAGCAGAGACAAGGGTAAACAGACTGATAGAGATCTGGACTCATATGAGCCCCGATGAGCTCTCACATAGAGTACAAAATCGACCGGAGAGCCTTTGATTTCTCCTTTTTTGGTGTACCCTTTTACTTGGCCTGTTTATCTGCATTATCTACAGTTACTTTTATTAAAATGTCATCTAAAGTATATGTTTTAATTTGAAAATTGTACATTTTATAAAAAATCTGCCAGTTGTCCTTTACTCAATATTTTGTAGCCTTTTAAATCAAAATTACAATCAGACACAAAGTAAAAGAAAAGACAATGCAAAGAAAAATATATGTTTTTCTCTTTTAGTGTTAGGGATGCACAAAGTCAGCAATATCCATCCATCCATCCATTATCCAACCAGCTATATCCTAACACAGGGTCATGGGGGTCTGCTGGAGCCAATCCCAGCCAACACAGCGCGCAAGGCAGGAACAAATCCCGGGCAGGGCGCAGCCCACCGCAGAGTCAGCAATATGTGATTTCTAAATGCAATACACAGAAGCACACCCGAAAGATGTATGTTGTCACGCATGCACATCGGAGGGTCACCTCAGGGGCTTGATCAAGATATGTGATAACCTGCCAGGGCAAGAGGGGGCACTGTCACTAGCTTTCTCTTCTCCTTCTCTCTCCACAGGACTGAGAACAGTGAATACATTTAGTCCCGCCCCTTCCAGGTTGTGCACTATAAGAAGCATGGCCACCCGGAAAGAGGTGTCATTTCCAAAAATGAGCAACCCACCGGAGAGAGCTCCAGTGAACAACTCTTATTTTGACAGCAAAGAGCTTGTTATTTGTAGTTGTGCCCAAGACGCCATTTACTTTATTGAGTACAGGCATGACTTTTGTTTTGGACTAAGCATTAAACGGGACAGTTCCTTTGTTCCTTCGACCTATCATTCCTGCACCCAGCCACAATGATTAATTGGTTCCTCTAAACTGGACTAGTATGGACGAATGTGAGTGTGCATTGGCGTCTTATCTAGGGTTTCTTTCCTCCCTTTTAATGTGGGGGTGATAGACTTTGGCCTCTGTGACCTTGAATCGAATTACATGGGTTTGATAAAGAATGTCCTGTGCCTATAAAAAGTATTCACCCCCTTGGAAGGTTTCACATTCTATCCAAATCGTAACCTTAGATCTTCAAATGAGTGTCTGCTTATAATTCAAAGAGCTAACCTTAAAAGAAGCAGTGAGGCAGCCTTCTACTGTTATGCACATACAGTCTGGAATAGTCTACCGATAGAAATTCGCCAGGCTAATACGGTTGAGCAATTTAAAAAACTGCTAACAGCCCATTATTTTAATATGGCTTTCTTATAGCTTCATTTTAGTGTAACCCTGATATTCTGTATATGCATTTAATTATCATTTTTATCATATCCCAGCAATCCATTCTATCTTCTACTTTCTTTGCTGTTCTTTTTCCGGTTTTCTGTGGTGCCTATCTGCGTCATCACCACCTGATCAGGGCACCATGCTGTCTTTACATTGATGGTTTAAAGGCCAGATGACCATCGTTATCCAATTCCTCCACGTGAAGCCTGAAAACCATGAGGACTGATTTAGATAATTAATTCTTCTCCTCAGTTTTGCCAAGGTCCACAATACTGAAATAAATCAGACAGCTTTGAGAACGTTAATTTCTAATATCTGGTTCGGTGACCTCAGAATCTCGTCTCTGCTATTTGTGGATGACGTGGCTCTGTTGGCTTCATCGGACAGTGACCTCCAGCTCTCACTGGAACGGTTCGCAGCCAAGTGTGATGTGGCGGGGATGATAGTCAGCACCTCTAAATCCGAGGCCATGGTTCTCAGCCGGAAAGGGGTGGAATGCTCTCTCCGGGTTGGAAACACATTACTGCCTCAAGTGGAGGAGTTCAAGTATCTGGGGGTCTTGTTCACGAGTGAGGGAAGAATGGAGCGGGAGATTAACAGATGGATTGGTGCGGCATCTGCAGTAATGCGGGCTCTGCAACGGTCCATTGTGGTAAAGAGAGAGCTGAGCCAAAAAGCAAGGCTGTCGATTTACCAGTCGATCTACGTTCCTACCCTCACCTATAACCACAAGCTTTGGGTAGTGACCGAAAGAGCAAGATCTTGGATAGAAGCGGCCAAAATGAGTTTTCTCCGCAGGGTGGCTGGACTTTCCCTTAGAGACAGGGTGAGGAGTTAATTTATCCGGGAGAGACTCGAAGTAGAGTCGCTGCTCCTCCGCATTGAGAGGAGTCAGCTGAGGTGGTTCGGGCATCTGGTCAGGATGCCCCCTGGACGCCTCCCTCGGAGGGTGTTCTGGGCATATCCCACTGGGAGAAGGCCACGGGGCAGACCCAGGACATGCTGGAGGGATTATATCTTCTGGCTGGCCTGGGAATGCCTCGGGGTCCTCCCAGAGGAACTGGAGGAGGTGGCTGGGGAGAGGGAGGTCTGGGCTTCCCTGCTTAGGCTGCTGCCCCCGCAACCCAACCTCGGATAAGTGGTGGATAATGGATGGATGGATGGTTCTTGATCTACATTTTAACAAGTAAACAACAACATTTTAACTTCATTTATTTTCTTCACACAAAGAACCACAGTTGCATGTAATAAATTACCAGGTAGTGTGGTGGAAAACAGGACTTCAGGTTCCTTCAAATCCTGACTTGATGCCATTTTGAAGAAACTAGCTAAATAGAATTAATGAGTTTATAGGGCTGAATTAGGTCGTTCGCGTCACAAATGTTCTAATGTCAGTCAGTCAGTCATTTTTCAACCTGCTATATCCTAACACACGGTCACGGGGATCTGCTGGAGCCAATCCCAGCCAACACAGGGCGCAAAGCAGGAACAAATCCCCAGGCAGGGCGCCAGCCCACCACAGGGCACACACACATACACACACAAACACCAAGCACACACCAAGGACAATATGGATCACCAATGCATCTAAACTGAATGTCTTTGGACTGTGGGATGAAACCGGAGCACCCGGAGGAAACCCACGCAGACACAAGGAGAACATGCAAACTCCACGCAGGGAGGACCTGCAAAGTGAACCCAGGTCTCCTAACTGCGAGGCAACAGCTACCACTTCACCATCGTGCTGCCCAAGTTCTAAGGTTAGAAAGTTAAATTAACTTCTGCTTATTTTTCTAAAATGTCCATCATGCAACCTCATCAGTCTCTTCATATTTCCCTAACTCATTCAGTCTCCATTTGATTATTTTGTGATATGTTTGTACAGTGTAAAAATAGAGCTTTCAAAACTTGCTTACCAAAAATAAATTTCTAAATTTAGCACTGTATACCAAGTGAATTATGAAAATCTGATTACCAGAGAATGCTGAAATATGAGCTATGACAAGTTCATATGTCAAAAGTCAATACGAAAACTACAAAACAGGGGTTAGGAAAATCCATGATTAGTATAACTAACCACAGGTTAAAAATACAGTCAAGCAAATAATTCTAGAGAGCATAAGGAGCTCACGGGCTAAAGGACAAATGAACACTCAACAACATACAGTAGACATACAGTAGACAAAGCTAATTTAGCTGTCTACCGAATTAGCAAAGTGTTTCTGGTTGGTTTCATTCTTGCTGAACAAAACTGTTGCCTTCCTATAAATGAAGATGACAGCAAGAATGCATCAAGCCAGGCTTACATAAAGAATCTTTCTCTGGGGCTCAACCATCAAAGTTTGTTTGTTTTCAGACATAAATTCTACAGACCAAATTGAAGGAATAAACATAAATGCCGGTGGATGACATTCTTAATTCTGTCTCCACATCCATAATAAAGCATTTTTCTTCAAAGATATTTAATTTACATGCTCTAATGATGCATGCATTTATATTTATATTTTATTTTTCAAATTTTATTTATTTTATAAATACCCTTACAGTCAATGAAACACAAATCATCAAGGATACACTCTTTATTGATACACACATATATTATATATTTTTAATAAAAATCTCGACACTCTCTACCTGTTTATGAGAACTACAGTACATGAATTCAGAGACTAGTATGAAGTACTTCCACATTGATATTAAGAAACCTAAAGGGTTAACAGGAGCTGAACTTGTTCATTTTAGGACATCATCAATAAACTCTTATCAAATGCTGAAGACGTTTGAGTCATGCCACTTGGAAAATTTGATGTTTCTAGTTTAAATGTAATGTTCTTTTCCCCACTCAGTTCTGGAGGCTAGGGTTAGGGTTAAGTTTAGGGGGCATTGCAGTTTAACACTTTAAACACTATGTATGATTTAGCTTGTATGTCTTTGAGCCTGTCACAGCACGATGTATGAGATAACTCGTACCTCAGTATACAGAACGCTAAAGACACAGCCGGCGGGCAGGCGATCTCTGCTGCAATGTGTCACTTACCTACTATAGTGCTGCCATCTAGTGGGTAGCCATAGACTATTTTTTGGTGGCAACAGCTTGCAGAAAATAGTGTCATAAATAGATAGTTTATAGTTATGTTATCACAAGAAAGGTATAATTCTGATGTTTTGAAACAATTAGATTTGTTGCAAACTGAATATTTTGATATTAATGATGTGTTATATAACTCACTAGCAGAATACCCGCGCTTCGCAGCGGAGAAGTAGTGTGTTAAAGAAGGTATGAAAAAGAAAAGGAAAAATTTTAAAAATAACGTAACATGATTGTTAATGTAATTGTTTTGTCATTGATATGAGTGTTGTT
>JANRMT010062841.1:28091372-28122184 GCA_026402145.1 Polypterus bichir lapradei | reverse complement strand
TGGACTAAAAATCCTAGCTAAGATTCATACCATCAATATCACGATAATTTATTTATTTTTTCAGTGGGGATCCCAGGAATGCACCCAGCCTTGACCTGACTCACGCACACTCCCTCACAGAGACAAAAAAGCAACCAGTAATAAAACAGAAAATAAAGGATGTATTAAAAAATAATAAACAAAATATAACTATACAAACTACAACGACCCCAGCCCAGTTCCCTTCTGGTGATTATTCAATAAACATGAATTCAACAATAACAAATTACTAACAAAATCCACACACGATGACGTCCATGAATAACGGCAACTGATGAAATGAAATGATGGAGGTAGACAGACTAGAGATCAGAATGCTGTATATGAATGTAAAGATACCAGTATTTCCTGGTGAGATGATGACGTGTGAATAGGATAAGGAGTGCTCCTTTCTTCGCAGGATGACAACAAATCCTCAGACAGTCCTCATGCAGCGAAAGACACCAGACAGTCCATACGCCCAAAACAGAAGATGATCCAGGGCAAAACAAGAATCCACAGGTATCAGACCAGGAAGGCAAACAGACAGGCAACTCCAGACACGAAACACAAAATACTTTTTTTTCTCTGTATAACTGGCCTACTTTTAAATGTCACACCGGCCTCCTTGTCCCCAGCAGCCCCTGCGCCCTCAGCAGACGACCAATCAGAGCCACTGCAGGGACTGCTGGGAGTTGAAGTTTCTTTACCCAGTAGTGCTGCTACACACTGACTACTCTGTAGGTGAGCATCATGGATTAGAACCTAATGTGTTCTATTACAGGGAGCCAATGATGTGAAACAAGGAGTGATGTGTGTCCAACTTGACTGGTTGAACACCAGACATTCATCATGAAAAATATGTATATGTAAAACTGTACATTTTTAAATTGCTGTTTTATTCTTAAACATTAACTTTACAATACACTCCATATATTAAATATTCTTACTAATTATTTAATTATGTACAGTAGGCTCAGCTAAAATATTTGAAATATTAAGCAGCATGGTGATTAGTACTGCGGCCTCATGGCTTTAGTATACATCAGACAACAGCAAAGCCACTTTCTATGCACAGATTGTACATTTTAATACATCCCTTTGTGTTTTCTCTGGGTATTCCAGTTGAAATCCCAAATCCTGGAAATCAAAGTGCTACAGCAGGTTGAGATGACTGATGACTGTAAATTGACCTTAACGTGAGTGTATCTTGGTGAGTGTAAATGTGCTTAGTGATGGTGAGGCATCTCTCTCACCTCCTAATAGCTAATGTGTGGTGAGCATACTGGCTCAATAATGGCTGCTGTCGGATCATCCAGGGGGTGGTACACATTGGTGGTGGCTGAAATGGTTCCCTTCTGTCTATGTAAAGCAGTTTGGGCCGCTGAAAAAGCACTGTATAAATGTAAAGAATGATTATTATTATTATTATTATCGTGTCCAGGGATGTTTCCTTCCAGGTGACACTGATAAAAACCAAAAATTAATTAAAAGATATTGCTGAGTATTGATCTGTGAATACTGTTTACTATGTACATTTGTTACATATTTGCTGGTGAGGCAAAAGCAGAAATTCAGGTTATTGCAATTAACTTCATATTGTATATTAACGTTGATTATACCCTTAAAGAAATACTTCATCCAAAAATTATATTTTGTTAAGTTATTTACCGAATGTATTTTGTAGCGATGGTCAATTTTCTTTTTTTTGTTAAGTTACTCATCTTATATAGTTTCTAGTAACAAACAATTTTTTTAAACTCATGTTTTCTTCGAGAATGGAGACCATGTTTCTAATAGACTAGACATCTATGGTGACAAAAATTGGTGTGAGTGTTGATTTTCACTGTTGATTATATATTGATTATATATTGAATGACTTTTGTCTTTGTTAGCTTTTAGCTTTTGCCTTTAGCACTCTTAGAAAGCATTTTAATTAAAGCCTTTTCATCTGTGACCCAGTCCTGCTGTTACTTTAGCACAAAGACAAGTATTGATAAGAGAACCAGTAAAATCTTGTGTAGCAGAATCCTGAGTCCAAGGGTCTTGTTTATTATAACAAGCAAAAATTAAACTAATCACATACTTCTGTAATTGATAAATGTATTTAAGAAGACCTGTAAGTCTGTCATCTCTGTCCATGTACTGAGTGACTCCATATACATGTCAATAAACGTATTCTTCCCATCCTGAACAGGCCTTGTGAATCTAACTTTGACATTGGACAACAGCAAACAATATCAATATGTTCATGAAAAAAATCTCACATTACTCCTATTGCATAATCTACATTTCAAAGCATCCAGTTGTATGCTCATGACATCCTAAACACATGTATTTTTAATTGAAATAGTGTTGAATACATTTACTACCATCAAACACTCTCATAAGCTAAAAATGGAACAAGACCGACCATTTGATTTGTAGACCTGCCTCTCCTCATCAGTCATGGTCATGACTCCAGCCTACAAATGACTTTTTCATTGGCTAACATTGCACTCTACGTGATTTCAACAGAGGAAAGTTCACTGAGACATGCATACAAGAAAAATTAAAGAAAAGCAAGTAAAAACATTTTTAGGAAGAGAATATATCTTGTACTTGTACAAATCCAAGATGCATCCACAAGAAGTAGTACAGTTCACCCGTACAACTCCACAGACCAGCGATAAGTAATCATGTTTGTGGATATGATTGTAAATACTGTATAAAGACAAAAAGAAGGTGCTACTCTGTACTGCTTTTAAATGAATACCTTTGAACCACTGCTCAACTATTACACATTTCTGGCTACACATTAGCATATCCACAATTCAGTTGTGGTGGTCAGTAAGCATATCCTATTTTGTTTTGTTCATGTTCGTGTTCTGCTTGGTCAATCCTGGTCAAACCAGAAATGACAAACACATCAAACTGTAGTCAAAAACACCACTGACAGAGCTTGTCTACTTTCATGAAACAAGGTGGCACTGAATTTGTAGAGATTAAAAAAAAAACACACAATATGACATTAGTCACTGTCTAGATGCAGTGGAGACACAGGAAACAATCCCAGAGGAGCCACAACTTCTTCCAACAATTATGCAGTTAAGCAATCTATTAAACATCTAGAAGTTTTCTAAAATAGATAATGACTATCTTGTGAAAACAAATAAAAACCTCTAGAGAAATAATAAAGCAACAGGACCCTGGTAGCACCATGGCATTTGCAGATGAGTCCCTAAAGATGTTAAAGTAATAATATGAATAATAATCTATATTGATTTACAGTTTACATTAGTGCTTCTTTTAAATTAATGGTCAACCTTTTAAGTATCTCTCTGTCAGAAACAAGTGATTACCACTTACAGATAGCCAGGACTATAGGTGAAGGTGTACTAGGTCAAGCTGTAATGAAATCGATCCCAGCTCAATACACCTTTTCCATGATTAATTATATTTAGCATGTATTAAACCATTCTGATAATGTATTATGTGAGGAAATACAAAAAGGAGACATGAGATACAACTGAGGTAAAATGAATCAAAATAGAACATTTGGTTTGAAAAACATGTATTTGGTGAGATCTCTTTCTAGTCTTGTTTTAATCTCTTTCAAGACTTCATATTTTTTACTTATTATGGGACTGATGTCCTTAAGGTGACTTACAACATTTGAGATACGATTGGTTACATTTCTTTTGGTTTTTTAATTGGAGCCCAGGCAGGTGAAATTACTTTCTTGTGGTCACACAGGGTCATTAGTGGGATATGAACCCACAATATATGCAACCCTCTATATACAGGGTTGGGCAAAATGTAATTCATATGTAAAAAGACATCTAGGTTATGATTATTAATATATTAACTCAATTGCTTTAATTAATTTAATTATCTCAAAAGAATGTCACAATGGCACACTACACTTATGTAGAATCTCAGTGCTAAAACTGCTGGCCTTGTGCACTCACAACTGTAAACCTACATTTGTCCACCCCGTGTATATATATATATATATATAATATATTAAAAAGGAGACACAACCAAGTATTGGGGCAGCTCCTTCGTGACCACATATAATTAGAAAAAATTCATAAAATGCAACATGCAATAATTTGCAGAGTTGTCTTTCCAGAAACAGGTTCAGAACAAAACTGGGAACAAGTTGGCTAGTTCCCGGTTTATATAGTCATTTAGCAGGAAGGGGAACGTCCAGGAGGGTGGACAATGAAAGTGATTTCAGTGGTGGAGCGGCTGTCAGTCTTCCAATCAGCAGTGGAAGGAAAAGAGAAGGCATTACTCCACAGTACCAACCCCAGGTTGAGTGGGTAATAACCATCACCAGTGCCCTTAATTTGTCTTCCATGTGCACACAAACGCACAACTCTGTAAGTGAATCCCTTGAAATTCGCAACAGTTAGGGGCATGGGATCATTATTACTGTATATTCTAAGTTTATTGAACTAAATAAGATGCAAAAAGTTGTGAGAAACGTGACATTAAATGATTGCAGCACAATCAGATCATATGTATAAGACTAGCTGCTGAGACAAACATGCGTGGCACCCTCCAGACAAACTTCATAGTTTAGTAGTTCTTTAGTGAACCGTAACGTTTTACAAAATATAACATTACAATAAATGTGTGTATATATTTATCATAGTAAACAACAAAAATTATTACTCTTAAAGATATGAAAGAAATCCAACAAAACACTAAGCACAAAATGATAAACACTCACAAAACAGTCCAGTTTCACAGATGATGGTGGTGTAGTTATGAAATGAAATTCCGTGTGAAAAGACTTCAGAAAGTTATGTAAAATTATGTCCATGATACCAATGTATGTGAAGATTTGCAGAAGTTGGGAGTGCTACCAAAAGAAGATGTTTTCCAACTCAGATGAACTCACACAAAGAAGGCAAAGAACAAGAACATAAATTCAGAGAAAAAACTGTAGTCTGATGGGTGTAATTGTAATCCAGTTGTACAGTAAAGCTCTGAAACAAAAAGACACCACTGATTGCAGTCCTACCGGCTTGTTATTGCTCACTTTTAACACTAGCACCCTTCAATCTGTCACCCAGCAACCCTCGTAGCAACTGCTAAAAATACACACTGATGCAGTATTTCCGGGGTTGCTAGGAATTGCAGTCCATTTAAGTAGCAGTGCTACAGCGTCATCTCTGCTTTTCTGAAATAAGCTTCAGAACTCACAAAATAATTTTCACCTAATTATTGATGATAAACCTCTGAATAGGCGGACCCATGATTCATAAATCTATGTATATATTTATGTTTTTTGTAATGATTATAAACTCAAGTTTAATTAACTTATGACAGAAATGGAAGCAGGGTACAATGAGTATTTTTCTGAATCTCATTTAGATATCGTAACTGCTGCCTCACTTCAGGTTATATATTGAATACAGTGGAAGAGAACAGTCAGAGACTTTATAATGTATACAACCACTATTGTATGCATTTATATCTGAACTGTCAATCTAGTAGTTGTTCTTCATACTTGATTTAATCTAAAACTCAAAACAACATTTATCATTATTCTCTAGATATTTTATATGTAATATAGTAGAAGTGCATACTGTGTAACCTTTGAATGATGCCCAGAAGAACCAGCCAATAAAAATATGCACTTTGTTACCAAAACACATAAGGGAGTTATGACAAAGGAAGGAAACGTAAAAAATGAAAGTCTCTTTCCAACTGCAAGTACTTTCCCTGAATGATTAAGCATTCTCTCTTTCTCTATTTTCTTAGTTGCCGTCTCATAATCTCTTTGCAAATTTTACCTTACCTTCCTATCACCAGTGAGCTTTTGCCCCACATCACCTCCTGACTGTAAATTCATTGGTTGATGGGCAAAACAAGCTTAACAGAAGAGATAGAAGAAAGTTCTAAATCTAACTTAGTTATCTTTTAACAAGCAAAAGGAAAAAAAATTAAATGGAAAATATACATCCAATAGCCATTACCCAAAAAATATACAAAAATTGGACAGGAGAGAATGGGATTGTTTGCCTTCAAGGTTTTGAAAGAAGTTTTAATACTATGGTAATTAAAATAGATTGGGGTTTATATTGCTTTTCTTTTCTGCTCAATCAAAGTTTAAACACCACCATCATTGATTATTATGAGTATGACAATGTTGCCAAATGCATTTGGAAATGAATTTTCAATCCATATTGAAAGATTCCTTAGGCCATATTTGACTAATTTCCTACTATGTTTAAATAGATTACATTTGACTTCATCTTTATCATATTTGCATTAATTAATGAAGATATATAATATAATTTGCTAAGTGTTAATTACACAGAATAGGAAGGTTGCATGGAACAGATTGCTGTTTGTCAATACTATTATTAGTTTCCCTTGATCCAGTTAAAGTGATGTACTTGCATAGTGTACTCAATGTACTGTTGCAATTGTCCATATTCCAGCTACTATACAGTGGAACCTCGGTTCATGAACGTCTCGGTTTCCGTACAAATTGATTTACAACCAAAAAGTAAGCCAAACTTTTGCCTCTGTTCACGACCACACACTCGGTATACGAACAAGCCAGTTTCCCTTTCGGTTTGTACGTTTTCAGTCTCTCCCTGTGCATTTCCTGTGCAGCGAGCGAGCGAGAGACAGACACACACTCACACAGGCGTGCGCGAGAGAGACGGACGCATAAGGTAGAGAATGCAGCTAAAGAATGCACTGGGCTTGTTTTTGTTTTCATTTCTGTTTACAGCAATCGGTTCGTAGCGTGCGTTGTTGCAATGTTACTTTTCTTGGTGGTTTATTAAATTACAAATTTTTCAAATGTTCATTTTTTCCCTGTGCTTAAAACTAATTAAAAAAAGTGTTTTTAGCGAGCGGTTCTTAGCTCTATAGCACAAACTATTGCAGTGTTAGTTTTCTCTATTGTTCAAGGTTTTCTCAGTGTTATTCAATGTTTTACATTTAGTTTACTATTACCCTGTGCATTCTATGGTATAATTAACTATATTTGTGCTTGAAAACAAAAATATATATATATATATATTTACATACAGTTCGTCTGGAATGGATTAATTGTATTTATATACAATCCTATGGGGGAAATTGCTTCGGGTCACAGCCAAATCGGTTTACGACCAGAGTTTTAGAACGAATTATGGTCGTGAACCGAGGTTCCACTGTATCTGCAACAGTAAACTGTTGTGTTTTCCTGAGTAATGCGAGTGAATATTTTGCTTTAGGACATGCTATGAAATGATACACAGAATAAAAAGTAAATTATAAATTAAAATTGAGTGAATACAAGATTGTTATGGTCTGTAGGAATAATTTATTGAAAGAACAAATAAAAAATATGCATAAGAACAAAGAGTATTGTAATGACCTGCAAATACAAAAGACAGAGGAATAGAATTAGCCACTTTATCCTGACTAGCTAGTGGGTAGCATTCAGACTAACTAGCTTGTTTAATTAACAAGTGGCTATCTGATATATGAGGCAGTGGGCCACGTTCCTTGCTCACTTGTGGCTCCAGTTTTATTGAGTGTTCTTCAGTAAAACACAACTGAACTATTTGCTTAACTGCATATTGTTCCCACACATTTTGTGACCATTCATTTTTAGGTACAACCACATGAAACAACTCAGCTCCCAGTAGTCTGATTTTGTTGAAATTTGGTACATCTTTTCTTCAGTGACATTTGTCTTGACAGTTCAATTTACATTGGGATATCTCAACCACAGCCCACTTTACACATTTTTGAAATTTGATAGTCTCCCACTGAAAACCATTAGAGAATTTGATAATTCATCTGTCTTAAAACAGAGGAACATTCTGTGTGATTTCAGCTATGAATTAGTTTAATATTTCAATTTTAATTTGAAAGTGACTACTTCAACTTGAATATTTTTTCATATTTTTTTCCTTTGACTTGTTTGACAGCTGCATCAGATGGCAAAACAGTGAAACACCTGCAGTTGTATGCGCTGAACTAAGTAGGGCACACAGTAGGGCATGGGATGGGGTGAGGTCAGATATAGGAATGGGTGAGCGAGTGTTAACATACAAGAAAAGAACAACATTAGACATGTATTTATTCATTTATTTCCCTATTAAATCAGCACATGCTCCCAACGTCCTCCTCCACCTAATGATATTCTTTATTTAATCAATGTTGTAGTGATTTATTTATTCATCATAGTCCAAGACAAGTACCTTTACTATCTGTCTGAATGCAGGGATAGTTCTTGTTATATGCTAACAGTCTGGCTTTTACCTGAAGACCATCCTGCATTCATCTGTGTGGCTGCTCCGCATCTTGTGGGAACCTCAGTCACAGCAGCTCACTTCTCCTGCTGTGTCTTCTTTTTAAATCAATGCAGATAAGTGACATGACGTTCATGTCGGTAAAGGTAAAATATAAAAGCAACTTATGCAGAAATGTGTCAAAGATAGCTCTGTTCACACTTTATGCTACAGTGACTAAATATGTGCTCAGTATTTCCGTTACTAAAAACAACCTCACACCTGCATTGTCCACAATTTATAATGATTTGGTGTTTCTCTGACACTGTAATTTATCTTCAGAGTTCAACAATGATCTGTTATAATTTTTCCATGCAACCAGCAATTATAGCTTGAGACTATACAACAGATTTAAAACTCCCTTGAAAATTTAGTTTAAGAAATTTAAACTACAATTAGCTGCAGACCTGTACATTCAACAACTAGCAATAGGATAGGAATCAGTTGGACTGGATTCTGCTGACTATGAAAGCAACTTCAGCTAGATGATATTTTAAAACGCAACTAAAAACATATTCTATGTATTGTACATTACTTTTCCCTACCTCTTTATCTACTTGATTGTAAGGTAAATGTGGTTGATCAGCCTTCTCCAAACAGCTCAGTCCTGCACCTCCTTACCAGTCAAGCCCTTTTCCCTCAGATCTTCTTTTACTTTATCCATCCACCTCTGCTTTGGTCTTCCTCTCTTTCTCTTCCCCTGTTCTTCCATTCCAATCACTGTTTTGTCCATATATTTATTGTCTCTCCTCATCACATGTCCATACAAATTCACCCTACTTTCCTGTACTTTTTTATATATCTATCGTAAATTTGTTGAATCTCTGATTGTCTTATTTCTGTAATTCTGATTTTTTTTTTTCTACACATCCATCTGAATATTTTCATTTCTGCCACATCTAACTTCTTCACCTTGTCTTCCTTTACTGCCCATGTCTCAGCTCCATACATCATTATTGGTCTTACCACAGTTTTAAAAACCTTAACTTTAACCTTTGCATTAACTCCACAATACTCCTGGTACCTTTTTCCAATTGTTCCATCCACACGGCACTCTATGGGTTAGCTCTGCATCTAGTTTTCTTAATTTCCAATTTTCCCAGGAGTTATTGCCATGAAGCCTATTGTTACGTTGGCACATACAAAGGATAGATTAGAGATAGCTTGCTCTCTTTCTGTCCCCTCCAGTCCATTTTACTTCCCCACTTGAGGCTGGGCCACAATTCACAAAGTCCCAGTCTGCTGACATACCTAGAGACAGATCACGTCCAAAACAAAATAAGCCCCCCAGTAGCAGCGTATGAGGAATAAAATTGAGATATCTATTGCCAATACAGTCCAATTACTATAAGCATAAATATAATCTTCAGCAATCTTGAGATAGTAAAATAGTAAACCCAGGGAATGGTATTAAAAAGTGGCCCTGGATAAGCATAGTAAATCCTAATACAATAATAACAATAACAATAAACAAGGGTATATGATATTGAACAGTCTCCTTTAGAATAGTAAAAATGAAGAAGAAAAAAAAAGAATTATTAATTTCTTCCACACATACATACATATATGCAGATAATTGTAATTAAAGCATAAACAAAAAGTGGTCGAGAAGGGAAAAGGATGTATAATTACAGTACTAGTATCATTGCAAGAAGATCAAACAACTGGCAAGACCTTCTTTGCCTTGCCATGTCATGACAGGATGCAACTCACGATCGTATTTCAAAAAAGTGTCGGGATCAGTTTTCTTAACTCTTTCTGCTTCCTCTGTAGTGATAAACATGTAAAACTTGCCTTGAATATGCACTTTCAGACTGATCTAGACTTTCCATAAGCACTGTTTAAAGTTATAAAAAGCTGCACGCTTAGCAGCTGTTGAGGGTGACAAATTGTTATCTTCAAATGTAATCTCTTGTTTCAGTCTGAGAAGTGACATTACATGTAATTTAAATTGTAATATTTTAAAGCACACGATAAAACTACTAGGTTTAGAGATATTTGATCCCCGTATGCAGTAAGCTGCTGCTATGTATGTTTGATTTAAAGTTCTCTCCAATTATTTTAGAGAATAATTCAGCTATGAATTTCATTGGGTTTGGACTTTCACGATTCTCTGGGAGACCTTCAATTCTAATATTATTCCTTCTGCATCCGTCTTCCAGTGCAACAAGTCTGTCTCTGAGTTTTTTGCATTCAGAATTTGTAGCCATTGATTTTTCATCAGCAGTAGATGCCAGATGTTTGGCTGTTTCAATTCGAGTCGTAAATGTTTGCTTAATGTCTTCCAAGTGTTCGCCGAGTACTCACAGTTTATTCTCAAACATAAACGCATTTTCCTGAATTTGTTCCTCAATTTTTTCCAGCATACCTTTAAAGGCTGCCTCAAAGTGATTATATATATGTTTCTCCAGGTCTTTATTATCCTGCCGCAACTTCTCGTTTATCTTGAGCATACCATTTGTTTCTTTCTTTATATCTTTCTTGAGCTCCTTTATGTCTTGATAAGTGGCCGTGGCAATTGCACTGATCATTACCTTCAGTTCGGACAGATCGTTTCGGCCTTTGTGCTCTGCAGGTAAAGTGACAAGTCCTGTTAAAGCTGATGCTCCCGGCTCGCGAGGAATAGATGAAAACGCGGAAGGAATGGCCATTTTCAGTTTCAGTTGATCTTCTGGAATCGACGAGTTATCGTGACCTGCATCACTTGCATATTGGCTCCCACTTTCTCTCTCAACGGGAGAAGATGCAGTGGCCCGGGGTCCCAGGAGATCTGAACTTTTGCCCGTCTGTTCCAAGTCAGTCTCTGTAAGGCCGTACCTTGAGGTTGGACTTGGACTTGATGCCTGCCTAGGCTTGGGTGTAGCTTTGGTTTTCTTTTCTGCTTCTTTCTGAGCCCCTTTCTTACAGCTCAATGAGTTGGAGTTGGTCTCATCCGTTATGTGAGATGGATGTCTGAAGTGGAACTCCGTTAGCAGCGGTGTTCATTTTTCTCATATTTTTATCATCCTGAGGTGTCCTGTATTTACCCAACTCGAGGAGGTATATGCAAGCATATATATGAGCGGTAAAAAAGGGGCTCATGCATCTAGTTTTCTATCTTGGGCTACCACAGATACTAGATGTTTAAATTTATTCACTCTTTTCAGTGGCTGTCAGTGCAGGTTAACTTCTAAATCCTGATTATCATTGAACCTCAAATATTTTATCTTCATCCTATTTATCGTTATTTAGCAAAAACCTTAATATTAGAACTACTTATTCCAATTAAATGGAAATAGGTGTCATAATTTTATTATGTACATCCAACTAATTATGTCTTTCAAGCTAACATCCATATATATATATTCTGTCTTCTTCCTGGTTTCTTCCATCCTCTACCTTCTAAAACATTTCTCCAATTCCTTTTTTATGGTGCTCCACGACACAATGTCATCAGCAAAACCAGGAGGATTGGTCTTTATCCCATGACTCAAAACATCCATAACCAGATCAAATAGATAAGGACATAAATGGGAAGATGGCGGCGCACGTAGTTGCAGCAGCTTGGTTTGTCACCAGTCAGTATTGTGTTTGGATGTTTTTGTTTTTGCACGTGTTGTGCTTTGTTTCATATACAGCTAGTGAAGCAAATATCATCTTCAGCCGAAATGATCTCCTCAAGATTGGAGTGAGTTATCGTGTGAGCGTGACTATTGAATTTATCCGCTTGCATAAAATACCGGAGGAAATAGCAAGGAGACCGGGCGCTTCATGGATTACTATCCCAGCGGGAAGGCGGCGCAGGCGGCGTCGAGATAGAAGGAGGAAGCGAGGCTGCCGGGCGGGTGTATTAACCAGGCTAAGGAGGCAGACATTTAGACCACCGCTCCCCAGTCTATTTCTTTCAAATGCCAGATCCCTGGCGAATAAGATGGACGAGCTAAGGTTTCTAATAACAGCGAATAACCGCATTAAAGACTCGTGCATCCTTCTGATTACTTAGTCCTGGCTGCATCAATCCATTCCGGACTCGGCTATTGAATTAGCAGGCTACACCGCACAGCGCCAAGATCGAACAGAAGACTCCGGTAAGAGAAAAGGAGGGGGAATCTGCTTATATGTAAACAACAGTTTGTGTACTAATACTGTGATTACAAACCGCCATTGTTCACCGGACATAGAATATCTGACTGTTAAATGCAGGCCTATTTACCTGCCAAGGGAATTTACCGTCATTATAATAACAGCTGTATACATACCACCAGATGTGAATGCTAATGCGGCGTTAGCGCTTCTGCATGCAACTGTTAGTAACAAACTGAGTAAATACCCGGACGCTGTACACATTATAGCTGGGGATTTTAATCATGTAGATTTAAAAATAGTAATCCCTAATTTCCATCAGCATGTAAAGTGTGCCACTAGGGGCGGTAATACTCTGGACAAAGTTTATTCTAACATCAAGAAGGGCTACAGGGCCAGACCTTTACCCCACCTGGGCCAGTCTGACCATTTGTCCCTGCTCCTAATTCCTGTTTATGCCACCATCAGCAAAACTGCATCGGTCAGCACAAAGACTGTTACTTCATGGCCGGAGGGTGCCTCTCAACAGCTGCAGGATTGTTTTGATAAAACCAACTGGAACATCTTCAAACATCAAGACCTGGAAATATTCACGGACAGTGTCCTTTGCTACATTAAACACTGCATAGATACTGTCACAGTGGACAAATACATCCGGGTTTACCCTAACCAAAAGCCCTGGATGACCCAGGAAGTTCGACAGCTGTTAAAGGAGAGGAATAACGCCTTCAGGTCCAGGAACAGTGACCACTATAGTATGGCAAGAGCCAACCTGAAAAGAGGCATCAGAGTGGCCAAGGCGGATTATAGGAGGAAAATCGAGTGCCACCTGGAAAGCAAGAACAGCCGGCTGATGTGGCAGGGTATCCAGAAGCTGACGAATTACAAGACCAACCTAGGCGCTGCTGAAGGTGACCTAGCATTGGCGGAGGAGCTAATCATCTTCTTCACTCGTTTTGAGGACAATACACCGGATGCTTTAGAGGCAAGGAAATACCACACAACCCATGATGATATCATCATCACCTTGGAGGAACATGAAGTGAGGCGTACGCTGCGGGACGTAAACCCGAGGAAGGCGGCTGGCCCTGATGGCATACCAGGATATGTACTGAGGGATCGCGCAGACCAGCTGGCTGAGATCTTCACCAGGATCTTCAACCAATCCCTCGCACAGTCGACGGTTCCACCCTGCCTCAAGACCTCCACTATAATACCTTTGCCCAAGAAACCTCACATCTCCAGCCTTAATGACTATCAACCAGTGGCACTCACCCCAGTGACAATGAAATGTTTTGAGAAGTTGGTTCGTCATCACATTACAGCAGCCCTACCCCGTGGCCTTGACTCGTATCAGTTTGCTTACAGAGCAAATCGATCTACTGAGGACGCCATAGCCATAGCACTCCATGCTGCTACAACACATCTGGAGAAGCAAGGAACCTATGTATGCATGCTGTTTGTAGATTATAGCTCTGCATTCAATACTATTCGTCCGAGCAAACTGGATGTCAAACTAAAAGACCTGGGGCTTCCTCACAGCACCTGCAGATGGATCAATAGCTTCCTCACTGGCCGCAGACAGAAAGTGAGAGTGGGCCGTCACACATCACCAACTCTAAGCCTCAGCACTGGGTCACCTCAGGGCTGTGTGCTTAGTCCACTGCTCTACTCTCTCTACACATATGATTGCACCCCCGCCCACCAGAGCAACATTATCGTGAAATTTGCAGATGACACTACCGTGGTGGGGCTCATATCTGGGGGAGATGAGTCTGCCTACAGAGATGAGGTGGAGCAGCTGTCTTCTTGGTGCAAGGATAATAACCTCTTCTTAAATACTAAAAAGACAAAAGAACTCATAATAGATTTTAGAAGAAACAAGACAGAAGTTCAACCACTAAGCATCAGCGGTGACTGTGTGGAGAGGGTGGCAGACGTTCGGTTCTTGGGAGTCAACATAGAGGAAAGCCTATCCTGGAGCGTGAACACCTCTGAGTTTCTGAAAAAGACCCAACAGAGACTGTTCTTCCTGACGGTACTCAGGAGGAATAACATCACACAGAGACTGCTGGTGTGCTTTTATAGAGCTTCTATAGAAAGCATCCTAACATACTGCATATGCATATGGTATGCTAGCTGCACAGTGGCTCAGAGGAGAGCACTTCAGGGAGTCATCAACGTTTCCCCAAGGATTATCGGCTGCCCTCTCCTTACACTAGAAGATCTACACGGCTCCCGCTGCCTCAAGAAAGCCAATGACATCATAAAGGACATCTCACACCCTGGTCACTCCCTTTTTGAACTGCTGCCGTCAGGAAAACGGTACAGAGCAATACACGCAAGGACAAACAGACTCAAACATAGCTTTTACCCAACTGCAATAGCACGTCTTAATGCCACTAAAAGTAGAAATGGTCACAAATAGCTATATGAGTTACGTACTTATGTATGCACTAATTTATGTAAATCACATTACTGTATGTTGTTTATATTGTTTGTTTAGTTCTACCTGTTTTCTTTATTGTTATATATGTGATAAGGCACTGACCGGAGACATCTTTTTAATTTCATTGTACTTGTGACAATGACAATAAAGGATCATTCATTCATAAAGAAGATCATTACTAATATATGTAATTGCAGCCTGTTATTACTGATATTTTCTAATATGACTTACTGTTACCAAACTACGCTATCAACAAAATTGTGATAACAAATGCTTTGGTTAAGTGATTAGAAATTTCTAAAATGCTCTAAGTTTCAAACCAGCTAACCCAGTCACTGAATGCACCGAAATGTTTTGCCATACGTACCATTTTCTTACTTATATGTGTGTGTGTCATGGTGACACAATGGTTAGTGCTGCTGGCGGTGTCTATACTCCAATGCACTTGGTCACAGTCTGCATGTTTATTAACTCTTAACTACAGGGTAAGGCAGAAAGGATGGACATCTTTGAAATGGCTAGAACTCACCACTAGGTGGAGTGACAGATGTGCGGTAGGTGGCGTTAGGTTCGCGAAGTCTTTGCATTTTTTTATTTTCTTTTTAGTTGAAGTCATGGAGCCGTGGACGATAGAACACCACGTTTTTGCATACGACTGTTTTGTCAAGAACAACCAATCTATTACCGCAGTTCAGTGTGAGTTTCGTTGCTATTTCAATATCCACAGAAATAAAGCTGTTCCCGCTCGTAACACTATCCTACATTGGGTTAAAGCACTTTGTACACGAGGTACACTAATGAACAAAAGACCGCTGGGGGCTACACGAACAGCACGCACCCCTGAAAATGTGGAAAGCGTACGACTAGCCCTGCTGCGCAGTCCAAGTTGATCTGCTCGGAAACATTCTACTGAACTTGGCCTCAGTAATCGTTCGGTAAGGCGTATTTTGCATTTAGACCTGCATTTCCATCCCTACAAATTGGCCATTGTGCAAATGGAAGCAATTTTTGAGCAAAATGACAACCTCATTTTGTTCATGAGTGATGAAGCTCATTTTCATCTCAATGGCTTGGTGAATCAACAGAATTGCAGTTATTGGGCTTCTGAAAATCTGAAAAAATTACACGAAAGACTGCTGCACAGCCCGAAAGTGACGGTTTGGTGCGCTATGGACAAAACTTGCGTCATTGGTCCTTACTTTTTCGAAGATGATAATGGGAATGCTGTTACCGTGAACTCTGGAGCACTATATCGAGATGATAAACAACTTCTTTTTACCTGAATTACGATGAAAACATATTCCCATCCGGCGTGTGTGGTTTCAACAGGATGGGGTGACAGCCCACACAGCTAAGAGCATCAATGGATGGTATTCGCCCTCTCTTCCCTGGTCAGCTCATTTCCAGATTTGGTGACATTCATTGGCCTCCTCTGTCCCCTGACTTATCCATGTGCGATTATTTCTTGTGAGGTCACCTCAAGGCACATGTATACGAGCATAAGCTCCGTACATTGGAGGAACTGAAGGAAGCCATTCGCGTGGAAGTCACCCAAATCGACAGAGCGATGTTAAAAAGAGTGGAGGCCAACTTCCATGAACGCCTTCAGAAATGCATCAGTGATAATGGACACCACATGGGAGATGTTGTTTTCCACACTTGATTTTGTCAAATGCTATTTCAATATGAACTCAAATCTTTCAATAACTCTTTGTAAGAAAAAATTAGCAATTTTGTGATTTTGTAAAAAACGTCCATCCTTTCTGCCTCACCCTGGTGCATTTTGTTATTTTGTCCAACGTCCTTTTACTTGAACCTACCGGCAGCATGCGCCATCTATCCTCAGCTTGATTCACTACAACTACAGTGTCACAATGGTTTCCCTCCAGTGTTCCCCCAGCTGGTTTTATGAGTGGATGCACAGTTGCAAGTTCCATATGGTGCACTTGGTACACTGCACGGGTACTTACGTATATATGACAGTGATGAGGGGATGTTCTTCTTGCAATGGATTTGTCTGCAAAGAACATTCAACAATTGAAGTGAAATGTGATACATGTGGAAATCATGCAGTGGATGAAAGTGTGACTGGTGATGAATAAGCACTGAAAAAGTGGATCAGGTTTATTTTTAGATAGTCCTAGACTGTGGCACACTATTCAGTGATGTTGTATTAAATTACATTAAAAACATGTACAATTTTGTAATTATTGCAATATTTTACATTATGTTTAACACTGATGCATAAAGTACACTGTGCAAGTACTTTAGAGATGAGATGAGAAATGGTATGAGTAGTTAAGAGTTAATTCTTCTCTTCTCTGGGTCTTTCTGGGAACTCCTGTTTTCCTTCCGTACTCCAAAGATGTGCATTAGATTGATTACCAATCAGTCCTGTCTGTCAGTGTGGTCTTTTTCCCCATTTAGATTTGTTCCTAGTGCTGGCTGTACCATTTCTGGCCATGAATTGCACTAAGCCTATCTGAAAATATTATGTTTTTAGTTTAATTTCCAAGTGAGGCTTTACTTAAAACATTTGAAAACTAATACTCAATTATGATGATAATGGATACTTAAAAGCATTATGAAAATTAAAACTTGCTTTATAATAATTTAGTTTTTATTTTCTGTCATACTAATTATAAAGACTTCCTGAAATTAGCAGGACACAAAAATGTATATTTTTAGCATTTTAAATGTTATTGAGATCCACTTATATTACCCCTTTCATCTTCATTAGTTAATATGATGTGCATTGGTGTATTGTCAAGAAGATCTTGCAGTACCTATCATTATTGCTATTACTATTGCTGCTAACTTGTCTGATGCCTTTATCTAAAGTGACCTATAAGATCTCTATTCAGTACAATTGTCTTGCCCAAGATCACAAAATAAGTCTGATTTCAAGACTGAACTGGCAACTTTCTGTTTAGAAGTGTATTTTTTCACCTATTGCGTGTGATGCCTGCCATATACATACAGTAAATTTGAATCTCTTGAGACCGGAGGGTCTGGAAAATGAATTAAACAAATACAGTCTGACACAGGCCCTAATGAACTCTTTCTATACTGTGATTTCTTGAGGTATGTGCATTGGCATCTTTTATGGCATCAAGGATGGCAGTGCAGTTGTGACCTTCCTTGTTGAGAAGCCATTTTCCCAACAAAATGAAGGTACACAATAAGATCGTGAGTTCTTCTTATTCTTGTTAGAATGCCATCAGTTTAAGGTACTTATTTCGTAAATTTACTAGCTATTAACATACTTTTTGTTTGTTGTAATGTGGCATGTTTCTTTTGTTTGATTAATTTGCTTACTTGTGCTAATTAGCAACTACTTTGTGCGGGTACGCACTCACACTGATCATGTAGCACCAGGTGAGTGAAGTAAACTGTTGTAGGGTTACTATAAAGTTTCTGCTCTGGCTCCATGTTTCTGACAAATGTTAAGTCCAGCATATGCTGCTGTAATGTTATAGCCAGGGGTTCATTCCTGGCTTAAGTGTCCTACATCTACATTTGATTTTATGTTGTCTTTCAAATAATATTTTGTATATTTGGTTATTGAGCATAATTTTATTTTGTAAATATTGTTTATTATTTTATATAGTTTCCCTATTTATATTTCTGTGAAGGTGTATTGCTCCTTACATGTTGAGCCAAGGGGGTGGGGCTTCCTGATGATGCATCTTGGGAACCACCCCCAGCACTTCATAAGACTCAGCCGTCACTGCAAGAGCTATATTGACATTAGTAACGTTTCTTTTTATCTGCTTTATTTTTGGATTTGTGTGATTGTCAATAGATTCCCTGGTTTATGAACTTTCTGGCTCTGATTAAGGTAGTGTTCTTTGGATTCTGGCCTTTTGTGAACAAACCTTTTTGGTAGTGAGTATGTATTTTTTGTTTATTGTTTTGAAATTTTTTCCCTTTTTTGTAATAAATCTTTATTTCTTTCAAAAATCATTATTCTTGTTTTGTGGGCTATATATACAGTAAGTAGAATGTATTGTTTTTATTATTATTGACATATTTCTATTCTTTTCATAGCTACAGTCATATGAAGTTTGGGAACCCCTCTCAGCCTGCATAATAATTTACTATACTTTCAACAAAAAGATAACAGTGGTATGTCTTTCATTTCCTAGGAACATCTCAGTACTGGGGTGTTTTCTGAACAAAGATTTTTTAGTGAGGCAGTATTTAGTTGTATGAAATTAAATCAAATGTGAAAAACTGGCTGTGCAAAAATTTGGGTACTCTTGTAATTTTGCTGATTTGAATGCATATAACTGCTCAGTAATGATTACTTGCAACACCAAATTGGTTGGATTAGCTCATTAAGCCTTGAAATTCATAGACAGGTGTGTCCAATCATGAGAAAAGGTATTTAAGGTGGTCAATTGCAAGTTGTGCTTCCCTTTGACTCTCCTCTGAAGAGTGACAGCATGGGATCCTCAAAGCAACTCTCAAAAGATCTGGAAACAAAGATTGTTCAGTCTCATGGTTTAGGGGAAGGCTACAAAAAGCTGTCTCAGAGGTTTAAACTGTCAGTTTCAACTGTAAGGAATGGAATCAGGAAATGGAAGGCCACAGGCACAGTTGCTGTTAAACCCAGCAGGTCTGGCAGGACAAAAAAATTACAGGAGCGGCATATGCGCAGGATTGTAAGACAACCCAGGTTACAGACAACCCACAGATCACCTCCAAAGACCTGCAAGAACATCTTGCTGCAGGTGGGGTATCTGTACATCGTTCTACAATTTAGCACAATTTGCACAAAGAACATCTGTATGGCAGGGTGATGAGAAAGAAGCCCATTCTGTACTCACACCACATTTGTGTATGCAAATGCTCATTTGGACAAGCCAGATTCATTTTAGAACAAAGTGCTTTAAACTGATGAGACAAAAATTGAGTTATTTGGTCATAACAAAAAGTGCTTTGCATGGCAGAAGAAGAACACCGCATTCCAAGAAAAACACCTGCTACCTACTGTCAAATTTGGTGGAGGTTCCATCATGCTTTGGGGCTGTGTGGCTAGTTCAGGGACTGGGGCCCTTGTTAAAGTTGAGGTTCGGATGAATTCAACCCAATATCAATAAATTCTTCAGGATAATGCTCAAGCATCAGTCACAAAGTTGAAGTTACGCAGGGGTTGGATATTCCAGCAAAACAATGACCCAAAACACAGTTCAAAATCTATAAAGGCATTCATGTAGAGGGAGAAGTACAATGTTCTGGAATGGCTGTCACAGTCCCCTGACTTGAATATCTTCGAAAATCTATGGGATGATTTGAAGCAGGCTGTCCATGCTCGGCAGCCATCAAATTTAACTGAACTGGAGAGATTTTGTATGGAAGAATAGTGAAAAATACCTTTATCCAGAATCCAGACACTCATCAAAGGCGTCTAGAGGCTGTTATATTTGCAAAAGGAGGCTCAACTAACTATTGATGTCATTTCTCTATTGGGGTGCCCAAATTTATGCGCCTGTCTAATTTTGTTATGCTGCATATTGCATATTTTCTGTTAATCCAATAAACGTAATGTAACTGCTGAAATACTACTGTTTCCTTAAGGCATGTCAGATATTAAAAGGAAGTTGCTACTTTGAAAGCTCAGCCAATGATAAACAAAAATCCAAAGAATTAAGAGGGGTTCCCAAACTTTTTCATATGACTGTATATTTTGAAGAGGAGGATAATCTGTTGAAAAAGTACAACATTGATGACATTTGTCGATTTGTCTTCTTTAATTGCCGGCATATTAATGATTGCAAGAGTGATACATAATATTATAGTTATAATGTTAATAAAACAACATTACTAGTGATAAAACAGTGATTAATTAGGGGATTTTTTTGAGTGAACCTTGCTTTTTCGTATATCTTCACAGAACTTTTTATAACTTGATAAATTAGAATTTGATTGAGTTTTCCTTCTTAGGTGTATGCTGCAGCACATGCTTATAGTGCCTTCTTCTGTGAAGAAAATGCAGCATCAAGGAAAATCAGCATGGCAAGTTACTCTATTGATCTTGGCCAGCAGCTTAAACCTTTGTTGAGATGCAGATCTGTACAAGCTGATAACTCCAGAGCCAAATAAGTAGGTAAAAATCTTATTTTAAAGAAGTTGTCCAGGCAGACAGGCTCAGGCAAACCTATATAAAAGTTGGAAAAAGAACAAACTCGAAAAGAGGCCAGTATAGTTCAAAACTCAATAAACCTTTAACTTCACAGATCCAGAATGCTACAGGCTTTTGCAGAGGAAAGTCACATAATGCCAGATGGTAGAGTTCTAGTCAGACCCTCAAGTTTAGATCCCTTGAGCCTCCAATCACGTTAGTGCCTCATGATTCATGTTACATAGCAAAAGGCACTGACAGCGAGGCCTGGGTCAAATTGTATCTGAGCCCCAGAGAAATCTTAACACTCTAAATGGATGGGTTTGCCTTGTGCTTTTAAACAATCCCTGTGAAAAGCACTATACATAAAAAAAGTACTTTTTTTACACTTCATAATGTTTGTGCAGTTACAGTGTAATGAAACTGTAACTTCTTGTGTGAGTACTGTGTAATGCTGTTTGCTAACCAACAGTTTAGCGTGTTACTGAAGGTAAGCATGCCTTTATCACTGTTACCTGGCTGTGATGTTATTCATACTAATAATTAACACAGTTCAGTTACTTACTCTGGAATGTGCAATTTAACTAGAGTCAATACAGACAGTCTGACATATTTTTCAACTAAACCAAACCAGCAAACCAAACATGAAAGTCAAACCCAGAAAAGAACATGAGAAATTTGATAAACAAGAGGAGCCCATACAGTCCATCAAGCTTGTTTATGTAACTGATTGCTAACAGCTAATCTGTCCTAGCTTAGCTATTAGTTTCTTGTAACGTCTAACATGTACATGTACAGTACTTCTTAAAGGTTGTCAGGGTTTCTCTAGTTTCCGCGTGTAGTGAAGTGCTTCCTGGCTTCAATCCTAAATGCACTTCCCCTTAACCTCCTTAGTGTTACATTTTTCTTCAAGAAAACATGTAAAAAAACATTTTTAGTAATTCTTATCTTTCTATTGTAAAATGTGCAAAACACTAAAAGTACAAAGTCAGAAGTGTAGAAAGTATAAAACTTATACAAATAAAAAAATAATAGTAATAATAATGATTGATAATAATATGAACAGTACATTGCCCATGTGCGAGTGGTACGATTGCCATTTTCAGACTTACCAGAATCCCTTTCAGTTTCCCTGTCCATTTCAATTTCACTGCCTGAAGACAGATTCACTTTGTCATCACTGCTGAGAGGCGTTTTTTAGATGCCATTATTGAGGCCAGGAGAAGATGCGTCTACACTGTTGCTTGAGTAACGCTGAGCACTAATGCTGTTGCCACTTTAATAGCACAAGTAATCCTCATGTCTTACGTAAAACACGTTTATACCATTGCCGGAGTGACACTTGAGCATATTGCTTTTAGCTCTTTTTCTTTTTACAGGCCGAGTAATGTTTGGGTCTAACGCTAAGGAGGTTAATTTCCACTGGTGTCCTCAAGTACATTGAAAGAATTTGCCTTGATCTAACGTATCAAAGCATTTCAGAATTTTGAAGATGTGGATTAGGTACCCATGCTGTCTCCTCTGCTTGAGACTAAACAGGTTTAATTCTGAGTCTGTCAGAGTAGGACATGTCCTTATGTCCTGGGATACACTTGGTTGCTCTCCTCTGCACAGCTTTAAATGCTGTTATGTCTTTCTTGTAGCTTGGTAACCAGAATTACACACAGTATTCTTGATGTGTGTCTTATACAGTCTAATCACAATGTTCATTAATTTGTATTTAAATTTTTACGATATAACCCAACACTTTATTTGCCTTTTTAATAGCTCCTGCATATCGCTTAGGTGTTGGAAATGTTGTGTCATGCAGCCCCAAATCGTTTTCAGAGGTTGCTTCCTGTAGCTCAGTGTTTCCCATCTTGTCTTTATAGTTGATTTCATTTATGTTAGGTAGAATGCCCAGAGGGGACTGGGCGGTCTCATGGTCTGGAATCCCTACAGATTTTATTTTTTTTTCTCCAGCCGTCTGGAGTTTTTTTTTTGTTTTTTCTGTCCCCACTGGCCATTGGACCTTACTCTTATTCGATGTTAATTAATGCTGATTTATTTTGTTTTCTTATTGTGTCTTTTATTTTTCTATTCTTTATTATGTAAAGCACTTTGAGCTACTGTTTGTATGAAAATGTGCTATATAAATAAATGTTGTTGTTGTTGTTGATGTTTCTTTTGCCCACGTGTAACGCTTTGAACTTTTTTTTATGTTAAAATGGGTCTATAACAGTAATAGTGACTACTAACAACCACACTCATAGATTTCTTTTGATTTGTCCTCTTACTTAGACTACCAGGAAGTTCACGCTAGCTAATTTATTTTAGAACATTGGAATAATCTGGACAAGAACAGGTAATTCAGCCCAGCAAAGTTCGCCAGTTTGCATCTCGTTGTGGTGATAACGTTGTGGTGATAAAGACAACACCATGCACCTCTGAACGTCATAACAATTAATGTTCAAAATGGAGCTGCCCAGGTAAACAAAGATAGTGTTAGAAATAGACACAAAAAACACAAAACCATTAGAAAACAATATCTAATCCTAAAACTGATTCGAAAATTCATTTACAATGCTAAAAACTTATACCCAGATATATTGTGCAATACCCAAAGCTCCAAAAGATAGGTAATTAATTTAAAACAAACATAGATCATAACATGTAGCAGGTACTTATGATATGGTAGAGTTCTTAGGAGGGCAGTTGGCCTACTGTAGGTCATCAGAACTGGGAATTTGTCTGACTTTACCTGTGATTTTGTCTCATATAACATATCATGGACACCCAGGGATTTATTTTCTGCTGGAATGCTGTTGACTGGAGTATTTATATTCCTCTCTTTCATGGGCCATATCTCAGTTATAATGGACTTGATTGTTCAAATTAATTGAATTGAAATTGCTCAGCTTTACTGTGAGGTGAAAATTGTTTGTTTGTGTATGTTAATGTTTAGTAATTCACATCTAATGTGTTACAGTTGTAAATTTGCAGAAGCACTCTGAACGTTTGCTCAACGACAAACACAATATAAAAATGAATTCAATTGAATTGATATGTGTTGTTTTACTGAATGTATTTGTCACATTTGGAAAAAATTCCAGTACACAACATCAAACCAGACTGATTCACCCCCAAGTAATGGTGTTTTCAAAGACTTGTTCTGATGTAGGATAAAATCTGCAAAATATATCTTTTTATATATTTGTGTGTCTCTTGACAAAGGAAAATCTGTTTTTGTTTTATTTATACCTAAAGTGTGTTGTAGAAATTCCTCTTTTTAAAGTAATTTTTTAAAATAATGTGCTTTCCATCTATTACAGTGTTCCTGTGCTTCTACTTTGACTATGCTGTGCTGCAGAAGGATTAAAAATGTTTAAAATTAGATTTAGCCAAACAGAATAATATTTGTTTTTAGCTCTCAGGATTTTGGTCTGCTTTATCTCATTTGTGTTTCTAGTTTGACATACTGTGTTTGTTTAATTTAGTCAGCATCTCTTTTGAAAGCCAAATAAAATCTCTCTTTGTCTTAACATTCTTCTTACAGTAAAGTATCTTTGGTCTCAAAGTTGATTTGCTTATCTTTGAGATGAATCTACTCTTGAATTCTAAAAATGAACGTGTAAAATTTATTCACAAACACTCTCTTAACCTGGTCAGTTTTCTTTAAAATGTGTCTTACTCTTTCATAACTCTCACCTTACCTTTCACATTTTGCAGATGTTTAAAGTACACAGCAAATGAAATCACACTGTGGGCCCACATTGGCCAAATGAACGTCTATCCTCTTGCATGGTGAATTTAAAGAAATACTCGGTGCCCTGGCAAATTTAAATCACAGGTGTTGCTTATACGTAATGTGGAGTGGATATGCCCAATAAACATGTTGTGGAAGCTGGCCCGGACACAGACAGACGGACATCGCTTTTGCACCCAACACACGTTTATTTACAATATTTACAAGTTATTTACGTGCACACAAACCCCAGTGCCTCCAGCACCGATCCCCCTCAATCCAGGCCTCACAGTCCTTTGTGCCTTCCTGGCCGCCTCCAGTCGTCTCTCTCCAGCTCCGTCTCTCTTCCACCCGACTTCCGCTCCTGACTGAAGGGAGGCGGCCCCTTAAACAGGAACCCGGATGGGCTCCAGCTGCTTCCCGGCATTCCTCCGCAGACACGCCCCAGTGTGGCAGAAGTGCCAGCTGCGCACCCGGAAGCCCTCCGGGTGTCCCCTGTCTTCTTCCCCCCAGCACTTCCTGGTGTGGCGGAAGTGCTGGACTCCAGGGTTGTTCAGGCACCAGGGCACCGCCTGGCGGTGGCCACGGGTTCCTACAGGGCTGGGCTTCCAAGCCCTTTACCCGTGGCTCCCAACGTAACCAGGGCGGTCGCCCCCTCGAGGTCTGGAGGAGGTACAAGCCCTCCTCCAGTCCTCCTGGGCGTCAGTGCCCCACAGCCAGCGAAGACATGTCGGTCCGAGTGGCACTTTCCGAGAGGGCAGCACGTCCACGGAGTGGGTCCTACTATGCACCCAGGGTCCATCACGGCACCCTGGGACACCCTATTTCGGCACCCCCTCCGAGGCCAACACGCCCCTCTGGTCTGCACCGCTCTCACCTCCACAGTCCCCGCCAGCCGGAGCACCATCCGCTCTCCGGTGGGGAGTCCTCCCACGGAACAGCCCGTTCCAGGAGAGCAGGCTCCCAACGTAACCAGGGTGGTCGCCCCCTCGCGGTCTGGAGGAGGTACAAGCCCTCCTCCGGTCCTCCTGGGCGTCCCGGCCGGATGCCACAATGTTTAGAGCTATTTGTTAAAAATTTTAGATATCACTTTCACCTAAATTTAACAGTCATGTCAACCAGTAGTATCTACTGTATATTGTTTTGCATTTGAAAATAAAAGTTGCTTATTAAATGTAATGTCTCATAAAACAACTTGAAAACACAGTATGTATAAAAATTATTTGCCCCCTTGGAAGATTAGAAAAACATCCTTATATACAACATTATTGTGTGTCAAATTAAAGGAGGTTATGCCATCAACTGTTTTTTGTTTATTATGTTTATTTGCAATTCATTTACACTTTCTCATCGAAAACTCTTTTTATTTGTTGATAATTGTTAACAAGTCAAATTAAGTGCACTGTGTTAGATTAGATTAGATGTTTTTAATCCCAAGGGAAAAATCAGATGTTTACAGCAGCAGAAACATAAAAAGCAAGAATATAGATTCACAGGCTAAATAATACAGGCAATCACCCATCCATCCATTATCCAACCCGCTATATCCTAACTACAGGGTCACGGGGGTCTGCTGGAGCCAATCCCAGCCAACACAGGGTGCAAGGCAGGAAACAAACCCCGGGCAGGGCGCACACACACACACCAAGCACACACTAGGGACAATTTAGCATCACCAATGCGCCAACCCTGCATGTCTTTGGACTGTGGGAGGATACCGGAGTACCCGGAGGAAACCCACACAGACACGGGGAGAACATGCAAACTCCACGCAGGGAGGACCCGGGAAGCGAACCCTGGTCTCCTAACTGCGAGGCAGCAGCGCTACCACTGTGCCACTGTGCCGCCCTACTGCCAATCAATCAACCAATAAATGAATAAATAATTTAACAAGTACATCTGGTGGAAGCATTGGATAACAGTGGGCAGAAAAGACACCCTGAAACGCTTCTTAGCACACTCTGGTGGCATGAGCATGTGACTAAAAGTGCTCCAAGAGACCACCTTCTAGAGAGGATGGAGGGGATTTTTCATGATGGCATCCAATTTTGCCACCATCCTCTTTTCCATATCAGCTTCCATTGTGTCCAGGGTTTGCCCTGTGATGGGCCAGGCTTTCCTGATAAGTTTGTTCAGGCATTGTGCTTCTTTTGATCTGAGGTTGCTTCCCCAGGAGACTAAATACTGATAGAACATTTTCTAGCAGCTTAATGCATACATCAACAGACCTGAGTCTCCTTAGGAAGTCCATTCTGTTCTGGCTCTTCTTGTACAGTGGCACTGTGTCGTCAGACGTCCAGTTTGTTACTCATGTCAACCCAAAAGTACTTGTAGTTTTCCACCACTTCCACATCTTCCCCTTGAATGGTGACTGGTCTCAGGCTTCTTGTTGGAAGTCCACCACCAGCTCCTTCATCTTGCTGATGTTGAGTTGCAGGTTGTTGTCCCTGAATCACAAGACAAAGTCCTCGCAGCCTTCCTGGACTCTGACTCGTCTCCACTATTAATGCAGCCTGTGATGGATGAGTCATCTGAAAATTTCTCTAGTAAGCGCTGGTATTGTGCTGGAAGTCCATTGTAAAGAGGGTGAACAGGAAGGGAGACAGGACAGCTCCCTGAGGGGCTCCAGTGTTACACATCATCATTTCTGACAGACCTCCCCTCAGCCTCACAAACTGTTATATGTTGATCAGCTTATCCAGGAGATTGTGAGGGTATCCATCAAACCCTTGAGCTCCTGTTGATGATATAGAATGGTGCTAAAAACACTGGAAAAGTCAAAGGACATTATCGTGATACTGGCTTTGTCCCAGTGGAAGTAGGCTCCTTGGAGCATGTAGATAACACCATCCTCCACACCTATATATATATCTGATAGGCAAACTGTATAGGATCTAAATGATTTGAAAACAAGGGTCATTGCTTTTTTTAGCACCAGCCTCTCAAAGGTCTTTATGACTTAAGAGCAACTAGTCTGAAGTTTTAGGATCACTGCAATGTCATTTCTTTGGCAATAGGACCACACAGGATGTTTTCCATAATTGGGGGACCTTCTGCAAATTCAGGAAAGGTAGAACAACTGCTGAAGCATCCAGCAGAGCTAGATGACAAATGTTCTCAGCACCCTGGAACTCATTTCACCTGACACTGAAGCCTTGTTTATGCACAGTTTTCCTAGCTCTCTTGATCAGCAGAGATACATAGTCCAGGATCTCAAAACTTTCAAAGGGGTGGATACATTTTATAGGTACTTTTCCTGATGCCAATCTGCCCACTCCTGGCTCAAACTAATAACTTTTGGTCTCTTATGTCTCATCCAGTATGGAAATAACTGAGATGTCCCTACAGCCCAAGTCCTGTTAGTTTTCTTCTTTGCATGCTGGTCCTGACATGACCCAACTCACCAACTCACATTTTCCCCTCCATGGTGAAGGGCTTACAATTTTGATACTAATGTAACAAGTGTGAATTCAGGAAGTTTTCAGAGCCCTTTACTTTCTTTACGCTTTATTGTATTGAAGATTGATTTATTTTTTCAAACAGGAATCAGTAATATGAATTGAGTTACATCAAATTAGCAAAGAACTTTACTTTTTTTAATTATCTTTGTTGTTTCTCACCCATCATACAATTGAAAGGTGTACATAAGCTAATGCAAAGAGTAGAGTCTTCATATTTTACATTAAACTTAGTAGAGGCCAATAAAAAAAAGATAACAATGAAAATAATGACAAGCAATCAAAAAGGCTACCAATGGTTTTGCGGTTCAATCCCTTGGGCGAAAGCAGAGACTTCAGTATTGTCAGTTTGGGATCAACCCCTTTATATCCAGAAGAACATTAGACTTCTGGGGTCATCAGAGATAAGCACTACCACCCGATCACTAATTCATGTGTCTCTTTTCTCACCCTCAACTTAGAGAAGATGCTCACTGATGGCAACTGAGCCCACCCTTCCTTCTGGTCTAGGAGATTTAAAAGTAAGGCACTTCCAGAAGGCGGCATCTTATTTAGGAAATAAGCCACCCATGCTACGGAGCTCTGACCATGAAGTCTGACCGCTCTCCAGAGCCTTTAGTGTTACAGCCAACAGTTACATTTGTCTTTTGTCTCTTTAATGTGCCATTGAGTTCCTTCTATTTTCAGTTACTTTATTATTTGAGTAAACAGGGTGGCCCTGTTGGCACCCCAACATTTCCTCTTCACAGCTCTAGAAGTAATGAGCATTGTGTGAAGGAAAAAATATATACATGAATGTCAAATTCTCAAAGTTTCTACCTTAATGGCCAAAGCAGATAGCTAGACAGAACAGATAAGAAGAGTCAGTAGGCTCCTGCTTAATGACACAGACATTAGCATTGCAAGTGTTTGGTGTACAGTTATTTATTTAAGAGTATATCCCATTTAATTTGTTTTATCAAGATCTTTCAGCTGTCTGGATTTTCTTCTTTTGTGTGTCATTATACCACCTAGAAATGTCATCAGTCAAAAACACCAGTTCAGAAAGTTTCACTTTCTTATCTCATATATACCCAGGAGCCAGAAAAAGTTAACATGCTTTTGTTTTTTCATGATGAAGTCTCAGGTCTACTCTGAATGTAGGATGTTTATTAACCCAAAGTATCTAAACCAGCTATGAATTTCCAGTGATATTCTGGACAAGTGTAGCCTTCCCACTGTTGAACTGGCATGTTACCTATGTCATAGGATGAAAATTCACTGGTGAGATCCACATTAAAACACATCCCAATAAATTTTAATAACCAATGGGTCCAATGAAACTTCCTGCAAACTTTAGCGAAGTGGTTCAATCTACCACATTTTTTACACTGTCTTCCTTTAGCTGGACATTGACTTTTTCCACCGTGTGCTTTGTTTCCGCAGTAGCTGCACTTATAAATATGCTTGTATGCGTCACTCGGTTCATATTATTTTGCTGCCTTCTCAATTGTGTAATGCATTTTTTGTTCAGCGCTCTTTGGAGCTCTTTCTTGTTGTCTGCGTACTGCATTCACAGTCAGTTCACGTGAGCCGCTCGGAGTACATGCATCGAAGGTTCTCAGCTGTGCTTGTGCTATCTTGTGCGATCTTGCGATGTCCACGGCTTTATTTAATGTTAGCTAAGACCCGGCACTTAAAAGTTTCTCTCGCACTTTCACTGAGTTTGTGCCAAACACTAGTCTATCCCTAACCATCTCATCTTCGTTTGCATAAGCACAGTCCTTCATAAGCGAATATTTAGCGGCAGCGTGTCTATTGGATTGCTGCTGACGGGCGGCCTTATATGGGCATACACTCAATTACGTTGGAGGCGTGGGTATGGGGGATGCAATATAGGCAGGAAGCCAACTACATGGGAGGCGTGGTGATGGGGGACGCAACTCCGCCTCACACGGCGACCGAGCTGCTGGCTATGGCCATATATATGTACGAAAGTAGGATTCAGTTATGACCATTACGCATAGAATTTTGAAATGAAACCTGCTTAACTTTTGTAAGTAAGCTGTAAGGAATCAGCCTGCCAAATTTCAGCCTTCCACCTATACATGAAGTTGGAGAATTTGGTGATTTGTCAGTCAGTCAGTCAGTGAGTCAGTCAGTGAGGGCTTTGCCTTTTATTAGTATAGATTTGAATGCAACCACCATGTAAACACTCCACATAATCATTTATTAAACACACCACTCAAGGGATATTATCACAGTTTAACTTAACTCAATTAATTTGTCTGAGTTACAGCACAGGCAAGGGTCACACATATTAATCAACAATATATATATATATATATATGTGTATATATATTGTAAAGAAATAAAGTTACACAAAGTAAACTTTTGGGGTTTTCCCTCCGGTTTACATAACTCTTAGAGTACTGTCTCCACAATACAAAGTAAATGGTCACACCGGACAAAATTACAGAAAAATATTGGAACATTTATACAGAGGGACAGGAAATTGAATCAGGGATGCTGGGAGAACTCAGTTGCATGTTGGGATACCGACGTCATCATCTTGGGACTGGAGGGACGACAGGAACCCGGAAGTATGGCTTCTTTTTGTTTACCCCGGGCTTTCTTATGGCAGCGCGTTCTCGTTCTGGCTGATGAGATAAGAAGAGAAAGGTTAGTGCGCCGCCTCTGT
>JANRMT010062841.1:28047093-28090972 GCA_026402145.1 Polypterus bichir lapradei | reverse complement strand
GTTGGCGCGCTTAGTTGGAGTTTATATGCAGTACACAACTCCACAGGTCCTCACGGTGTCCTTCCAGGACTTTTGCCGCACTTCACATTTACCTCCGTGGTGAAACATAGGAATCTCACAGCTCTGTCTGGGATGACGCCAGTAGCTTCGTCTAGATGCAGGATTTATTTGCGTTCCTTTTTTTCGTATTTCCTTTAGACAGCAAATTTCTGTAAAGTAGGAATCCGACTCTTCGTTTGTCTGTCCCTTTTTTTTCAAAGCCGAGCTCCCCTTTCCATTCGCTGTCCAATGAGCCAAACCCGCTCAATGCCTCTCACGTTTAACACTGACCACCAAAAAGACGTTTCATCTTTTTTTTTTGTGCCCTTGCGCTCTTACCTTTTTTTTTCTTACACACTCATTCAACACTCTCCCCCACCTCACTCCGTCTCCACACGCTCTTCCTCTCACCTCTCCAAGAAAAACAAAAATCATTGGAGTACTAACGGCGCGCTATACCTTAATTGGTAGTAAACAGCACCAGTCACATCCCTGTTTCTGCTTTGTTGTGTCACTGAGGCTTACGTTTAAGTTTACTATTATACCTAACTAGGAGGGTGCTACATGTGCTACACAAGGATTAGGCAATCAGATTCTTCCTGAAAGAATACAAGGAAGGACCCTGTGGGGAAGCAGAGTGTTGTTGGGGAGTGGGGACTGCAGGTTTCGCAATTTTACAATGCTGTGTTTAAAATATTTATACTGCTTATACACACAACAACTCTAAAGAACAAAAGGAAATTAATACTGCCTTCAAAGCCACTCCTATAATAAGAGACTTTATTAATTGTGTACATTAAACAAGACCACATCTGCTTACTGGGGCATATTGCTATGTACAGTATGTTACAATGCTGTAATGCTGTTCACATCAAATGACTACCCAAAGACATTCATCAGACAATACTTAAATAGGAGATGCCAGAGACCCCAGAAAACAATCAACTCCAATTGAGCCCCACCCCCCATACCACCTGGCACACACTTCCTTATCATCATGGGGTATCAGTAAGTACAGAACAGACATCAAAGTAGCGCACAAGCCTACAAACATGTTGCACACAGTTCTTTTTAATGCTAAAAAGCAAGAAATCAGCAGCAGAGACATGGAATGCAGTTTATAGCATACCACGTAATGCATGTCGGGCGGTATACGTGAGGCAGACATCAAAAACACTTACCACATCTATACAGAAACATTGCAATGCAGTCAGGAGAAAGGACCTATGATCTCTGATTTACACACATACAAGTTCGACCAGACACATATTTAAATGGGACTCAGTGCATATAAAATTCAGGTTCCGCAAGCTTAGGAATAAAAAACTATTTTAAGATATGTGATTCATTTGGTCCCTTTTTAGATTTCCAGCTACAAATATGCAAACCGTATCACAGACCTTCACCTCCCATATATATGTACAGTATATATATATATATATATTTACAGTATATATTTATATATATATATACACTATATAATACACACCCACACCAGAATGACTAAACAGGAAGAAAATGTAGAAAGAAATAAAACTTCTGACTTGGCAGTCACAGTCCTAGTGAGGCATTATGCTATTGGTTTTTATGCAAATAAATACAAGTTTAAGTAAAATCTTAAACTCAATTTCTGATTACTGCTACTAGTGAGCCGAGTGCTGATGGATCATTCCTTGTCTCACAGAGGTCCCTTAAGGGCACGAAGGATGCTTTGTAGAATCCTCTATTGCTGGTAAATTGGGTTTGATGAAAAAGAGTGATGAAAAAAAAGAAAAAGAAAACAGTCCCAGTCAGCGAGCAGCCTGCCATTAAAGGTCCCCATGGGTGAATACGTTGGGTAGAATATGGACAGTGAGGCAGGTAAGAGATTACAGATAACAATTACATACGCGGTTTTGTCATTTCTTACCACAGTAAGAGTAACCTAAGAGGTTAGGTGGTACCTTTTGTGTTATGTGCATGTCACATGTGATCTGATGACACAATAAAACAGATGGGACATTTCCTCTAGCAATTAAAAAAGGGTCAATATTTAATTGTCATGTAAATACTTGCTTTCTTACTTTAACCCATTCCATTATATCTGGGCAATATCAGGTACTTAGAACAGTGTTATATACAATGCATCCGGTAAGTATTCACAGCGCATCACTTTTTCCACATTTTGTTATGTTACAACCTTATTCCAAAATGGATCAAATTCATTTTTTTCCTCAGAATTCTACACACAACATCCCATAATGACAACGTGAAAAAAGTTTACTTGAGGTTTTTGCAAATTTATTAAAAATAAAAAAACTGAGAAAGCACATGTACATAAGTATTCACAGCCTTTGCCATGAAGCTCAAAATTGAGCTCAGGTGCATCCTGTTTTCCTGATCATCCTTGAGATGTTTCTGCAGCTTAATTGGAGTCCACCTGTGGTAAATTCAGTTGATTGGACATGATTTGGAAAGGCACACACCTGTCTATATAAGGTCACACAGTTGACAGTTCATGTCAGAGCACAAACCAAGCATGAAGTCAAAGGAATTGTCTGTAGACCTCCGAGACAGGATTGTCTCGAGGCACAAATCTGGGGAAGGTTACAGAAACATTTCTGCTGCTTTGAAGGTCCCATTGAGCACAGTGGCCTCCATCATCCGTAAGTGGAATTAGTTTGAAACCACCAGGACTCTTCCTAAAGCTGGCCGGCCATCTAAACTGAGCGATCGGGGGAGAAGGGCTTTAGTCAGGGAGGTGACCAAGAACCCGATGGTCACTCTGTCAGAGCTCCAGAGGTCCTCTGTGGAGAGAGGAGAACCTTCCAGAAGGACAACCATCTCTGCAGCAATCCACCAATCAGGCCTATATGGAAGAATGGCCAGACGGAAGCCACTCCTTAGTAAAAGGCACATGGCAGCCCACCTGGAGTTTGTCAAAAGGCACCTGAAGGACTCTCAGACCATGAGAAACAAAATTCTCTGGTCTGATGAGACAAAGATTGAACTCTTTGGTGTGAATGCCAGGCGTCATGTTTGGAGGAAACCAGGCACCGCTCATCACCAGGCCAATACCATCCCTACAGTGAAGCGTGGTGGTGGCAGCATCATGGTGTGGGGATGTTTTTCAGCGGCAGGAACTGGGAGACTAGTCAGGATAAAGGGAAAGATGACTGCAGCAATGTATAGAGACATCCTGGATGAAAACCTGCTCCAGAGCGCTCTTGACCTCAGACTGGGGTGATGGTTTATCTTTCAGCAGGACAACAACCCTAAGCACACAGCCAAGATATCAAAGGAGTGGCTTCAGGACAACTCTGTGAATGTCCTTGAGTGGCCCAGCCAGAGCCCAGACTTAAATCCGATTGAACATCTCTGGAGAGATCTTAAAATGGCTGTGCACCGACGTTTCCCATCCAACCTGATGGAGCTTGAGAGGTGCTGCAAAGAGGAATGGGCGAAACTGGCCAAGGATAGGTGTGCCAAGCTTGTGGCATCATATTCAAAAAGACTTGAGGCTGGAATTGCTGCCAAAGGTGCATCGACAAAGTATTGAACAAAGGCTGTGAATACTTATGTATACTACATGTGATTTGTCAGTTTTTTTATTTTTAATAAATTTGCAAAAACCTCAAGTAAACTTTTTTCACGTTGTCATTATGGGGTACTGTGTGTAGACTTCTGAGGGAAAAAAAATGAATTTAATCCATTTTGGAATAAGGCTGTAACATAACAAAATGTGGAAAAAGTGATGCGCTGTGAATACTTTCCGGATGCACTGTATGTATATCATTAGATGTGAGATGGCTGTTCACATGCATGAATATAACGTACGTTAAAGAAATTCTTTCATGTTTATGTAATTTGACAGTGTGTATGTATAATATGCCTTTAAAGCCAAAAAAAAAAAAAAAAATTCTCCTCGACCAAATATTTTTATTCTTTATTAATTCATATTTTCGTCCACAGCAAAGGGGAACTGAAGTTTGTCCTGGCAGCACTGAGCGCATAATGGGTACTCGCTTTAGGCAAGGGGCCAGCTGGAAAAAGAACATGTTGAAAATAATTTAATAACACTTTTTTTCTTTAATATTCCTGTGATTGAAGTCCTTTGCTGCAATAAAAGCAATCTCCAGGTGCATGTTTTCATATTTACTGATTACGCTGTAAACTTTGGGTATGAATTTAAAATTAGCTTGCAGCTGCCTATACACAACAGAAGAAAATTCCCTCGACAGGAAGAATGGTGACATTTAATCAGAATTTCAGATGAGGTGAACAGTATTTAAAGAAGATTTCTAAATCACTTTTTTTAGAGATTGTTGATCACTGAGCATAAATCTCTACACTTAGCAATTGAATTTCCAGTGACAAATCATGAGATGGAATGAATCCCCACATCAGGATTACCTGGTTTCCAAGAAATTCCTTTCAAATGGAAGATATGGTTTTCTCATATGGATCATTTTGAATTTGTTTAACAATCTAGTTTGGTCATTTTACTTTTTAGCAATGCACATTTGTCAGTAGAATAACCAGATAGGCGATTTTGGTCTGCATTCTGCCAAAGCTTCACAAATAGCTTCAAACTCTTAGATGTTTCCTGAAGTGTCCTTCAGTAGATTTGCAAACTTGTTTAGGAAACAAAATGTTATAACTTTAGTTCCCTCTCATCAAACAGCAAGTCTGGTAAGTTCTCATTAATGTGAACACATGAGGGGGATTAAGAATGATAAGAATTCTTAAACCTGCCTTTCCTTTTCATTTCTAGAGTGGACGAAGAGGCCTCTAAAATGTGTGATGTCACGTCCACCCCCTAAGAGCCACCTCTTCAGGAGCCGTGAAGATTTGTGGCTTTTTGTTAATTTTTTTTTTGCGGGTTTCATTGAAACTACTGTACATAAACCTTTTCAACTGATAGACTTGAGATGAATGACCAACGCCTGAAAGGCTTGTCAAGCTGGATATGAGTGAAGCATACTTTTGGAAAACTGAAAGGCAAAAGAGGAGTTTCAAATTCTTTTTAGTTTAGTTCCCCTTATCAGTCTAATAAGTTATTGTTTTAATGAACACAGAGGATGATTAAGAGTGTTAAATCTTTAACCCGCCTTCCCTTTTCATTTCTAGAGTGAAAGAAGGTGCCTCTTAAGAGGTGTGAAGTCACTCCAACTCCATAAGCCCCACCTCTTCTCTAGACGTTGTGATCTGTGTTTTTTTCTGCATTTTTTTGTGGGCTCCCTTGAACCTATATTGACCAAGAACGTTTATTTAGGGGACTTAAGGGTTTCATTGTTTCATTAAAACTATATGGTCTTATCCCAAGACAGAAATGGAGCAACATATAAAATTAACAATACCACCAGAAGTCGATGTTCATTTGTAACCAGCTGTTACCCTGAGCAGGCCTTCTTGCAAAAGGACCTACTGTATTTATGAGACACCCTGATCACCAGCTTATGAGCAATTCACCTTTTGTGCTTTCTTTATATTTTCGTCTCTCTTTTGTTCTTATTTACACCTTGTAATTAGTCCAAGTATGGTGGCCGAGAAGTGCAATGAGGCTGCATGCTTATAACAGAACATACATGCTGTCTATAATTCAAAGAGAGATGTGGCAAACGGAAGAGAAGAGAAGGGGTTTGAAATTCAAAACGGGTTTGAACTTTTAAAAAAGGGGATGGAGCAGATTTTAATAAACGTAACTGAGCAGGATTCAGAGAAGAGTGCAAAATTTTTCAGAAAATGTCTGCTGCAAATAAAAATTCATGCCAGAAATTACGTCATGCATACCCTACTAAGCAGCGAGTGCTTTCACACAAGTGTTATTAAGAAGCACAGATACATGTTCATTATGTTTTAATTGAAGGTGCTTTACAAACCCTGTTGATTTTATACTTTGGACAATCGGCGGAAATTTTTTTTTTCCCAATGAGAAGAATCACACCTGACAGATGTTACATGTTTTCAACCACTGTATCCACGGCAATGAATCTAAAACTGAACACTAATAAACGATTACAACATAAACTACACATTTTGGTCACTTATTATAAGTTACACTGTAAAAACGTGACAAAAATTATAGCAGTGCTGATGTCTGTATCATATTAAAACAATACTTACCATTCTTAGGATTGATTGAAGTATGAAAACCTCGACTACACTGTTCTGTTCAACCAAAATGGCCTCCCACCTAAAAGAGGGCAATCATTTTACCGATAAACAGTCCTCTTTTTATTTATATTTTGTTTTCTGTTCTTTTATTGTACTTGTTATTTTAATAGCATTGCCTTTCCTGAATTTTCTTGTAATTTTTTCTTGGTCTTTTTGTAAAGCACTTTGAGCTACATTGTTATATGAAAATATGCTATATACTAAGGACACTCAAAACGTTTCCGCACTTTTATATTTTCGTTGTAAACGGTGAAGGCGGGAGGAGTAGTGATTGGTCGTGTCTGAGAGTGTCATGTGACTGTAAAAATTGCATTGCAAAGGAAGCTGACTATGTATAACAACAACATTTATTTATATAGCACATTTTCATACAAGTAATGTAGCTCAAAGTGCTTTACATGATGAAGAAAAGAGAAAAAAAGACAAAGTAAGAATTAAAATAAGACTACACTAATTAACATAGTATAAGAGTAAGGCCTGATGGCCATGGAGGACAGAAAAACCAAAAAAAACTCCAGACAGCTGGAGAGAAAAAATAAAATCTGCAGGGGTTCCTGGCCACGAGACCACCCAGCCCCCTCTGGGCATTCTACCAAACATAAATGAAACAGTCCTCTTTGTATTTAGGGTTCTTATGGAAGGGCTTGATGATGACGGTCATGTAGACTTCTGGCTTTTAATCTATAAATGTAGGAACATCATGGTGCTTTGATTAGGTGGTGGTGGTGCAGGTCGCCACCACAGAAAACCGGGAAAGAAACAGAAGAGAGAGTAGGGGTTAGTACGGATTTTAGAGCCACCATGACTAGTTATGATAATTAATTGCATATACAGAGTATCAGGATTAAATTAAAATGAAGTTATGAGAAGGCCATGTTAAAGTAATATATTTTCAGCAGTTTTTTGAAGTGCTCTACTGTATTAGCCTGGCAAATTCCTATTGGCAGGCTATTCCAGATTTTAGGTGCATAACAGCAGAAGGCCGCTTCACCACTTCTTTTAAGTTTAGCTTTTGGAATTCTAAGCAGACACTCATTTAAAGATCTAAGGTTACGATTTGGAATATAAGGTGTCAGACATTCCGATATATAAGATGGAGCGAGATTATTTAAGGCTTTATAAGCCATAAGCAGAATTTTAAAGTCAATCCTGAATGACACAGGTAACCAGTGTAGTGACATCAGAACTGGCGTGATGTGCTCGGATTTTCTTTTCCTAGTTAGGATTCTAGCAGCTGCATTCTGCACTCGTTGCAAACCATTTATGTCTTTTTGGGTAGTCCTGAGAGGAGTGCGTTGCAGTAATCTAGTTGACTGAAAACAAAAGCGTGAACTAATTTCTCAGCATCATTCAATGATATAAGAGGTCTAACGTTTGCGATGTTTCTTAAGTGAAAAAATGCTGTCCTAGTAATCTGATTAATATGCAATTTAAAATTCAGGTTACAGTCAATGGTAGAAAATGTGGAAAAGTGATATAATTTGTTTTTGAAATTCTTAATAAATAGAGCTAGAAAAAATGCAGGAATTTTTTGAACATCTCATCTAAATAAATGTTGTTGTTGTTATATTTATTTAACTATCTTTGCCAGCACAGCTTGTTGGATGAGTTTATTGTAATTTAGATAGACACCATGACTTTGTGACCAGGTTTGAAAGATTCAGAATTTATTTCATGTTTTCTGTTCCTGACATTTAAAGTCTGAAGCACATAAAATGAAAACAATCAGAATCTGCTTCTTTTATTCCCTTGCATGTTATTTCTTTGGTATGTTAATGTTATTGTGTTTAGATGATTTGCAAGCATATTTTGTGAGTAAAATTGCTTTAATATTAAAAATAACCTTTCAGCATTCAAAAGTGGAAATACTTTAATGATATACAGCATAATGATGTAAGAGAAAGAACAAAAAATGTGATATTATAAATTCTAATCATTGTAACATTTGACTTAAGAGCTTTGACCTCCTTCCAATGGCACTGAGGATGGCCTGATGGTGCAGTGGTACGTTCTGCTGCCTCACAGCTTCAGTGTACTTTGATTGGAATCCCAGCCTGGTTACTGTCAGATTCAGATTTAGAACACTTTACGTCAGCCATACAGGAATTGGTCTTTGCACTGGTTCTGTAACATAAAATTCTGAACAATATCAACACCAGACAACAATCAAAGTTAGCATCAGTTGGGTGCTATGATTATGACAAGAGAATCTAATCTTCAGCAGAGTGCAAACTAACAAGAAGTATTAATGACAACTAGGACATGGTAGGAAAGGAAAGGTTTGTTCATTAAGGAGCTGAATGGCTACAGGGCCGAAGCTACAAAGATGGCATATAATCTTAGTGGCGATGAACCTGTACCGTCTCTGAGATAGTTATCTGGTGAATAAATGGATAATGGAGGGTGAGAGGAGTTTATAGCAATCTTCTTTGTTCTATTCTTAGACCTGGTAATGAACAAGCCCTTTAGCGATGGAAACTGAATGATCTTCTCAGCAGGTTGAACCTACCACTGTAGCCTGGTCTACCTTTGTCTCTCAGAGGTCTATCCTGGGACCGTTACTTTTTCTGATTTACATTAATGACATAAATCTCAGAGTAGTTAGTAAACTTGAGAAATTTCTAGATGATACTAACATTGGAGTGATGACAGACACTGAGAAATTAGCAAAAATAATTCAGAAAAAATTGGATAACCTTCAGAACTGGGCTAACACTTGGAAAATAAAGTTTAATGTAGAAAAGTGCACAGTGCTACACGTGGGCAAAAGGAATGTCAATTATAAATACAAGATGGAAGACTCTACTGAAGAAAGTAACCTATGGGAAGGATTTGGTAGTTTATGTTGACACAATGTTTTCGTCATCCAAGCAATGTGCAGGATCGATTAAAAAGGCTAATAAAATGTTAGGTTATGTCACAAAAACTGTTGCATAGAAATCGAGGAGTGTTATGCTCAGATTATACAGTATAACGCACTAGTGAGACCACATCTATAGTACTACAGTATGTGCAATTCTGGCCACCATGCTACAAGGAAGACATAATAGCAGAAGACAGCAACACAGAGTATCCCAGGACTTAAGGACATGTCATACTCGGACAGTCTCAGAAAATTAAACTTGTTTAGTCTCGAGCAGAGAAAACTCTGTGGGGTCCTAATCCAGGTCTTCGAAATTCTCAGAGACATCAATAAAGTAGATGCAGCAGAATTCTTTTAGTTTAATGGTGAATCAGGTACTCGTAGACATCAGTGGAAATTAAGGGGAAGTGCATTTAGGACTGAAGCTAGAAATCACTTCTTTATGCAAAGACTTGTAGGAATCGGGAACAAACCACCGAGACATGTAATTGAAGCAGAAACCTTGACAACCTTTAAGAAGAATATGGATGAGATGTTGGGACAGCTTAACTATTAGCTAAAGAAACAAGCTCTCATTTACCACATTCCTATGTCCTTATGGTCTTAAAAATGGTGGACGTGGGAGGAAAGCAGACAGTAATAGTAAAAGTGAGAACACTCTCAGTGAGTAAAACTGCATTAGGACAAACCAAAAAATGTTGAATGTTTCAAGCTGATGTAGGAAGAAAAGTTTCTGCTGGGCTTTCCCAGTAATGAAGGTGATGTTCTTGTCTCACTTCAGAGTGTTGCTAATAATGCTGGTCCCCAAAATCTTAAATATCATGGACACAGTTTGGCCACAGATATCCACATTGGGAACTGGCAGGATGGTGTCTGTGGAAGTCAATCAGCTACGCTAGTTTGATGGTATTGAGTTCTAAGTTATTACAACAAACTATTTAATAAGGTGGTGTACCCCCTCTTCAGTGGGTGTCAAAAAAAAGGGGTAAGTACAATACAATACATAGAACACAAATAATCCTCAATACAATATAATAGTGCAATAGAAATATTACAAGTACAGAGCAAAAATCAACAGTACATGATATCACATAATATGATTTGGATTTGTTCAGATAGCTTGTTTAAAGCAAATTCATGAGCTATAATGTTAAAGACATTACTGACATTCACAAACAAGAACCTAACACGTATTAGGAGGATCAAGATGTTTAAGAATGTGTGGAGGAACCAACTGACTGCGTCTTCAGCTTGAACAATCAGGCAAACTATAGGGAGTCGAGAAAGAGATAAGCACTGGACTTGAGAGGCCAGCATGAAATGCTTAAAGGTTTTTCTAGCTGCTAATGTCAGATTGACTGGTCTATAATCATGTAGTGTCCTAATTTTATCCTTCTTTGGATCTGGGACAATAATACCAGCTTTAAAGCAGACTGGATCTTGCATAATTAAGATGTTTCAAATAGTTTGGCACATATAGGAACTAGCTAAAGGGTAAAGGTAAGGTTTTTAAGACAGCGGTAAGACCAGCAATGATGGATGGAGCAGAGGCATGAGCAGTAAATGGAGCGCAGGATAACAACTTAGATGTGTCAGAAATGAGAATGTTGAGATGGATGTGTGGAGTTACAAAAAAAAAGGACAGAATAAGAAATGAGACCATCAGAGGTACAACACAAGTAGCAGAGATATCTAAGAAAGTACAGAAGAGTAGGTTGAGGTGCTATGGATGTGTGATGACTAGAGACAATCAATATGCAGGCAAACGAGTGATGGGAATAGAAGTACAGGGACTGACAATCTGGTTCCTGAAGTGTCAATGAATATCCTGTCTTACAGCAAAATAAGGGTGGGGAAAATTGGTAATGTCAGGAGTAAGAGGAACTGGTGTGGCAGCAGTGTAAAGAGACATAGAAAGTGGTAGACATCTGTATGGACTTTGCCCATTCCCACCATATCTGTGAGGAGATTTTCAAGGTGTTTCTCTTTTATTCTTTCACATCTCAAAGACATATAAATTTAGTTTCTAGATAACTTAAAATTTGCGCTGTGTGAGAGGGAGGGTGTGAGTGTATCCTGTGATTGGCAAGGTTCCAGTCCTGGCCATTGCAGCCTTGTATTGGAATGAATGGCTTACAAAACTTACTGAGAGACTCAATGGCTAAATAAACAATACTAATAGGTTACTTTTATATTTAGTTGAATGTATCAGTTGATAGTTTCTTTTAATTTGTTTAAACTCACAGTTTAACTTTAAAAATGTTTTATTGTATTTTATAAGATAAACATATTTTCTAATCTATTTTCTTAAGGTCCAATGAGAAGTGCAAGCCAAGACGTTCCTGAAGGGGATGGCTGTCACTCCATGCCCTTTATGGTGATGATTACAATAAATTCAAGCTTATTGTTTTTGTGCTAAAAAAATGTCTGGCATCAGTGTCAGCATAGCGTGACCCTTGCATGGTGTGGAAAGCTAAGTCATGCAAAAGCCCTTATAATAGAGCAAATGTTAGCATGTTGAGCCACAAAGAGGTTCTCTGGATGCTGCTTTTCTTTCTCCTCTTTGAAATATCACTGGCTAAACTGCATCAGACCCCCTTCCTTCATTTGATTGGGGTAAAAAGGACACACAGTTCTAGTTTGCCCTATTAATGGAACTGGCATTGTGCTGCTGCCAGTCTTTTTCACATATAGAGGGGAGCTGCACATGTGGGCATAGCTCCAAGGCTACACTTTTCCTGTGTGCGTCAGCATTAATAAACGTCACTTCATTTTTGGAAGCATGTCTCTTGTCTGTTTACTTCTGTCTTTGCTGTAGTATGAAGTAATTATTTTTCTCCCGACATTTATCTCAACACTGTGATAATGCTAAGTATTAGATTTTATTTTTAAGAATTATCCAATGTGCCCTGAGATCACATAGTTTAAAACCTGTCTGTAATTCAGGTAGTCTTTAACATACAGTAAGTAAGTACACCCCTTAAAATATTTTGGACATGTCAAGATTTGGTCTTTATTTAAACAGTATCTTCAGATAAAAATGTCTACAATCTGAAAAAAAATAAAAAATTGATTTTGCAGTCATTTATTTATTGAAAAATTAACAGATATGCAAATTCCACGTGGAAAAAGTTACTCAGCCTCAAGTCAGTGTTTGCTATAACTGTCCATCAGCCTCTGACATCTATTCAGAGAAAGTTTTAAACACTGCTACATGTGGAATTGTTTTGGTTGTTTAATGTTAGAGGTGTCTCTTGCGTGCACAACTCTTTTCAAATCCCTCCACAGCATCCTGATGTGATTCAGATGCAGGTTTTGACTTGGCCATTCCAGATTCCTCTGTGTCTTTCTTTTCTATCCATTATATGGATTTACTGCTATGTTTTTGAATCTTTGTGAAGCTGCAAGGTCCACTTTTGATTTCACTTGACTCTTCTGATACGTAGATAGATAGATAGATAGATAGATAGATAGATAGATAGATAGATAGATAGATAGATAGACAGATAGATAGATAGATAGAATGGACAAAGTGTTTTACAGAAGCTCTTTAAATTGATACATACATGAATAGATAGATAAATACACACACACACACACTATGGTGTGAGCACACACCTGCTTTACTAAAAAGAAACAGTAGTAGTCCCAGTCACAGTGAGGAATTATACAGACATATTGCTGTTGGAATAAAGACGTCCCAGTAGCATTTGCTGAACAATTCATTTGCTGAAAGTTCTCCCTATTAGTGTGTCAGAGAGACGATGTGAAGCATTATTCATAATGACCCTCAGTTTTGTTTGATTTCTCTCCTTGGCTGCGTCCTTCAGGGGGTCCAGAGTGCGTCCCATAACTGAGTCTGGCCTTTTAATTATCTTGTTGATTCTGTGGGCCTCTCTTGAAGTTATGTTACCAGCCCAGCACACCACAACATAGAAAATCACATTGACCATCATAGAGTTGTAGAATATGTGAAGGATGTCATGACCAACATTAAAGGAATTCAGTCTCATAAGGAAGAAGAGCCTGCTCTACCCTTTCTTATATAGTTTCTCTGTGTTACGAGACCACTCCAACCGGTCATTAATGTGGACCCTCAAGTACTTGTAGGAGTGGACCACCTCTACATCCACTCTTTCAATAGTGACCGAACACAGAGGCTCATTGATGTGGCAAATGTCAATAATCAGTTATTTGGTTTTGTTGATGTTAAGATGCAGAGAACTCTCTTTGATTCCTATACTCCTGTCATCCCACGATGAAGATAACGGTTTCACATTATCCTCAAGCACCCTCTGGTGCACTAAAACATTCATAGTGGATTCTAAAATTGTGAGCTGTCAAGTCCATGATGCAGGAAAGCATCCCCACACCATAAAATTTCCATTGCTATGATTTACAGTTGGTATCAGGTTTTTATGGTCAAATGCTATCTTTGGTTTTAACCAAACATTTCTGGTAGTGTGGCCAAATAACGCTATCTTTGTCTTGTCTGTCCAGAGCACATTGTTTCAGAAGTCCAGGTGTTCACGGGCAAACTTTAATTGAATCCTGGGGCATTATGTATAAATGGTGCATATGCACAAAAATGTTGCATGCACCCATTTCCACGCTCACTTTGAGATGTATAAAAACTAAACTTGGCGTAAGGCCATGCACATTTTCATGGCAGCCTCACACTGTGCGTATGCACGTTTCCGGTCAGTTCTGCAAACTGCCGGCATGCAACATCAAAGCAGTGCTACAAATTTACCATTTCTCTCTAAAATACTAGAAAAAGTAGTCGTCAGTCAGCTTCAGTCACACCTTATGCATTACAATTTATTTGAGAAATTCCAGTCTGGTTTTCGCACTGGTCATAGTACAGAAACGGCACTAACGCGGGTTGTAAATGACATTTTGATAACATCTGATGAAGGACACTCCACTGTAATTATGTTGTTGGAATTAAGTACAGCATTTGACACCATTGACCATTCTATTTTACTGCACAGGCTAGAAAATGATGTTGAGCTTACAGGCCCTGTGCTCACTTGGTTTAGTTCTTATTTATCAAATCGATTCCAATATATACAGAAATGTGCTGACAGTACTCCATCATTATACACAGAAGTTCAATATGGTGTCCCGCAGGGCTCAGTACTGGGATCTTTATTCTTTTCACTTTACATGCTTCCACTGGGATCTCTCATTAGGAAACATAATGTTAATTTTCACTCGTATGCAGATGACACCCAGTTATACCTTTCATTTAAATCAAATGAAGTTTCTCAGATGTTGTCTTTAATTAGTTGTGTTAGTGAATTAAAGGAGTGGATGAATGAGAACTACTTGTCTTTAAACACAGATAAAACAGAGATGTTAATTGTTGGAGGGAATGACGCTGATCACAGCAATATTTTGTCATCATTTAACTCAGTTGGAATCCCAATTAATTTTACTGAATCAGCCCGCAATCTCGGAGTTCTCTTTCACTCTAGCATGTCATTTAAAGCGCATATTACAAAGTTGTCCAAAACATGTTTCTTCCATCTTAAAAATATTAGGAAATTAAGGCGCTTTCTAAATAAACAGGATTCTGAGAAATTAATTCATGCATTTATCTCTAGTAGGATTGACTACTGCAATGTGGTGTTCACTGGCTGTTCAAACTGTTCTTTATACAGCCTCCAGTTAATCCAAAATGTGGCTGCAAGAATTATTACAAGAACAAGAAAATACAAACACATAACTCCAGTAATTAAATCCTTAAATGGCCAAGGTCCAACTTACTTGTCTGAACTTATCATGACTTACAAACCTGAGCGCACATTTAGATCTCAAGATGCTGGTCTGCTTATGATTCCAAGGATTTATAAAATAACAGTGGGAGGTCAAGCTTTTAGTTACAGGGCCCCTAAACTGTGAAATGCTCTGCCTGCTTTTATAAGGGATGCCCCTTCGGTCTCAGCCTTTACATCCCGGCTGAAGACTCACCACTTCATTTTAGCATATCCTGATTAGAGCTGCTGATTAACTGTACAGACTGCATCTCTGTTGTTAGTCATTAGCACTAAAACATAAGTAACATGACAGTTATAATTGAATACTAAACCTCACCTATTCTGTTTCTCTTCTCGGTACTCAAATGTGGCACTTGGTGCCATGGCCCACCTACCAAGTTGTTTTGCCTGCCTATGGTAAAGTCATCCCTGATGGAGGATCACAGGAATCATGGGAAATGAGGGGTCCTTTCATTGTATTGGCTGGCCCAGCACTGTTTCAGCCGTGGAATGGCCAAATGGGGGAGGCAGCTTGATGGATGAGGTCTCCAGGACTCTAAAAATATCCAAATCTTATTATGTGATAACATCTACTGTTAAATTCTGCTCCGTACTTCTAAAATTGTTTTATTTTTATGCTGTATTGAGGATTTGTTCTGTTCTGTGTATTGTATTGTATTGACCCCCTTTTTTTGACACCCACTGCACGCCCAACCTACCTGGAAAGGGGTCTCTCTTTGAACTGCCTTTCCCAAGGTTTCTTCCATTTTTCCCTACAAGTTTTTTTGGGAGTTTTTCCTTGTCTTCTTAGAGAGTCAAGGCTGGGGGGGCTGTCAAGAGGTAGGGCCTGTTAAAGCCCACTGCGGCACTTCCTGTGTGATTTTGAGCTATACAGAAATAAACTGTATTGTATTGTATTGTATTGTACTGTTTCTGTGTTATTTGCCTTATTTTTCATATTCACATCCATAACGCAGGTTTTATTAAATACACCAAAATTAATTGCATATCGTTTACAAATTTAATTTGCTTGATTGTAATCATTCTGTAACAATATGATGGTGCATGGAATAGCCAAACTATTCCAATTATAATAGTTGCTTTAGCATTGTTAGATTACATCACAAATGAAAGAATTAGAAGAAAGTGTGTATTTATAGATGATGATGACTGGCTTCTAAGTCAATGTCGATTTCCAACAGCTGTCCTCTTATAAGCCATGTAAAGAGCAGAGAATCAATTCATTATGGCGCTTGGTACCAGTGGTACACTACAGAAAGCATTTCCACTCTATTAATGTGCTGCTCTGTAGTCCACAGAAAGTGTGTTGCACTATGCAAGCATGTAACGTGCTACATAATGTGACACACAATCGTGGTTTGCCCATACCTGCAGTATAATGACCCTGAACCACTAAAAGATCAGCCATATCGGACAGTGTTACAGCTTCATTAGAATGTAATTAGCAGAATGTAAAAACAGGTAATCAGATGCAGCATTTATTTTTTAACCAATTCATTTAATTTGTGGTCGATATCACATAGTACAGGCCTTATATTCCTTATTTCAAGGGCCACATCTCTTACAGCTTCCACTATTGCATTTTGTGACTCCAGAACAGCATCTGTCAGCAAACGGGCAGATGGTTGCCCAATGGTTTTTGAGGCAGAGGTGTGTGTGTGTGAAGTCTGAAAATGTGCTGTGCACGGCAGCACCATCACGGCATGGATTTGCATCCTCAGTATGGGGGGTCAGCGTTTGTAATATTGTCTGAAACACAATAAACAGACAATGGGCTGCAACTTGCTGTTCAGGTCGATATCTAAGCACTTATTTTTTATTTCAGGCACTGTGCGACTTTCTGAATTTGAACTTTCGAGTGTCTCTGCCATGCTGTATTACTCCATCACTTTCCTTTTTTTGCTTATACCACTGCTTAGGCCAACAAATAGTATGTTTTTCCTTACCTCCACTTGGTATTCACTTAAATTCTTCTTTTTCCATGTGCTTTTGCCATTGTCTTTTAACAAAACAATGAAAGGAAGGGGCTATTTATATTGATTTGCATATTCAAATATGGAATATTTTGGAAGGAGTTGGAGTGGGGCTTTAAGCAAGTGCATTAAATTTCATGTTCATTCTGATTTATAAAGGCGAAATTCGCAGAACTTGGTGTACGCACAGTTTTATGCATCTGGATTTTTTATACGTACAACATTTTCAGTTTTGTCCATATTCCATGTTTAAGTGTGAATTCTTCACTGCGTTATACATGAGGCTCCTTATCTTCTTTCTGGATGATAAAGGATTCCTATTGGCGCATTTCCACCACCATGCTTTACAGCTGGTATCAGATTCTTCTGGTCAAATGCTGTCTTTGTCCAGATCACAGAAGTCCTAGTCTTTGCTTAGTTGTTCAAAATTGAATTAAGGTATTTTTAAAATGGTAGTAGCCTGGCATACCTCTTTTGCTGAAGTGTTCTAGATTTTTGGTGGGTAAAAGCAAATGACCACCAAACAACCTATTTTATACTTTACTCTTGGAATAATAAGCAAATCATTATTAGAAGATCTACGGTTATGAATGGAAATGTTAAAACTGGTGTAATGTGCACACATTTTACTTTTTCTGGTTAAGATTATTACGCATTCTGAACTTACTGCAACCAATCAATGTTATTCTTAGGTAGTCCTGTTAGGAGTGCATTACAGTAGCCTAGTTAACTAAAAACAAAAGTGTGAATTAATTAATTTTAATGCTGTAAGAGGTCTAACTTTTGCAATGTTCCTTAAATAGAAAATGTAGTCTTAGTAATATGGTTAATATGTGATTTAAAGATTAAGTCTGAGTCCATGTTTACACCTAAATTCTTTATTTCCACCTTGACTTTTAATTCTAAGGAATCAAGTTTATTTTCAATGCTATACTATAATAACTCTGTGATACACACCATATTACCCACAAATAAGACTGTTTTGTGTACGGACGATGCTCAGTGACTTCCTCAGTGCTCTAGTAGACAAGCATGTGAGCTCATGCATGTCCCACAACATGTTTTATGCCGCCTTCTTTACACTTGAGCTTTATTCACAAAGGATTTGTTAACCCAGGGATTAGTGTATTTGCTGAAAAGCACATACTATGAGATGATAGGTAATGTAAAGGGATGCACTTGCAATTGATTACATACTGTAAGGTAAGCACACACCACATTAATTAAATAATATAAATCCTCACCTTCACTCTACAATATCGCTATGAATAATTTCATTACATAGTTTGATTATGTTAATCAAATTTTATATAGTCTTTTTTTCTGGGTCAATAAGGATATTCTGGAATAAATCACTATCCTTTATGAAGTGATTAAGCTGTCACCTTGCTTCCTCAATTCATTAAAATGTATAATATTATGAAATAAATTAATATAGTTGAATAATTGGAAGATGTGAAGAAATCTGGAATATGAATAGATGTGTGAGCCTTTATACCGATTATAATATCATGGGATATACTTATTTTCTTAAAGCCAATTATTTTATGACCTATTCCAAGTTTTGGCACATTTTTGGCACATACTTCAAATAATTATTGAAGAAAAAGATAATAGGGGTCCATGTGCAAATCTGATTTGGTGCATTACTGCTGTGTATGTAGTGATCTGTCACAATGGTTAGATAACTCCCAATCATTGACAAGTTCTACAAAATTTACTCCTAACCAGATTCCTTCTGTGCTCTGTATAGTGTAGAGGATGCCCCCACAGGCCTCGTACAGTTAAAAGTCTCCAGACTAAAAGGTCCCCTCATCAGACCTCCTCAAAGCTGGCCATAAAAATATATATTTAATTTTTGAAAACAGAAAAAGGTTTTTTGCATTTTAAGGTTAAACAAAACAGTGAGAAGATAGGTGGGAGCACTATTATTTGATATCTGTGAAAGTAACTGACTGGACAATGAAGAGTTGCATCATGATAAGAAAAAGAAGATAACCAAGTGGTGTTCAAAGCAAACAATTGGCACAACAAGCCATTCTCAAACTATACCTAAGATAACATCTACTGTAAGTTTAAATTATCATTGCTCAACGTAATTGGTGAAATGGTTACCACTGAGTGTCATACTTAGAAATTTCCGTACGTCAGGCAAATCAAGCATCACAACAAGCTAAACAGAAGGCTTCTTCTCTTTTTCCTCCTTGCCCACCTCTTTCCTTTGTAGATGACCACAAGCCTATTGATAAAGATTTGCAGAGCATCCTGGCAGCCCCAGACCCAGGAAAAAATAACAATATGCAGTATTTGAATATTCATCCATCCATCCATTATCCAACCCACTATATCCTAATTACAGGGTCATGGAGGTCTGCCAATCCTAGCCAACACAGGGCGCAAGGCATGAAACAAACCCCGGGCAGGGCGCCAGTCCACCACAGTATTTGAATATAAATAAGTAAATAATAAAATTTTATACTTTAACTCAGTGTGGCATGGTGGCGCAGTGGTAGTGCTAATGCTTTGCAGTAAGGAGACCAGGGTTTGCATCTTAGGTCCTCCCTGCATCAAGTTTGCATGTTCTCCCCGTATCTGCATGAGTTTTCTCCAGATGGTCTGGTTTCCTTCCACAATCCAAAGACAAGCAGGTTTGGATTGGCTTTTATTTATTTGGTCCTAGTGTGTGGTTGGGGTGTATGTGTATGTGTGTGTGTGTGTGTATGTGTGAGAGCGTTCACCTTTGGATGGACTGGCTCCCCATCCAGGGTTTGTTCCTGTCTTACACCCAATGCTGTCTAGGATAGGCTCCAGCAGCACCACAACCCACTTCAGGCACTTAACAGGTTAGAAAATGACTGTCTGACTGACTAACTGACTTTAACTCCATATCAATTTTCCCCTAAATTGCAATAAACTGTCCAGGCAATGCAAGGTTTTAATTTAATTTGATATCTGACAAAACATTTGTTTAAATAGTTGTTGACTTTAGTGGAGATGCAGATGAGTTTGAAATACAGTCGAACACACATGTAGCATTTTTCAAAGACTGATGACAAAAATAAAAAGTGGGAGTGGTCTCCCCTAGAGTTTCTCATATACTCAGATATGGGGATGGATTTTTGAGGAGTAAACCCCAAGACAATGATTATATTTTTATATTATGTACATTAAAGAACTTTCAACAACAAATCAAATCAAATTAATAATATATTGAACAATTATTATAAAAGTAAAGTTGAATAAATCGGACTGTGCAGCTGCATGAATAAAAAAGTACCAATTCCAATTAACGGAAATATCTCAAAAGTTGATAGAAATCTATGTTTTGTAACTTATACTTGCATGCAAAATTTGGTTGACCTAAGTGAATGCGTACTCAAGTGTGTTTACATATACACACACATACACACAGAGAGACAGACATAATCCCAACCAGTATTTTTGGACTCAGGAAGGTCTAAAATGTCTAGATTCATTAAAATCTCGAAATCGAATTTTTGGACAATTATAATACTTTCCCTACGAGAAAGTAAATCTGACTTAGGGAGGTCTAAAACATCGCGATTAATCAAAATCTCGAAATCAAATTTTTGGATGATTATAATACTTTCCCTACGAGAAAGTAAATCTGACTTAGGGAGGTCTAAAACATCGCAATTCATCAAAATCTCGAAATCGAATTTTTGGACGATTACAATACTTTCCCTATACTTTGTATACGAGAAAGTAAAAAGTATTAAATGCAGGACATTTTCTCAGTATCCCATTAGGACAGATCTGGGTTCACTGTGCATAGGTTTTTGTATTTTTTCACTTATTATCTTAATTTTTGTCATTTCAGATTATTATTCCTTTTCATGAATACCGCTGTGTTGTTGATAGCAACTGTGTCTTTGTTAAACCACTGCATGCAAACTTGCATTTCATCTTTGAAACTGCTAAAAGACAACATTCACACTGCCGCTCCATTCTTATTTGTCACTCACTCATATGTGACACGCATCTGACGTTTTTGGAGAAGCATGATTAGCAAAAGAATAAATGGAATTAAAACTTTACACTAGTCTGGTAACAATTGGTTGTCATCCAAACCTGTCCCATCATACCCCCACCAGTCCTTTGGGCCACTTGTTTCTATGTACAAAATAATGGTGGTGATAAATGTGCACAAACCAACTGCTCTAACCTTTTGTTTCCTGTAGCTCTTCCTTGCCATCATCAGCCTACAAATTCATAGACGTTCTGCACTTAAAAATGTAAAGTAGAGCAGCAACCAAGCATCTGTCTGCCAAAATTACATTATTCATTTTACGCATGTTGGGCATGTTCAGGGTAGACATCTGTACTTATATTAAATTTGGATCAGACACAAAATTAATTAGTGCAGTCAATCAAAAAAATATAAAAGATATATGTGACAAAAATCAGGATAGAGCCACTTTTTGCTCCTGAGTGAATATATCCTTAAATGATTTACACTTCTTCAAACAATGTCAACAACACCATCCAATAAATATTAAATGTTTGAAAATGCTGAAAATGGGAACGTTAAATTGGGATTCCATTGACAATACTCTTTTTTCAGAGAGAAGAATTTTGTGCTATGTGAGCGGTTCTGTGCCCTCCCTGAAAGTAACATTTGTCGATAGCTTTTATAATTTCAAATAATTTTACAACGCAATTAATTTTCTGGGTTGTGGGAAAATTCCGAAACTTGTCAAGTCTCCTCCTAATTTTAATTTGCTTAGTTAGAAATGACTCAACTCCGTACTCCACAGTTCTAACCTTGAGGTCCTGAAATGCCTCCTGAAAAGCCTAAATCTGTTGTAAATGCTGGTCAACTAACTGGCTGTTTATGAACCTCCTTAGTGATTTTTTTTTCTTTTATCTCTCTGTCTCCTTTTAATTTGTTGGCATAATCAAAGGAGATTGGTTTTCCGCTCCTTTTCATTGCTTCATTTCCTCTGACTGCCATGCTCCTCACTTGTTTTGTTCTCATCAATTTCATTTCTTTTAACTTCATACAATTATCTTTTTCAGTGCATAAATCATAAAAGGGGGGCTTGCAAATCTTTAAATGAATTAGGCTGTGCTCAAAGTCCTAATGAAATCAATGACATTGACTTAGAGAGTCAATACATGCCAGCTGATGTTCCTTTTTTGGATTCAGAGACATATTCAAATTGAATGTTTATTATTAAAACTTCTCGAGGGAAAACCGCAAGGATTTCAATTTCAGTGGAAGCACCACGGAAATCACATATTGACTTTCTCTTTTCCGCAAGCTTAAAAAGAAGCTTAGTTTGGAAGCCCCTGACGAAGGGCAAATGCTGTTAAATCAAAATCTGTTATATCGTGTTTTTCAGATGTAATCGATGATAAATGATGAAAGTGACTTCACTAGATGTAAGCATGCTTGATTTATCCTCAGTCATCTTGTGAAAATGTGATGCCATAGGAATTAATAAGCTTTACGAATAAAAATAAGGGTTTGAGAAAATGAAATATGCTCATGCACATTGCTACCAATCATGGAAAAAATCCATGCAAGTAAAGGAGAGTGTGCAGACTTAACACAGGGCAGCAAAAATATCTTAAATAATCTGACATATTTCAGGTAAGGAAGAAAGAAGTTTTGAGGTAAGACTGTTATACTCACTAATCACGGCACTGGAGATGGAGAGTGGCAATGTGTTGCATATTGATTAGAACATTCAAGAAATAACTTTTAGTGCAGTCTGCATGCATTGCTATAATGATGCTGTAAAACTATTAGTTTTATAAACAGTTCAGATTTAATACAAGAACATAAGAAATTTCACAGACGAGAGGAGACCATTCAGTGCATCAAGCCTGTTTGTTTAGCTAATAGCTAAATTGTCCCAATAGCTCATCTAGATTCTTCTTAAAGGTTGTCAAGGTTTCTGCTTCAAGTTCATGCCTTGGTAGTTTTTTTCTCCAGAGTCCCTCAACTTTTTGAGGTGCTTCCTGGCTTTAGTCCTAAATGCACTTCCCCTTAATTCCTCTGATGAGTCTGGAAAGTGCGCCTTCAATGCTCATGTGTGACAGTCCTAAATGCACTTCTCCTTAATTTCTGCTAGTGTCCACGAGTACCTGATTCACTCTTAAGATGAAGGAACTGTGCTATTTTATCAAAGCCTTTGAGAATTTTGAAGACTTTAATCTTTAATCCTCTGTTCAAAATTAAACAATGAGCCTGTCGGAGTAGGACATGTCTTTAGGTCCTGGGATGTGCTGGGGGGCTCTTCTCTACTCTGTCTTTTTTGTAGTATGGTAACCAGAACTGCACACAATACCCCCAAATTCAATCTTACTAGTGAATCGTGGTATCTGAGCATAACATCCCTTGATTTACAACAGTTTTTATGGTATAAACTAACTCTTTATTTGCATTTTTTAATTGCTTCTGTACATTGCTTAGATGATGAAAACATTACGGCAACCTAAACCCCTAAATCCTTTTCAGAGGTTGCTTTCTATAGGACAGGGTCTCCCATCTTGTATTTATAATTGATGTTCCCATTGCCCACATGTAGCATTTTGCACGTTTCTTCATTAAAATCCATTTTCCAAGAGTTTGCCCAATCCTGAAGCTTACCCAGATATTTCTGAATTATGTTAGCTGTCTCCTCTAATTTCACTGACAACACCAGCATCAATGTAATTAATATGCATATATTTCAAAAGCTAACAGTCCAAGGGGAGGCCCATGAGGGACTCCAATGATGACCTCACTCCATGTGAAGTATTCTTCTCTTACCTATGCTCTTTGTCTCATATCGATTAACCAACTTAAGACGCACTTTTGTAAGTACTTTTATTAACTCTTTGAGGGCTGAATATTTTTTCCAAAAAACATCTGAAAAGCACACAAAGCAATGGTTTCACACATAAGTCAATATAAAACATCTCTTGCTATGTGCTGTGGCTGCTGTTGGCGCATGTTTGGCATCTCTGGCAGCAGTAGCTGCGTTGGGTGTACCTCGATGGTCAGCAGGAATGCATGGTGGGCTGGCTGTCTTCACACAGCAGGTGGGTGGCAGTGGTGGTCACAGTGTGACGCAATCTGGTTTGTACCTCTTGTCATCATAAGTGGTGGTCCTCCCAGGCAAACACCGCTGTAGGCGCATCAGCTACATGAAAGTGTTCAGCGCCATGATCAGCTGGGGACCGATCAGATGATGCTGGTACCTCACTTTCGTTTTTGATCTCCATCTCCACTTGCATCAAACTCGGAGTCCGACAAGTCGGAGTCCTATTCAATGAAATTACGTAAAATGTCCATGGAGTATTTTGCTTTGCACATTCGCTTTGGTCTCTTGCCAGATGTCGGTGCCATTTTTGAGGTAATTTATTCTTTATAATAATTCTTTGCATTTATATAGCGCTTTTCTCACTACTCAAAGCGCTCAGCAATTGCAGGTTAAGGGCCTTGCTCAAGGGCCCAACAGAGCAGAGTCCCTTTTTGGCATTTATGGGATTCGAACCGGCAACCTTCCGATTTCCAGTGCAGATCCCTAGCCTCTTTGCTGCTCATGCACCCGTAGGGAATCAAGGTTAAATCAACAAAGCTATGTAACTTTCCTTCTAGCAAAAAGAGTCAAACTAAAACGTAAGGGCGAGTTTTGTTGCAATTTACAGCTGATTACCATCCTCTACTCCTGAATTTTGACAAAAGTCAACATCAGCCCTGAAAAAGTTAAATCCTTTCACCACAAAGCACAAAAAAGAGGGTCAGACTGGAAAACCACCAACCAGACTTCACTTTGATCTGGCTCTCCAGAGTCAGTCTCACCACTGGCAGCTAAACCCCAAAACTTAACAGGCAGGTTTCAGACATGCTTAGGTCCAAACATGGAGCAAAAACATTTAGCAACCAAATATAAAAAATATCCACAAAAGAGAAAAACTATGGTGACTGCATTTTTTCCAAGTTCATGTTATTGCAGAGCATTTTTTTGCTGGGTTTTAATGTATTTGTGTTTTATAACTGAACACAAGGCTATCGTGTTTTTCCCTTGTTGCATGATAATCCCAACACAAATTACTCTTATGTAAATTACATAGTACTAGCTACATTACATGTTGAAGACAGGTAATAAAATACATTTTAAAATAGTTGGTATCTTTTGTCATATGTGTACTCTTTCCTGAATCTGTCTTGGATGCGTCTACTCTCATAATCGCCTTCCTGTAAAGGCCACTTCTCATCCTCTGTCACTTCTCCTCCTGTTCGCTTTTTGACTACTGCCATTTATAGACAGGACTCCATGTCCTGCTGTGAAAACATCATTCATATTCTTGCCAATATTTTTGCATGTTTGAAGACAACTCTCAGCATTCCTCCTACTGCTTTTCCCAGAAAATATATATTGTCATTCAGCTCAGAAATGAAAAAGCCCAGAGATTTGGGCCACCATCCGGGTCTTCCAATTTAATTATAACAAAGAGAAAACAAATATAATACTCAATGGCATGATCAAAGCAACGTGCTTTAAGCCCAAAGAAAACAGCTTTGGAAGGTGATATTTAGCAGATTTTCGGGGGGTGCCTTCGGTCAGCTCAGTCCGGTAATAGACTCCTCTCTCCAGGGAGCCTGGGTTTTATAGCAGTCCAAATGGGAGGGTCAGTGGCACTCATGGATTGTCTTCTTGGATCTGTGGAGGGAAATGGAGATGACGCAATTAGCGACACCTCTCATCCTAAGGTTGTATAACATTCCTTTGATGAGTCTGGAAAATGCTACTCCAATGGTCATGTGTGACAACATATACGTATATAATGTAGAGATGACTGACTAATTCATTTTCTCATTCACTTACTCACTCATCAACAAAAACACTATTTCCCTCTGAAATTTGGCAGAATTGTACCTCTAGTGCACTAGTATCTGCTAGTTGAGAGACATTTGGATATATTAATATTTAGGGATTAAAAAAACACCACAATAGAAAAACTAAATAACCCAAAATTTCAAATATGCTTTGAATGATTTAATTGAAATTTGGTGATAATAGAGTGTGGTGAGTGGCTGTGGGCGGTACCCAGCCAGGACAACCAGAAGGACCGAAAGAGGGATTACGCCTCCTCCGGACCTCAAGGGGGCAGCCACCCTGGTTGGTATGGGGACCACAGGAACAGAGCATGGAAGCTGAACCCTATACGGGGCCCATGGTCGCTGCCATGGGGCGCCCGGATCCCTGTAAAGCCCTGAACGTCAGCACTTCCAGGGAAAGGAATACCAGGGACACCTGGAGTGCTTTTGGGTGCTCACCCGGCACTTCCGCCACACCAGGAAGTGCCGGCGGAAGTTCATCGGGAGGCACGTGGAGCATGTCCAGGTGAAGATAAAAGGGGCCGCCTCCTTCCATTCGATTGCTGGAGTCGGGTGGAAGAGGACGAAGCCTGGAGGAGAGGAGTGGAGGCGGTGAAGAGTAAAGGCATTTTGAGAGGCCAGGACTTGAAGGGTGATTAGTACAGCAGTACTGAGTGGTGTGTGGTTGGACATTGTAAATAATAGTAGAAATGTTTAATAAACACGTGTGTGGTAGCAAAACATCGGTGTCTTCCTGTCTGTGTCCGGGCCAGTCTCCACAACAGAAAAAAAGAAAATTAGCCAACCTGTTTTTTTTTTTTTTAATCATTGATATTTGCCAAAAATAAAGCTGCAGAAAGTGGGGTATTTTAAAGCATTTTGTCTTTTTTTCTGCTTAGTGCTCACAAGTGTGCCTGGTAATTGAAGTGAACAAGAGCATCACTTGCAAAGAGCGTGGATGGACGAGTAAATAAACAGAGGTGCTGAAACAATGGGAAAGAGGCAGGATGCTATGTGCTGTGACCTCTGAAATGAAGGAAAAAGAGGATCACCAAAGCTGATGTAACATGTGGCTACACGCTAAAGGTGTGCTAAAAATCACAAATCCAACTGCCAGGGAGGGAGAGAGAAATAAAGGAGGAGTTGGATTTCTTCCATCCAAGAAAATAATCTGTGACTGATTAAGCTAGCTCAGCTCAGAAGAGAGAGGGGATAGACACTGCATAGAGTGCCAGTCATCTTGTTAGGTGATAAAGGTGAGTACGATGCACATGTGTAACACCAAGGGGGACCTAGCCCCCCGTTTTGAGGTATTATACCCTAAACTGCAAGTGAGGAGACCCCCACCCCCCAAAAGTCTTGCACCCGTGGAAGATTGTTGACAAAAATTCCATGTAAGGGAACAACATTTATATCCTCCCCTAGGGTATTAAAAATGCTAGCAACTACATTGAATGCACAGATAGTTCATGATATTATTTATATTCTATAAGGTGCCTTTTGTCACTTAATTCGTTCTTTACAGTGGATACACCAAATAATGAAACACGCTGTGTACTGAAATAAATACACTAAAATAATAAAACACATACATAATGAGATTTTCTTGCATATACAATATACTAAAATTCTTACAGAAATGCATACACTGAAATGTATGCACAATCTATTGTGTTAATAAATTACCAACAAACTTTATTCACTTTGCCTATGTTTTCTTCCTGTGGTTGCAACAATACATATAATGTATGTTGATATTTTGTTTCATACAATATAAAAAACATTTACTGACTTTAGTGTAACAGGCCTGTAACGGCTAAAAAATTGGGAAGGTTGTGAATTTGTGTGTTTTATGGTGTAAACTTTCTGCCAATCAGCATCTAAGCATGACCAAGAGCATTACTCCGACTGATAGAGTAGTGTGATACTGTACTGAAGATGTTCATGACACATATTATTCTCCTCATAACACAGAAAAATCTGTTCATTGGTATTTTACAGATAGGTTCCACTAAACATGTTTAAAATAACTTGAAACTGACAAAAGTGATTGCCACCGATACTTGTTTATTCCGTATTTAACAACAACAATCAGTCTTTGCTTTTGAGTTTTGATTCAACAGAGCATCTATATATATAATTTACTAAGGGCATGCACGACAGTCAGCGCAAGTAAGACAGAGCCACACCCGCCAACTCACAGAGCCCCGGCCGCCAACTCTAAGACCATAGGATACGCTTGACAGAGCCCCGCCCGCCAACTCTAACCCTCCTACCGTGTCATGGGATACGCACGACAGAGCCCCGCCCGCCAATTCTAACTCTCCTCCTGCGTCCACCCTCAAAACCGGTCCCGCCCACACACAGCCGACACAGCATTTCTCGCCTAGCATCTGCAGTACTCTTACAAAATAAATCAAACTCTACATGCAGCGAAAATTTACTTCTCCAGCTAGATTCCATGCTCAGAACCATCAAACCCTTCGCTAAATCATACAAACACATGCATGAAATTGCTCAGTCCAATCCAACAGCAGCTGTATGAATGCTTTTCGAGGAAAACCCTAGGCAGAATTTACGATGCTACAATGCTCCGACATGTCACACCAATGTTGCAGCGATTTTCGTCGGAGAAGATGGCGAACCGCCTGCCGAAAGGGACATTTGCATCTGCCCCATAGGCAACGCCTGTAGACAGATTTCCACGCTCAATATGAATTGCAATCCTATGGTTTACCCACTTTTATTCCCTTACAGAGACATTGGCGCACAAAGATTTACAACATGTTCCAGATAAAATAACCACCAAGCGAAGAAGGCTTACTCAATGCCAATTATACGCGTACAGATTAGCAATGAGGAATATATTTAGTATTTTGCACTCCAGCGGTGAACTATTCCAACAGTACGTCGTAGATGTTTATGTTAAAACAGAGGGTGCGTCTCAACTGTCTCAGATTAGATCAACAAGATCTGCGCGTGGAACAATACAAAGGACTGTCAGACGCACTGCAAGCAAACACTGAAAATAAAAACGCACGTGTAGGCAAAATGATCATATTACCGTCCACATTTCCAGGAAGTCCAAGATACATGCAACAAAACTAGCAGGATGCCTTGGCCATAGTACGTAAATTCGGACAGCCTCATTTATCACTTTCACATGTAATCCTGCTTGGCCGGAAATTCTACATGCACTGTCGGATACCCAAAGACCGGAGCACAGACCTGATATCCCACATGCTGTTTACTCTTCACAATAATTCTAACAACCAGTCTTCAGCCACGGTCAGTTTTTCGTGGCTTTTTCTAGAGTTAGATCTTTCGACTCATTATCTGTCGTCACCACCAAAACACCTATTCACACCTCCGTCTTTCAAGAAGTATTTATTTCTTCTTGATTTCTGAATTTCTTTCTCACCGTTTTCCGTTCATATTCTTACACTGCCGTATGCTACAGCAGGCTTCGGCTAGTTTCAAATAATAACACAAATGACAATGGCATGGACAAAAAGATGGGACCCTTAACCTAATATTCTGTTGCACAACCTTTAGAGTTTGTAATCACTGCAAACAAGCGATTCCTGGAACTCACAATGAGACTTCTGCACCTGTCCATAGGTAGTATGGCATACTCTCCCTGAGCAAACTGCTCCGGCTGTGTCAGGTTTGAAGGGGGCTTTCTCCTGACTTGCATGTTTCAGTTCTTTCATAGATGACTTCCTTCCACCCTGACCTTGGAATTCAGTTTGTATCTCTTCGGAAGTTGTCCACCATTCTCACTATTACCAAAGTCAATATCCTCTCTGCCCATTGTGGAGTCAATTTTCCTCTTACAGGCCTCATCCAGGGAGGTTGGCTACAGTCCCATGGATCTTAAACTTCTTAATAATACTTGCAACTGTTGCCATAGGAACATCAAATCAAGCTGCTAGCAGATGGTCTTCTAGCCTTTGCCTTCAACATGTTTGTCTATAATTTTCTTTTTGATCTCCACAGACAACTCTCTCCTTTGCTTTCTCTGGTCCAAGTTCAGCGTGGGACACATGTGGATACCAAACAACAAAGTGAATTTTTCTCCATTTAAATAGGCTGAATGACTGATTGCATGATTGGAGACATGTGTGATTCTAATTAAATAAAAAAGCTCATTTGAAAAATTACTGTAATCCAATTATTTAGGACCTTTTCTAGGTGTACCAACAAATGTGTCAAGGCCATTAACGAATATCTTTGTAGACTAAGCAATAGTTTCTTTGCTTTAGTTGATGACATATCAAAGGCATGTAGGTGTACAGGGGACAACTGCTTTTCATTTAATCACTTTTCAGCTGGCATACATCACTTTCTCAATGTGCTATAAGGATACCAACAAATTTGCCCACATGTATATCTGATTAATCGACAGCACTATAACTGAGACCTATTGTCTTAGGGAATTTCCCAGATGAAACCTGGTAACACAGCTAGCACTGTATATAATCACTTAATTAGTTAACACATTAAACTCACTTAATTCAATTGTTTGTATTTTTTCTAGTCTAGTTCAATTTTTTATATTCCTACGTTCATTTCATTTACTTAAAAAAAACTTTATTTCAACACAGCTCTTTGTTTCTTTTTGTTTTTCCATCTTCAGGCAGCCGAATATGTCCAAACACATTGGTCCTCTCTCTCACACACATATATATTTACAAACCCATAAACAGTGCAAGTAGTAATAAACTTGATGATTAACCAAATAACACCCCTAAATTGCCATGGATTCAAACCATAAAGCATCTCAGTTCAAAGATTTGCATTGTGGTGAACTGCATGTTGTCAGCCACAAACCTGCAATGTTTGGCCCAGAAGTGGTCTCTTTGCAGCATGAGCTAATAGGAGAATTCCTCCAGTCAGCTACACAGAGGCCATTTCTGAACACTTCAAATGGACCGCTTCCTAGTGATGTCAGCTGAGTTCTCTCTCTGGCAGCTGAGTTCTCTCTCTTCAGTGTAAATCCCATCATCATCAAGTGAATTCCCATGCATTCACACCACCAAAGATTTGCACTGTGCTAGACTGTCAGTGGCTGGGCACAAACCTGCACCCTTTGTATACTAATGGACCTCAGAATCAGCCTCATTTTCTGTATGTACTAGAAGAGTAACTCTCTTGATCAGCTGTGCAGAGACTGAGAGTGGGCCACTTCCAGGTGATGTCAGCTGACCTGTCACTCTCTGTGAGACCTCACATTTGCACATCTGTGCAACACTGCCACTATACTCTACCTGTACACAGTGCAAATCCCATCCTCGTCGCCAACGATTTTTGTTTTCCATCTTCATGCAACTAAACATGCCCAAACACTTATACATTTACTAATTTATAAACAGTGCAAATAATAAATTAAATTAATGATTAATGAAATAAAACACCTAAATCGCCTTGGGCTCACACCACAAATCACCTCAGTGTAAAGATTTTCACTGTGGTGAACTGCTGGTGGTCAGTCAAGAACTAGCTTGCGCAGCAGTGCAGTGTAAGCTAGTAGTATGAACTCTTTTAGTCAGCCCCCTCACTGCAGGGATGAGCATTGTTTGGGTGCCTGGTGGCAAAAACGTCTGTCCGAGCAAGAAAACTGAATTGTCACAGACAATGCAGCACAAAGTGATTTACGAGATATCTAATTAAAATCAGGCAAGAAAATAATGCTTAACTTGTATACAAAAATAAATAATGCACGTTTAGATATGATAGATGTATAATTAGGTAAAATATAGATTTTTTTTCCCAAGTCTCTAAATGACAATCTGATAAGTAGGTCAGTTGGCCAGTATAGACAGAAAAAAATAAACTCCAGTTAAAATGGAGGAAAAAAACAAAATCTGTGTGGGGGGTGGTTTCCTGGTATTCAAGGTATTCTGTCTAACATAAATATGTTTAAGTTGTTCTTTATTTTATTTATTTATTTTTTAAGGCTGTGGATTTAAAGCAGTGAGTCTCATGGCAGGTTGGTGTATCTGCTTTCATTCCAACATTCAAACAATACAGGTGGCTGCACAGGACTTTGATCAGGATGGTGATGGCACAGAACACCACAACAGAAGAATCAGAAAAGAAGACACTAAGAGAGTAATGATGACTGCAGATTCTTTTAAGAGTATGATAATTCTATGCATATCTAGTTTATTAAGGGTAGAACTAAAATGTAGTAAAACGTAGTAATGAAAAGGTCATATTAAATATTAAAAAAGTGGGTTTTTAGGAGATTTGTTAAACAGTTGTGGCGGACAGCCAGGTCCCATGCCCGGCAGAGACGCCCCTGCTGCAACTGTTCCGGGGGAGTAAACCCCCCCCCCCCCCCCGGGACGCTTGGTGGCAGCCTCCCTGGCGGATGGTGATCCCCCAGCTTGTCGCATGGCTCCACGGGCGATGGAGTCCTCCACAGCCTGGTTGGGGGCTTGGATGGCCGCTAGGGGGAGCTGCATGGAATCAGCAGCACGGCTGGATGAATCTTCAGCCCCACCCGGAAGTGCAATTAGGACCAGGTGGTCAAGCACCTGGAACGCTTCCGGTTAGGCTTTAAAAAGGGCCAGCCACCACCACTCAATGGCCAGAGTTGGGAGGAGGAGGACTAAGCTTCAGGAGGAGTGGTGGTAGAGGAGAGGAAAAGATTGTTTTGGTGTTGCAGGTGTGTTTTGGGACTGTGTATTGCCTGTGGGTCACGGGGAAGACGTGCGCCCATGGGTGAAGAAAAATAAAAGTTTGTTTATTTGTATACGTGCCTCCGTGTCCATCTGTGTCGGGTCAGGCGCCTATATAGCACCTTTGTTACACAGTATTAGCCTGGCTTAGCTCTGTTGGTAAGCTATTCCAGAGGTTTGGTGCATAACAGCAGAAGGCTGTCTCTCCATTTCTTTTATGCGTGGCTCTTGGAATAATAAGCAGACCTCCTTTAGAAGATCTAAGGTTACAGCTTGAAATGTACAGGGACAGGGAAGGGTCAAGATTATTTAAGGCTTTATATACCATTAGTAGAATTTAAAGTCAATTCTTAAACGACACAGGTAAACAATGTAAAGATGATAAAACTGATGAGATGTGCTCAGAGTTTCTTTTTCTAGATTTTTGCTGCAGTATTTTTCACTAACTTCAACCAATCAGTCATTTTTAGGTAGACTAGTTAGGAGTGCATTACAGTAATCTAGCTGACTAAAACCAAAAGTGTGAATTAATTTCTTAGGATCTTGCAATGCTATAAGACAGTGGTTCCCAAACTCAATCTTGGGGATCCACTGCGGCTGCAGGTTTTTGTTCCAACCAACTTCTGTTTTTCATTGGACTCTTAACATAATTAAGTGAATCATTATTTCCCAGTTTCTGTGTTTTGGAGTCAATGTAGAAATTACTAACTAAATTTGGTAGATTTTTATTAAAATGTAATATGCAGTTATATGGGTAATATGTAGGTTTTTAAAGTTCTTAATAGTAAAAGTAAATGGCATTTTCATTTTTCTTTTCCATGTGTTCTGGTTATTTAATTGATTATTTACTAATTAGCGAGTCTGGCACAGAAGTCATTGCTGCTTTCATCATCCCGGGTGTCCGCTGTGCTGGTTGTTAATTGTCACTATTAGGGTTAAATGAAGGGAGCAAACTACACAGGACAAAAGGAAAATAATAGGAAAACAACAAAAGAAAGTTAAGCATTTATAGCTTTAGAAAATAATATAAATATTTCTAAATGTCTTATAAATGTAAAAAAAATACTGTAGTGTTTTTCTGAATGCAAAATAAGAGAAGAATAAATAAGACCAGCTAATTAAATGAGATCAGTTGTTATCGATTATTATCAACGATTATGAATCTGGTTGGAACAAAAACCTGCAGCCGCAGTGGGTCCCCAGGATCGAGTTTGAGAACCACTGCTATAAGAGATCTAACTTTTGCAGTGTTCTTTAAATGGAAAATGCAGTCTTACTAATCGATTTAATATGTGATTTAAAGTTTAAGTCAGAGTCCATGTTAACATCTAAATTTTTTACTATCGCCTTGACTTTTAATTCTAAGATTTCATGTTTATTTCTAAAGACTTCAGTTACTCCAGTTCTGTCCTTTTCTGTCTGTTGTTGTTGTTTGTTTCTTATCTTTTTCTCGGGTGCACAGATCACGAGTCCAACAGCTCTTCATTCACATCCTACCTTTCTCTTTCTCTCTTACTCAGCCAATCACAATGATGAATTAGGTTGTGCTCAAGTTGCTCTGCAACTTAAAGGAATACACTACCCAGTGAAATGGAAGTGGTCACAGCTTTTGAATTGAAGACCTGCTTCTACTCCTCATTTATTGGTGAAGAGGAATTGTCTTCAATTAAAAACCTCATTTGTGAATTGGGTAACTGTTTTCATTTTCTGTTATCTATTTAATAATATTTTAGCAAAAAATAACTTGAAGAAGTCGAGTGGCTGGTAATGCATAGTGTCCACTAGCACACTGCATCATTTAGTGAAGTCCAGTTGCCAGCTTGCCTCCGACGGATCTATGTCTGTGTAGTCCTCCCAGGGCAAACGTTGCCATAGGTACGTCAGCTACACAAGCGTGTTCAGCACTCCTATCAGTCGGGGAATGTTCAGCCGATGCAGGTACCCATGTTTTGTTTTCAATTTCTGGATCATTTGCATCAAAATCAGAATTCGATAAGCATCTGTGTAGTCCATCCCAGGAGAAAATTGCTGTAGGCGTGTTAACTGCATGATCTGCTGTGGACCGATCAGTTGATGTAGGCACCTGACTTTCGTTTTTGATCTCCAGATCACGTGGATCAAAATCAGAGCTCAATACGTCAGAGTCCAATTCAGCAATAACACATACAATATAAATAAATAATACACATGGAGTGTTTGCTTTGCGCATCCGCTTCGCTCTCTCGCCTGATGTTGATGCCATTCTAGACATTGTTTACTCTACACAAACACTCACACACGCACAAGGATTCAGCGTCAAGTCAATGATTCTAACAGTCCTCCTAAGAAAGAAGGTCTACCTATAACGTAACGGTGAGTTTTATCAACGTTTACAGCTTTTTTTCGCCATTTGCTCTGGATGTCAACTCTCAATCCCTTGTGTCAACAAAAGTTGACATCTGCCCTAAAACAGTTAATTTGTAAAGCACTGCTAAAGCAACCAACATTGACTAAAGTGCTATACATTAGAGTAAGTTAAAAATAAGTTATCCGGTCTAAAATTAAACAAAAAAAAAAAAACAGAGCAAAAATATGAAATGAAACTAATTCTAATTATAAGCCAAAGAAAAAAGATGTGTTTTCAACTTGAGTTTAAAAATGGTCAACAGTTGAAGTAGAGCTCATACAAGCAGGTAGTTCCCAAATCCTAGGAGCAGCTGCAAAAGTATGTTGATCTTTATATTTTAAGCGAGTCCTCAGGACTACTAAGAGCGTCTAATCAGATGACCAAAGTTGTTGAGATGGAATATAAAGGTGTCAACGTTTAGAGAGATAGGAAGGTGTTAACCCATTTAGGCACTTAAAAATAAACAACAGCACCTTCAAATCAACCCTACAATGGACAGAAAGCCAATGAAGGAAGGGTAAATCATTGATTTGCATGTCATCACCCTAACAGTGCGAAGAGATACCATATTTTTTTTTTAGATAGACCGTAAGGGGAGCATGTGCAGTGAAAATAACATGGGAAATGGCAGTGCTGTAAATGGAACTCTACCACCCTTTATACTTTAAGAGGAATCATCGCTGCCAGACCTAAACATTGAAACCTGGAGACACGAGAGGAGTCAGAACTGGAGAAAGCAAAATATGGTAGGTTTTGACTTAAAGCAGTGAATTACAATTTGTGAATGTCAAGGAGAATGTTCGATTACTTATTGCTACCTCTATTTACAAGAACTGACAACTAATTTGAAATAACGGTCACAATTTAGTTATCTAGAACATTACAACAATCAAGATGAGAACAGGCCATTCAGCCCAACAAAGCTCGCCAGTCCCATCCACTTAATTCATCAACATCAAATTGAGTTTTGAACATTCCTAAAGTGTTACTGTCTAGCCACACTACCTGGTAGCTTGTTCCAAATATCTATGGTTCTCTGTGTGAAGAAAAACTTCCTAATGTTTGTGCAAAATTTACTCTTAAGTTTCCAACTGTGTCCCCGTGTTCTTGATGAACTCATTTTAAAATAACAGTCTCGATCCACTGTACTAATGCCCTTCATAATTTTAAACACTTCAATCATGTCACCTCTTAATCTTCTTTTGCCTAAACTGAAAAGGCTCAGCTCTTTTAATATTTCCTCATAATTCATCCCATGTAGCTCTGGAATCAACCTAGTCACTCTTCTCTCGACCTTTTTCTAGCACTGCTATGTCCTTTTTGTAGCCTGAAGACAAAATGCACTCAGGACTCCAGATGAGGCCTCAGTAGTGAATTATAAAGCTTGAGCAGAACCTCCTTGGACTTGCTATATAACCTAACATTCTGTTGCCTTCTTAATGGGATATATAATCTTACCATGGTAACTTCTTAAACATTTTAATTTAATTTATGTTACTAAAAGAAATTGACAAGCTTAATCTAATCACAAAATTCAGTGAAACTGAAGTATAATGATAACCTTTAAACGTTTACCCATATTCCTATTTACTGCATCCTCAGTAATGTATGCAAATAATGCAATAGAACTATCCAATCAATGCACAACCTCACAGAGTTTTTCCAGTGAGAGACAGACTATGGAGAATTTGTTTAGTGTGCCAAGAACAGATGTCATAGATTGTATTTAAAAACAGAGTATGAATGATATTTGCCATGTTTTAATGCAAATTTTAATGTAAGCCCATTTGGGAGATGATTACTGTTTGAATTCAATTAGCAATACAGACAAGAACTGCAGTCATGTTGCAATTTTGATCATTTAATTTTATTTTGCAACATCTGTGTGACCTATGCTATGCCAGTTTGAGGATTATTATTATCATTGTTGTTCTTGTTATTGATTTGTTCTCCCGATCTCATGTAAATGACAAGTCAACAGCCATGACATGCATCCCAGGATTTAGAAGACCCCTTGTAATAAGTTCATGTAGGTCAACAGATGTTAACATCAAACCTTGCTTGTATGTGAAAATAATATAAAATAATATTATCAGATTAATGGGAATTGGACAGTTATATTGAGTCTGAGTGGAGGAACACCATCCAAACTCTTCCCAGATATGTGAAACAACCCTGGGCTGAGAGGGGGTGCTACCACTAACCATTTTGTCGTTTTCTTCCTCCACAGTTCTAAGAAATTGCCCAGTGAGGGCACCTGACTCCACCCCTTCTGGTCCCTGGGATACAAAAGGATGACCATCCAGAAGGAGGCGTCACTTATTAGGGAGATGACCAACGAATCTAATTAATAAGCAGCCACATGCTGACTACTTTTGTTGATTATTTACACCATTGAGCATTGTTTGTTGTTTTGGCACCCCAAAATTCCCCAGTTGTCATGACCTTCTCCCACTTAACCACACTGCCCCAGGCAAACACCTAGTTTTCCTAAATGGTAGAGCCAACTACACCAAAATGACTCCTGCTCAGGGTACCCTTTTTGATTCTTTCCCTTGAAATTCCTGACCTTTTTATTTGGATTTTTCTTAGTTTTCAAAAGAAAGAAAGAAAGAAAGAAAGAAAGAAAGAAAGAAAGAAAGAAAGAAAGAAAGAAAACCATTAAAGTGAATTAGTAGGGAGTGAAATGTAGCTGTGTAATTGTGTACATAAAATACCATAAATGTAGTGGTGAAGTCAAAGGTAACGTGACCAGAAAATGATAGGCAGCAGCTGGATAATATCAAAGAGGTCTATTAAATATAATTTAAATGTAATAAGTGTGAAAATATTAAAGAGATAGAATGAGATTACAAGCTCTAAAGTGCAGTATGAGGTTAAAAGATGGAATGGAAAAAGATTATACATTTTTAAAGAATGTTTGCATAAAAAAATATAATGATGTTTGAAGTCTCCATATGCTGAAACATGCACTAAACACATTTATATGGAGATGCAATGCAAGGTGGTCTAACCCATGCAGATTAAAAAAACAATCCAGTAGTGTGAAATGTGTGTAAGTACACATTCAAAATACCCACTAAAAAATAAATGAACAAAATTATTTTGTCATTAAAATCTTACTCTGTATTTGAATATAAAAATCAGTGGCAGATCATGAAGTTGTCTATAATCCTATAAAATATCTGAGGTTTTGCTCTTCCAACTAGGGCATTATCAACAAATCGATTAGTGTGAGACAATGAAGATAATTCATGAATCAAGTTTTAGTAAATATTCTTTATCCGTAACTCATTCAAGATTGTGATATACCAACAATAATTGGGAAAATAAGGAGTAACGTTTTAGTGTAAATTTACCATTGTGATAACTCCCAGTAGAAACAGAATTTTATTGTGACCAATAGAGGATGTTGCAGCACCAAAACCCTAATGTTGTCTGGACATTATCCTTATATCTGAATGCGGTTTCTTCCAGATGCTCTAGATCTCCTCCTTTATCCCCCAAGACATACTTTGCATGTGCAAAGTCATTTGTGCTTAGATAGTGTGACAGATTTGGGTTCGCTCGCACCCTTGTACCCTCAGACTACACGTCAGACACCAGGTAAAAGTCCAACAATTGACTTTATTTAATCTCCACAGTGCACCAAGCACACTCTCCACCACAATACTTATTAAACTCACAAAAACTAACAATAATACAATCCTCCAGCACCCAGACGCGTTGCCACCCTTCCACCCAGCTCAGCTCATTGTCTGGGAGTTCCCATGATCCTTTTATACTCCCTGACCCGGAGGTGTTCCTGCCCAACAGTCCACAAGTCCTTATTCCTTCCGGGTCAGGGTAAATAGCCCTTTTCTTTTCAGCCCAGAAGCCCGTCGCTCTTCCTATGACGAACTTCCGGGTCATAAGGTACAAAGAACTCTTCGGTCCTCCCTGCAGCTCCCTCTCGTGGCCCCCATGGCATCCAGCAGGGCGGTGCATAAAAACTCCATTGTCCATGATGCCCTGCTGGTCTTCTGGGAACCTCCATGCTTCAAGGAGGGTTCCACCTGGCGGCTTGGGGGTATTGGCCGGGGTACATAGCCGGCCATATCTTACAATAGATAGAGAGATAGATATATAAAAGGCACTATATGATAGATAGATAGATAGATAGATAGATAGATAGATAGATAGATAGATAGATAGATGTGAAAGGCACTATATGATAGATAGATAGATAGATAGATAGATAGATAGATAGATAGATAGATAGATAGAACTTTATTTGTCCATAGGGGAACAGTTGTTTTTTTACAGAAACTAATTAACTAACTAACTAACTAACTAAATATATACACAAATACACATACTATGGTCTGAACACACACCAGAATGACTAAAAAGAAAGAAAACATCTGAAATGGCGGTTTCAGTTAATGCATGACATTATGCAGGTGCATTGCTGTTTGTATAAAGGAGCCCCTGTAGCATTTCTTGACACACTTCTGCTGAATAATTCATTGACTAAATGTCCTCAGTGTTAACGTGTCAGAGAGGGGATGTGGGACATAGTCCCTCTGACTGAGACACCATTTTTCCGGTAGATCTTGGTTTTATACTGTCCCAACTGGAAGGGGCATGACTAGGGTGCCTTCCTTGGGTGGATTCTTGGAACTAATGAGGAAAAAAGATATGATAATGTTTGCATTGACGCCTCCTCTTGCCCTGGCAGGTATTCCTTATCTGAGCCCAGATAGTGATCCGCAGGCACCCATGTGTGACACTAACTATTCACTTACCTATTATTTATCCATCCATTATCCAACCCGCTATATCCTAACTACAGGGTCAAGGGGGGTCTGCTGGAGCCAATCCCAGCCAACACAGGGCGCAAGGCAGGAAATAAACCCCGGGCAAGGTGCCAGCCCACAGCAGGGCACGCACACACACACACACCCACACACCAAGCACACAACAGGGACAATTCAGGATCGCCAATGCACCTAACCTGCATGTCTTTGGACTGTGGGAGGAAACTGGAGTACCCGGAGGAAACCCACGTAGACACGGGGAGAACATCCTATTATTTATTTTTAACAATTTATTTTCCCATTGTTGTATAGTATAATTCTTTATCTGTCTTGCACTTTCCTTGTTTTAAGTATAGGTTGCACCGCAGTCCTGGGGAACACTATTTCGTGCCACTGTATACTGCAATGTGGAGTATGGATTGTATGACTTAAAGCCACTTGACTTGACTTGAACTAACATGCATTGGGATGAAAACTGGAGGTCCTGGACAAAATTTACTTGGCCATAGGAAGACTGTGCAAACTAAACACCAGCAGTGACCAAGCTGAGACTCATGCAGAGCTCCGCCAAGTATCCCACAATGTGAACCATAAATTACTTGTGCTTAACATACAGTACATATTTTTGGGACCAACTGATATTCTATAGTAGCAAAAATACAATAATGACATTTTTTGACATTCCCACAACTCATGTAGAATATGGGCAGTCCTGAATGACTTTTCTAGCAATGATGGGTTTTTTTGTATATATTTGAAAAGAGAATTCAAACACTGGAATACTTTTTGCTTATTTCTGAAAATTTAATGTTAAGGTTAAATGTAACATTCCTCTTTAGAGACATATGTGGATTGGGGTTAATCGATTTGAGTGCACATGTTTTAAAGTTTTACCAGTGCTAGTATGCTAAAAGAATTCTCAGGGTTGCAATGTTTTTAAAGAAAAAATATTTATGTATATACTTTAAAAGTCATGCCAACAAAATAGTGAAAACCTCAGTAACTGAAGTGGGTTTTATGTAGGCTGCCAGGAGGCATTAACTAAAGCAAAACGGCTCAGAGTCCTAATAGAAAATGTTAGTGTGGTTGATTTAGAGTCTTGAAGAAGATGGGCAGACATGAGAAAATGTATTTATGTCTGTAACCTGGTATTGGCATTAGACTTACCTTCCAATTAATATTGTAGCGACCAACTAGTGAGTCTAATAAAGGAAGGCACTTGGACTAGGATGAAGGTCAAAAAAAGAAATTCAACGTTTCTTGTGTTTATTTAAATATAACAAACAGAGCACATGAAAAATTATACCGTAATGAAATTCTTGTGACACTAGAAGTGTTTAACTACCCCTGCTGTTATAGTGTCTGATGGGGACACCATATTTGTTTTCCAGCGTTGCGGCCCCATAACACACCGTAAACGCTCCGCTACCATGATGCTTTACACATTGAAACTGTCCGGTTGTCACAGCCCTGCAGCACGCTGCATACACTCGCCTACTACAGATGTGCTGTACACAGACATCATTCCATTCTTTTAGATCTAGAACAAGCCACACAAATCACACCATTCACTAATGTGTTTCACGACTCTTTAGGTAGGTGAACAAACCAGAATGGCGGGTCCAACCTCCCTTTTTATGTTTCTTCCAGGACATCTAGTTGTTCTCTTTGCATTGTGGGTCCACCCCGTACTGGCTGTGTGACTGTGATTGGTCCATTTTTGTTTATAGGTCGGCCACCTCATTTGACATATTCAATAGTGCAGGCAGAGATGGATTGGGCAGTGACAGTGCCCTGATGTAGCAGGTACACCATTTATCCCAGGATTTTTTTATAGTCCTACCGGTTATTAGCCCCGTGAATCTTTCTGTCGAGTCTTTAAAATATTGAATCCAATGTTACAAGTATTTTGATATCCAGCAGGATAGTACCAATCAACTTTCAGTAGAACATGTGTTTGGACAATGAGTCCTAAATAAGATGGGAAAAATTAGCCTGGAGACAATGAATTAATAATGGTGTTCTTGGCATAATCGGCCATCTTATAAGCAAAGCTTTCCCATTCCTCAGGAAAGCAATTGATAGTGCATTTTGTTCATGTCTATAGTACGTGCTAAAGCTGGTACTGTAATTGTTCCTTTTTCTCTTCCTTACTGATAATCCATCCGATGAAATCAAGCAGCTCTCTCGCACTCCCATGCTGAGCTACCAAAAGTATCTGATGATTCTTCCTTTAGGCCAGGGTGTCAAACTCAAGGCCTACAAGGCAAATCTGGGTCTTGAAACTTTTTAAGCAGACTGTCATAAAAAATATTTTAAAAATGTTACAGTAGATTCAAATTTGCATTCAGACCATTTCACTTTCCGCAAACTTTATCGTGTTGTAGATTTAGTTTTAAATGGGTAAATATGCCATTTTTTCCCATTAATCTGCACTCAATAACCTATAATGATAAAGTGAAAACATGTTTTCAGAAATGTTTGCATTTTTTTTTCAATCATTCAATCAAAACACTGAACTATCTTAATTGAAAAGTGAAAAGGAAGATATCATATGATAGAGCTCCTTGGAAAGTATCCAGCAGCTAAGTAGATAGCAAGCTCAATTTAAATGCCCTTGACTTCTCTCAAAGTATCAGAAAAGCAGCAAATGAACTAAACACTCCATTCTTGCAACAAAGCACTGTGTGAACTAAAACTAAATGACAAAATGAACTGTATTCTGAACCAGGACTGTTATTGAAAAAAGTTCTAATAAAAGACAGCCACTCTGTCCCTCCTTCTTGCCCATATACCTGGCTTACTATCCGGTAGCAAAGCAGCTAACACTTTTACAGCTTCTCAAAACATCAGAATGCTATCACGCAAGCTTAAGGGAAATCAAAAGCTGCACATAGCTGCAAGCAGAATGGCTAAATAAAACATTCGGAGTCTTGCTTTGTCTTTCAGTTTTACCAGAATACACTTCAGCTCTGTTCAGTCTGACAGTGCTTTCAGGCCATGGACATTTACCTGATATATATCAGTTGAAAAGATTAAAGTCTCCCCATACACCCTTAGAGATCCACATAATATAGACAACAAATGTGTCCTTGAGATATCAGGATCCAGAAGATATACTTTAATTCTTTAACCAAGGTGAAGCTCTTTGCCCTTTCAAACTGATTGAATCAACTGTAAAGACCGCACCATACGATGAATGGTATTTGACACATCAGTAACCCAGACTGGTATTAAAAGAGTGTACCCACGACTGACAGGTAAACAGTGGGTGAAGGTGGAAGTAGGGCCAGAATAGACAAATTGCTGTCTTTGTTTTATTTGATACTCTGTGTTTTCTCTTTTCTCATTTCTTACTGTTTTAGGTTCTGCTTTATCATGTTACAAACTGACTTTAGGGACTTCTCTGAAAATATGCAGAATATAAAAATGGTGACATATGGTAGATACCAGTTGCTCTAACACCGCAAGGAATTCTGTATATAGTATAAAAAAAATCAACCTCTCTTCATTACCTTCATGCACATGCATTCAAAAATGCTATTAAATAAAACAAAAGTGCAGCAAACAAGTGGAAGATGTACGTGGGGCCAGTTTATCTGTCATGATTTTCTTTAATGCCATGTTTTGATAAAGTAGTCCCATTATAAGAACAGAATAAAACATTACTCAGGGATTCGAGAATTTGGCCATCATGGTGATCAATGCAGAATTTACAGATCAGTTAATCATTGTGCATGAGCTGCTACTTAAACAAAGGGTCATCAAGTGCTTTTTAGACATCAGTTTACTGAACTAAAATTTCAGGGTGTTAATTTAGGCCTTCACAACAGCAAATAGGAGAAGATGGTCTCTTGTGATTCTTGTGGAGAATGGAATTGGATGTAAAAATCACTGATTTAAAAGAAAGGAGATTAATCATTGGCTTGGAATGCGATAATTATTGTTTCATAGACAATAGCAAGTGAATCAACTCTGTAGAACCAATAGAAGGATTTTCCTTTAATAAGGAACTACTTAGAAACTGCTGAAATGCATTCAATTACAAAATACCACTAAAGTGTCTGTTGATGAGACAGAAATTCAACATACAGCACAACTGGAAATTATTCTAAAGACAATAACAAATTTCAAGTGGCAATGTGAAAAGAAAACTATAAGTCAACTTTGCTGAGGTGATGGAAAGATAGATAGATAGACAGAGAAATAGATAGATAGATAGATACTTTATTAATCCCCAAGGGGAAATTTGCATACTCCAGCAGCAGCATACTGATGAAAACAATATTAATTAAAGAGCAATAAAAGCGCAGTGCAAGTTAAAAAATGCAAGGTGGAGAGTGTGAGGCTGGTATAAC
>JANRMT010062841.1:28023680-28046993 GCA_026402145.1 Polypterus bichir lapradei | reverse complement strand
GAAGCTGCTCCTCTGTCTGGAGATGATACTGTTCAGTGGATGCAGTGGATTCTCCATTATTGACAGGAGCCTGCTCAGCGCCTGTCACTCTGCCACTGATGTCAAACTGTCCAGCTCCGTGCCTACAATAGAGACTGCCTTACTCACCATTTTGTCCAGGCGTGAGGTGTCCCTCTTGTGTAGAAGAGGACGCTCACCACAACCGTATGATAGAACACCTGCAGCATTTTATTGCAGATGTTGAAGGACACCAGCCTTCAACATAAAGTATAGTCGTCTCTGTCCTCTCTTGCACAGAGCATCAGCATTGGCAGTCCAGTCTAATTTAAAGATTTGCTTTTAATAAGTTAATGCACAGAAGCTGCTGAAATGCTTTCATAGTAACTAATTACCAGTACAGTGCTTGGAGATAAGACCACAATACAATTAACAGCGGCTCCGGAAACTGGAACATCAGAGACCCTGTTGGCTTATGTTGAAGGTAGAATGTAAAATATTTAGTGATAACTCTCATTCAAGTCCTCTTTTTCATAGCAAAAACATATATTTTCACAGCTTTTCTCTTATTTGAAACAGTATTTGAGGTGTAGCTGGTTTTGAAGAATATCAGGATTACCACAAAATAGTCTTTTGCACCAACACATTCTCTACTGACTCTATTATAAGAGCATCAGAAAGAAAAAGATAGAGAGCAATTCAAAATATTACTGATTGTGGGGGAGCTCTAAACCCCAATAAAGACCAGGGAGGCCAAAGTTTTCAAAACATTTATTTTATAGAAAATTATATAAAAATAGTTAAAGAAAAGTACTACAAAAGGATGAAATAGCAAAGAACGAATGTTGCACAAAGCCTCCCTATTCAGGTGATAACCCCTAACTACTATAGAGTATGGCTGGTCTACTTAGTTTTGATAGCTATCATGATCTGGGTAGCTCTTCCAAACAAACTCCAAAAATGAGGTCTGCTAAGTAGCTGGGGATAAGGCCTTCAAAATGGTCAATAAACATTAAAGTCCCAGAAAGTGTTGCAACAAGCTTCACAAGAGGAAGTGTTACCATCAACCTGTGGCATATTTAATAAAATAAATTATTTCACAAAAATGATGTGTAGCACAAGAAACTCTGAGGATCACATGAAGCACAAAAAATAGTTGTCTTCAAAAGTAAGCAATCTATAGCCAAATAAATCCCAATTCATAAATCCAGAATGAGGGTGTAAAACAGAGCAAAGCCATCAGAAATTCAGAAAATCAACAAAAGTTGATTATGGAGCGCTCACCAATGGCAGTGCATACAAAGTACTGCAAGGAACTGTGCGTTTCCTCAGCATTTATAATGCTGGGGGAAAGTCCCTTGACAGAGATGGACAGGTGAGCCTGCCTCTACAGAAACTGCCCACAAAATACAAGGAATATGGTAGAACAACCATAAACATGTAGAAACTAATTAATAAACAAAATAATAAAAAATACAAATATTAAACATAATGATATTAACATAAACAAACAATAAAAAAGAAATTTGAACACAAGCCAGGGGAAACCCTGGCAGAAACGTAACAATAAAAGAAACAGAAAATGATGAAAAGTGGTGAACGGCCTTCAAAAGACCCACAAACCAGGCCAGGACCCTTACCCTGGGCAGCCTGACCCAACTTTTCACAGGCAGGCTTCAGCCCACATAGGCCTAAAATAATTCTAATAATAAGAGGAAACTGGACTAAGAGGAAAATCTTACCAGCTCTGGTTTTAGAGAAAGGTAAAGTACAGATTCGTTATAAATAAAGAAGAACAAAAAAGGGCAAAGAAGGAAAAATAGAAAAGATAAGGCCAAAGGGATTTGCCTAAAAAGCTAACTTAAAGCTAAGAAGTTCAAATTCTAATCCAAACATTTGACTCCACAGAAACATTAGAAAAATTACAAATAACCTGAATAAATCCACATACAATACTCACACAAAATTATAACAAACCCACTGAAGGACCTGATATATAAAATCTGGAAGTGGTCCTTCAGCAATGACATCAGGGTCATCTTGGGGTTACACACCCAAAACACAACAAATGTAAGAAAGTAGAATATATAAACAAAACATTAATACTAAATAATAAATAAACATAATACTATTAACAAAATTTACATCATAACAAAAACATATGAGAAATGATCATTAAAAAGAACTATAACACATTTAACCTGACACTTATGGTTCCTCCTTTACACACTATACTCCTTCTCTATTGAACACTCTGTTCCATCCAACAACTAAGCCTAATGACCTGGCGCATTCAGTCAAATCAACAGTGAAGTGGCATCAGGACAATTCTCGTACTATCCTTGAGTGGCCAAGCCAAGCTTAGCTTTAGACCCTATAGATCATCTGTGGAGATAGCTGAAGATGGCAGTGTATATAGTTTATAGGTGCTTCCCATCCAGTCTACCGGCGCTTGAGTAGATCTGCCAGAAAGGACTGCTTCAATCCAGGTTTGCAAAGCTTGTAGGGACTTACCCAAGAAGAGATGAAGCTACCAAAGGGGCTTCTACAAAGTACCGAATTGATGCTCTGAGTACTCAAAGTGATTTTTAACAAATTTGTAAACCTTTCTGAAAACATGTTTACACTTTGTCATTATGGGTTATTGAGTGGGCAAAAATGGTCTGAAAATTTTCTGAATCCACTGAATGTACCCCCCCCCTTACATTAACACTAACAGATTGCCAGTTTAGAATCTACAATTAATATAAAATGCATGGACACCCGATGATGCAGTCAGTCTATATCAATTTATAAACTTGATATTTTTTAAACTACCATTTCCTGTCTATATTGCTAATGTGGTTGAAATGGTAGCCAATATTAATCAGATTAAAATTGATGCCCAACCCCTTGTTCTGCTAGGCCTCGTCCCTTGCTGGTAGTGTGTATTAATTGCCTGGCCATCTGCAGCATGGGGTGTGTCATCTAGTTAGCACCACAAATGTATATAATGGCACCAGATTGCAAGCTTCTTTATTTATGTTAATTGAGCAATAAACCTCTGATGAGTCACATCCCTTTCAATTACATAATGTTGACATTTGCTTTTGTTCTACAAAAATGGAACTGAATCCATTTAAACAAGCAGGAGAATCTTGCAGGGCTGTGTTTTTCTTTTACAGGCTGACAAGTCCACTGGCGCTGTAAACTGCCCTGAGGTGAGTGAGCGTGACAGTGGACTTGTGTGCACACCGCTGAGGACCTTTGTCTCTTCTTAACTGGGTTCTTGTCTTTTACTTTTGGTTGTAAGAGGATTCAACTCCACATGGCCTTGACCAGGTTAAGTGGCCTCAAACATGTTTAGCTGTGATGAAACATTTTTAAGGAAGCTTGTGAGGCAGTCCAAGTTAAAAATGAAAGAAGTCTCTTCCAAAATAAGTTTATATTTCTTTTCATGTTATTTGCTGTGCTAATACAAATCATTTTCTAAAATAAACTGAGGTAACCTTTAGAATATGGTTTTTTAGGGCTTTCTAAAGTGCATCTGTTAGTGACTTATTGCTATGCTAGCTGTGCTACCTATCTAAGGCCGGTTGAAATCTAAGTAATCAAAGCAGACCTCAATGTTAATGTTTAAAGTGCACCATCTATTGGAATGTATTTTGTAAGGAATGTATTAATAAAATGAATTGCATTTGTCATTTCAACAGATGGCGCATCACAAACACTTGTAGTAACAAATGTAACTGTAATTTGGAATGACAAATGCAATGCATATGCCTCTGTTATATGCCATTTGGTATAGGATTCGGGACAGCAGTGTTAACGTTTTTGATGCACCTTTTGTTGGAATGATAAATGAAATACTTTTTATTGCTACAATTGTTTATAATGTGACGTATATTGGAATGACAGATACATAGATACATGGACACTTTTTATAAGGTGGATAACACAAACAAAATGTTTGTAATGTTTTTGCTGTATAACATTAAATACTAGATGCACTGTGGGTAGCGCTTATGCTAAACTCATCATGGGATGCTTTGTAAGTCTTATTAAGACCAGGTCAGGCCAGGTTGGGGAGCATGCACTGGTACAGCGCATTGCCGCACCCACCATATAATGAAACAGTTCTGAATCCCAGTTGGCAATCCCCCAGGCAGACACGTGGTCCAGTCCCACCCTCTGGAAATGACCCTCTATCTGCTGCAGCCAGGTGTTATAAGGATGCCCCTTTGGCTTGGTACAGTCACTCGGGTCCTCAACAATGATTCAGTGTGCTGGATCACTCTCGGGAATTGCGCCACATGGCCATAGTGCCATAACTGACACTCCCTCACAATGCAGGTATTGTCCTTTATTCGAGACTCCGTGTGCAACTGCTTCTTAGACACAAAGTCAAACCAGCAGTACCCAAGGATTCTCTGAAGAGACACAGTACTGAAGGAGCCCAGTCTTCATCTCAGGTCACTGGATAGCGTCCATGTCTTGCAACCAATAGGCAAAACAGGTAGCACCAGGCCTCTAAAGACTTGGGCCTTCGTTCTTTTGCATAGATATTGGATTACATAGCAGGAGTCAACTAATAAGTACACCAAGGTAGACCATGGTACCCCTTGGAAATTTTCACAGTTTATGATTACACTATATTAAAACACATTGGACGTAATTTGGCTTTTTTGACACTTATCAGCAGAATAAGACTCTCTAATGTCAGATCTCTGCAAAATACTCTAAGTTAATGACAATTATAAAACAGAAAACAATTGATTACCTAAGTATTCACCCCTTTAATATGACACAACTAAATCACCAGGGATGTTGTCAATTCGCGTTGAAAGTCAGAGAATTAATACAATGGAGATCATCTGTCTGGAGTCTCAAATGATTGTAGTCTAAATGCTCCTGTATGTGGCAGGTCCAACTTGTGAAGTCAGGATAGATAGATAGATAGATAGATAGATAGATAGATAGATAGATAGATAGTGTCACGCATCAGGTGTTCACCTTCCAGTTTTACCTAAAGTAAGTCGTACCACCCCAAGAGAAGAGGGGGCGCTGCAGCTAACAGAATTGTCTCCTTCTTCCTTCATTGTCTTGAGAAACCACCCCTTGAGGGCAGCTGACCAAAAGAAGCCCCGCCCCTTCCGGTAAGCTAAATATAAAGGCAGAGCAACAACGGAGGATGGCTTGGCATTTGATGTGGACCAAGCTTCTGTTCTGATTTGAACCTGATACCTATATCACAAATTTCTGACTAAGAGGACTATTTTCTGTTTAAATTGCACATTGAAATACTTAATTTTCATGGCTTTTTCTGCATTTTTTTTGTTCTAATTAAACAGGGTTTTGTTGTTCAGTTGGCACTTTAAGCTTCCTCTCTTGTCCTGCACCATCATTTCACCCCAGTACAATATATATAACTTTATTGACATACATACTATGGTCTGAAACACTTCAGAAACACTTAAATAAATTCAGAAACAAAAAGAAAAACACTGTTTGTGCAGTGCTATAGTGGACAAACCTATACAATAAGGGAGAAAAAATACAACAAACAACTTTGTGAAAAGATGGTTGAAAAGCAGAAGTCAGGGGAAGGAGACAAGAAAACATCCTAGTGATTGAATACCTGTTGGAGTTCAGTTAAATTCACCATTAAGAGAAGGAACGAGTATTGCAAAGCTGTAAATCTGCCTAGTGTAGGCCATCCACAAAAACTCTGAAGAAGAAAGCTAGTGTGGAGGGCCACCAGGAAACCTATAGGGACTCTGAAGGAGTTACAAGCTACACTACCTAAGATTGGGGAAACTGTGCAGACAACAACTGTTACTCAGGTACTATACAAATCACAGTTTTATGGGCAAGTGAGAAGGAGAAGCATATGGTTAAAAATAACATTCATGATATCTCAGCTAGAATTTGGCAGAAGCCACATGGGAGACTGGACAGCGTAGTGGTAGTGCTGCTGCCTCTCAGTAAAGAAGGTTCACATCCTGGGTCCTTCATTAAGTTTGCATGTTCTCCCCATATCTGCGTTAGTTGCCTCCAACTGTCCAAAGGTATGCATGTTAGGTGAACTGGCGACACAAAATTGGGTCTAGTGCGTTTGGTGTGTGGGTGCCTTTGCCCTGTGATGGACTACTAGAAGGGTTTGCCCCACCAGAACCTTGGTCTGGATTAAGTGGGTTAGAAAATGGCATGACATAACACATGGGAGAACTACAAAATAGATGTTTGTGTCCTTCAAACTAAATGTAATGTGTTTGGAGTAAGGCAGACACTGCACATTATTAACAACACACTGCAGCATGGTGGTGGCAGCATCAATCTGTGGGGATGCTTTTTTGATGCAAGACCTGGAAGGCTTGTCAGGGTAGCAAATAAAATGAATGAATGACACAAAATACAGGGAGATCCTAGAGGAAAACCTGATATATATAAAATCTGCTCCTTGGCAGAAGATTTTTTTCTGGCAAGACAACAACATCAAGGAATATCTTACAAAGAAATGGCTTACAAACACCAATGTTAATGTCTTGGGGGTGCCGAGTCAGAGTCCAGGCCGCCATTCCAATGTGAATTTGTGGCTGCACTGTTCACTCACAATGCACATGCAACCTGACGGAGCTTAAGCCGTTTTGCCAAGAAGAATGGGGACACATGGTAGCATCCAGGAGTGCAAAGCTGACAGAGATCTGCGCACACAGACTCGAGACTGTCATGGCTGCCAAAGGGTGAATCTATAAACTACTGACTTGAAGGGGATCATTCTGTTCCCCTAATCATCCCCTGTCTCAAATTGCCTGTCTCTCTCACCACTTCACCACCTAATAGCTAATGTATGGTGAGCGTACAGGCAGAAAAATGGCTATCGTCAGCAACACAGGAGCGCCACAGGGGACTGTACTTTCTCCGGTCCTGTTCAGCCAACATATATCAGACTTCCAATACAACTCAGAGTCCTGCCACGTGCAAAAGTTCGCTGATGACACTGCTATCGTGGGCTGCATCAGGAGTGGGCAGGAGGAGGAGTACAGGAAGCTAATCAAAGACTTTGTTAAATGGTGCGACTCAAACCACTTACACCTGAACACCAGCAAGACCAAGGAACTGGTGGTGGATTTTAGGAGGCCCAGGCCGCTCATGGACCCCGTGATCATCAGAGGAGACTGTGTGCAGAAGGTACAGACCTATAAATACCTGGGAGTGCAGCTGGATGATAAATTGGACTGGACTGCCAATACTGATGCTCTGTGTAAGAAAGGACAGAGCCGACTATACTTCCTTAGAAGGCTGGCATCCTTCAACATCTGCAATAAGATGCTGCAGATGTTCTATCAGACGGTTGTGGCGAGTGCCCTCTTCTATGCGGTGGTGTGCTGGGGAGGCAGCATAAAGAAAATGGACATCTCATACCTGGGCAAACTTGTGAGGAAGGCAGGCTCTATGGTATTGAGCTGGACAGTTTGACATCAGTGGCAGAGCGACGGGCGCTGAGCAGGCTCCTGTCAATCATGGCGAATTCACTGTATCCACTGAACAGTGTCATCTTCAGGCAGAGGAGTAGCTTCAGTGACATACTTTTGTCACTGTCTTGCTCCACTGACAGACTGAGGAGATCGTTCCTCCCCCACACTATGCGACTCTTCAGTTCCATCCGGGGGAGTAAATGCTAACATTATTTAAAGTTATTGTCTGCTTTTACATGCATTTTTATTACTATTTAATTTAATATTGTTTTTTGTATCAGTTTACTGCTGCTGGATTATGTGAATTTCCCCTTGGGATTAATAAAGTATCTATCTATCTATCTAAGGAAACCAATGCAGCATACGTTTATTTGCAAGTGGAGAAGTGCTTTTCCTTCACTCCCCACAGCAGCACAGTGCAAAACAGCACCAAATACACAGTCTCTTATTCCTTCTTTCCGTCTCTTTTCCATCTCCACTCCTCCACTGGTAAGCTTCGCCCCTCTTCCTCCTGACTCTGGCTCCCCGAATGGAGTGAGGAGGCTCCTTTAATGTTAATCCTGGGAGTGATCTGGTGGCTCATCAGGGTTAACTGAAATCACTCGCAGGTGTGATGGAAACACAAAGTAGAGCTCTACAGCTCCCCCTGGTGGCCCCCACAGAACCCAATAGGGCTGTGCCAAACTCAAACTCCCAGCATGCCCTGCGGGAAACAATCAATCTTACTAGTTAGCCAATAAAAGGTGTCATTTTGCTTAACTTCTCACTACATTCATAACGGCTAACACAGTACAACACTCTAGTATTCATTTTGTAGTTTATGTAGACCACTTTTGCAGAGATCTGTTGATATTAAAACTTTTTTTCTTGTTATAAAGCCAAATTTAATTCACTGTGATCCAATGTTATATAACAAAAAGATGTGAAAATGTCCAAAGGGGTAAGTACTTTTTATGTGCACTGTAATTAGTTATTTTGCACAACTGTGACGCTTGGTTCAAGATAGGATCTGGCTGTCCACATCCCTGTAATGTAAAAAATCAAATTTGGCAGACAGGCTCTGGAACCCTGTTGACCCTGTATTGGACGAAACCAGTTCAGAAAGCGGGTAAGTAGGTGTTTAGGGAAAGCAGTTTTTAATGGTGTGTAATCTGAACTACAGTATGTCACCCGCGGTCCATTTCATAAAGATATTATGACTAAATGTTAACATATTTTTCCTTCTTCACAGTAAATGGAAAACATTTACTTTTACATCCTGCCAAGTCTAGTCTACTGGTTAATATAATGTACTGTACCTGATCACAAAATACTCCTCTTCAATTTATTCCACTTTACTGAGGCCATGATCAAAAGCTTGTCATGTTATGGGCAGAAAAGAGGTGGATAAGGTGTTTTGCTGACTGTCTGAAAGCAAGTTATTTATAGCTTTAAATTATGTTTATCTAAGTGCAGCACACACCTCTTAAAGGCCATGATCCATTCTTATGTTCATTCTGGGAGGTTTAATTGTTAGAAGCTATTTTGGTTGTCTTTGTTCTTTTGTTCCTTAGTTTAATTTACTACAAATTGCACACAACATCCGAGTGGTTTGAATGAATTAGGTGACCAGGGAGACACCTGTCAAAATAAGAAAAAAAAAACAAACTAAACAAGCAAATTAAAAAAGAGTAAAGCCATTCAGATGATAGAGGTAAACTAGTATCTGCAAAGTATATAGAGCAGGGATCTCCAACTCCAGTGCTGGAGGGCCCCAGTGGCTGCAGGTTTTCATTCTAACACTTTTCTTAATTAGTGACCAGATTCTAATCTTTGTGTTAATTTTAATTGATGTACAACTTCAGGCTCAGGCCCATTAATTATTTATTTTTCCTTAATTAGCAACCAAACAATATTAAGACACAAAATGAACCAACACATAAACAACAACCTGCGTCCATCATACAATAACTGAAAATAAAGAAAAGTGAAGGCCGCAGTAATTTTGATCTGCTCAGGTCCACAAAACATTTTGACAGCACTCTTCAAAAAGAAAATCAACAGTTTTGGAAATGTCTGCCATGACAGAATGAGCGCCATGGAATTAAATAATGAGTTTAATTAGCATCGAGGATTGGCTTCCAATTAAGAAACTGAATGAAGTGAAGTTGGTTGGAGTTTGAGGCCACAACTTAGCTGGTCATCTGTTGGCTCTTCACATCAAATTAATGTTTAGGTGCCATTTAAGGAAAAAAGAATCAATTCAGAGTCTCAAGAAAAGTCAATTAAAATAAAGGGAAATAGTTAATTAGCAGCAAAAACTGGTCACTAATTAAGAAAAGAGTTGGAATGAAAACTTGCAACCTCAGTAGCTCTCCAGGACTGGAGTTGGAGACCCCTGATATAGACTGATGGTATTGTGATGGATGGAAGGACCGGAGAAGAGAGTGTCCACAAGGCACTACCTTCCCCCAGGACAATAGAGGGCAGCTCTTCTGGGCGGCTGTTGTATCATGGAAAATCATGAAAATCAATAGGGTTTAGGAAGAACAGGGCTCTTAGGCTTGAATCAGTGTGCAGAACCCACCTAGCTGTATTGAGGGAAACAAAGAAAAACAAGCATTTAGTGTCGAGGTTAGGGACAGTGAGACTTGAATAGCCCATAAGAATGGTAAACCCTTAATGAGCAGAGTTCGTGTAGGTAATAGGTGAATGGACGGGCACAAAATGACAGAGATGGTATCTGCGATTAAGAACAATATATACATTATATAAACCTGTTTATCCAGAGCAGGATCACAGGAAACCTGGAGCCTACCCCAGCAGGTCTGGATGCAAGGCAGAAAAATCCCTGGTATACAATACCTATGATATGGCTGATGTTAAGAACAAAAAGAATATGATATTTCAACTGTCTATTTTAAGAGAGAGAGAGAGAAAAATTGAAAAAAGGGGGACAAATATTTAAAGACATCATTCTGCTACTGGATTAGTTTCACAATATCAGATATTTTGAGCTGTGAATATAAAGTAAAAAAAGATAAATTTAATAAATATAGAATAAATACAAAAACACCTTAATATGTTTAGTTTTTCACCAGTCGGTTGACTCTCTTTGCCTACCTACCTGTAGTTCAGTAGAGACATTGCCAACTCAGGAGTTTTACAAGGTTTGTATCACTTTGTTGTTAAATGACTTTTTTAAAGCAAAAGTGATTGGTCAGTAACCATATGCTGATCATGTATGATGACCTAGTAAGTCTCTCAATCAGTGTCATTTTATTTTCCAAAAGGATTTCTCCTGTGCGAAGCGGCAGGTGAATTATTGTCAACAAAAAGCAGCCACCTGGGAAATAAACTAAAACATTACTCACTTGTGATTTTTCTGTCCATACGGTAAAGATTTTGTAGACTAGCACGTTCCAATTTCAAGTGTTTGAATTACATCTTGATATACAACAAGCACAAAGAAAGGCAGCATAGTAAATCGCTTTCTGCTTCACGTGCTCTACAAGCTCGTATTCAGCTTGCTCTGTCACCGCAAATGTTGTGTGAACACCCACCTCCCTTCACCAGCCACTGTTCATTGGATGAAATTATGCGGGTGGCTCGTGGTGGTTTACTTTCTGTTTTGGAATTAAAAGTTACAAGGGTTAAAGACTAAGAGCAAGAATATTAATTCAAAAATTAAAACTACAAATATTTTTAGTAATTTTTTATTTTATTTTAGTTTGTCTTTCCAGCTATTTTAATAGTTTCATTTAGTTTTAGTTTTTTATTTCAGTTATGTTAATTATTTTATTTCAGTTTATGAAAATGTTTTTTTAATAATAGTTTCAGTTTTGATTTTAGCTTTTGTTAACTATAATAACCTTGCTTAGATGACTTGACACGTGGATTATGTGAAACAAACAACATGAGATTTTTCCATTGCTTTCTGTTGTCCAACATTGATCACCATTGAGCCCTGTATCACACACGTGCCGGTCCAGGGCCTAATGACACCACTTCTGATTCTAGCTCTACTGATGACGTCACTTCCTCCGCTTTCCCTTAAAGCCACCATCTTTGTTGTACCAAATGAGTTCTGTTGTGGACTCCATTCTGTACACTGTACATTAATAATATCCATTTTGCAGCCAGGAATAATATAGGGGTGGCTGCCCCAAACCATTTTGTGGCTCCTTTGTAGTGCTTATGACACCTGTTCTGTAAGAAACATTGTTAACTTCATTCTCTATGAAAACATAAGAAATTTTCCTTAGCCATCAGTACAAGTTACATGGAGCAAGTAACATATAAAAAAGTTTAATTTTTGGGTGCAGTATTCCTTTAAAACAGCCACATTTTGGGCCTATGCAGGCCTGAAAGCCTGCTGTCATGCTTGGGTCATAGAGTTGCACGGGAGACATGGTTTCCAAGGAATATTAACTTTATTTAAAAGGCGGGAATAGAGCAAGAGTTTATTCAACAGGAGTTTATCTTTGGCACATAAGCGCACAGATACTAACTAGCCAATGACGCACTCCGGTTCCACCCTTCCATTTAAAACAGCACAAAGTCTTCTTCGTCAAGCAGGCTCAGTGTCTTGGAAGCAGCGGCTGGGGCGGACGCAGTCTGGGGAAAAGAGGACAGAAGAGAGAGCTGTTGGCTGGCCGGGGCTCGTCTTTTAAATGTTCTAAGCATCGTGCGAGAAGCAATCTGCAACTGATCACGCAAAAGGCCCATTAAGAGTGTGTTTGCTTCCTATTGAAATACTGTTTTAGGCGGGGGTTTTCGAAGGGCAGCTGTGTTTCTTCGCCATTGGCTTACTGTTTAACATAGAGCTAGCTTGCAGCTAAGAGAGAATCAATGCTCAGCAGCTGATGTTACGTGGTAGGAATACGGAGCAGAGGAGCCAGCAAGCCTTCTTTCAGTGACTGCCACCACCACCCCCATTAAGGACGGTCAATCACTGGGACACTGCATCTTCAGTTTGGGGTATGGCTGCCAGGGGTGAGGCCTGTTTCTAGAGAGACTAGTGAAAGTCCTGATCCAGCTTTTGTGGTAGTTTTGAAGCTGGCACCCTTTTTTCCCTCTTTTTTTGCCATGCTTACAACCTTATCATGATTGGCATCATGTCTCCATGCACCTTAATGTGCGGAGCAGGTAAAAAAATCAGATAACATTGTTATGGTTCATTGAGGATATTACCCTTGGCTCTAGTGTATTATCTTTGTATATTATGTTTTTGCTGTTTTTTAAAATACTGTATTAGTTGGTACATAGTATTACTTTTGTTTTTGTATTCCTTTTAAATTATATGTATTTATGAGTATTTTGTTTATCAATTATGTCAGACCTAATCCTTTAAATCATGTTCCTTGTGTGCTATATGTTGAGCCTGAGGAGGGGGGGGTCACCTGATGTTGCAGATTGGAAAATGCCCCCAGTACTATTTAAGAAGAAGCAGCCCTTGCAATGGCTGCTTTGGCATTGAGACTGTTCTGTTCTTTGCCTTTGCGTTTTGCATTTTGTTCTTGGATTCCTGGTTTTCAAGTTCTGGATTTTGTTTTCATTCCGGTTTGTTTTGTCATCATCATCATCTTTGCCTGATACCCCCACTGGGGTATAGGCCACTGACACTGTGCCTCCAGCCATCTCTGTCCTCTGCCTTCTTCCCCAGCTTCTCTTGATATCTGCTTCCACCTCCTTACACCGTGTGTTCCTTGGCCTCCCCGTTTTTTCCTTGCCCTGAGAATTTCACTGTAATGGCTGCCGAATAATGTTGGTTGCTGGTTTGTATGACCTATCAATCCTCAGCGCCTCTTCCGTATTTCGTCTTCTGCTGGTAGCCGGTTAGTTCTCTGCCAGAGGTGACTGCTGCTGACCGTGTTGGGCCAGTATATCTGTAGCATCTTCCTTAGGCAGCTGTTTATGAAATCTTGCGCTCTCTTGACTATAGCTGCTGTGATTCTCCACGTTTTTGCGCTGGACAACAGCACTGCCTTAACATTTGGGTTAAACAGTTTAAATTTAGTTTGGACTGAGAGTGTCTGTGATTTCCATACTGTATGTTCTTTAACTGCACAAGTTCTGTTCTTGCTTTGCCAGTTCTTGCTCTTATATCTGCTTCTGTCCCACGTTCTTTGTCAGTTATACTTCCCAGGTAGGTGAATGCTTCCACTTTTTCCAACACTGTCCCTTCCAGGATCACCTGGATCAGGTTGCTTGTATTGATCGTCAGAATTTTGGTCTTTCTTCTTGGTATATTGACCCCTACTTGTGCTGAGGTAGTTGCTTTCTGGTTCATTTTCCCCTGCATCTGCTGCTGTGTGTGCGATAGTGGTGACGGATCATCATCATAATCCAGATCTTCCTTTTGCATCCAGGGTGTCCACTGGATTCCAGTTTGTCTCAATGATGTGGATGTCCTCTTAATCCAATCCATTGCCAGTAGGTGAAGGAAAGGTGACGGTAGACAGCCTTTTGTCTGTGCCCCTGGTCATACTTTTACTTTCTCGTATACATAGTATAGAGAAAGTATAGGAATTGTTAAAAAATTCGACCTTGAGATTTTGATGAATCTTGACGTTCTAGACCTTCTTTAGTCTGAAAATACTATTTTTGAAATTATGTTTGTCTGTGTGTAAACACGATAACTTGAAAACGCTTTGATCTCGGTCAAGGAGATTTTTGTACACCTGCTTTATATCAAAAATAAGGAATCCTATCAACTTTTGGGCCACTTCTGGCAACTGGAAGTGGAACTTCAACTGAATACATTTGCGCATTTTCAATTAAACTATGGTTATAATTTCAGATAGATGATTTAAATTTTGTATAGATATTTATAATGATAAAAAGCAAACAGATATGAAATTTGAGAAAAATTACTCAACCGGAAGTAGTATTTTAGTTAAACCACCATCCAAACATTTTGTATCATTGAAACAATATTAAAAACTGTATTCAATATAACACATATTCTTTCAATAACTATTACTAATTTTATTTAAATTCATACATCATCTGTTTAACAATAATGCATAAACATTGAACATGCCATGTAAATATAAAGATGTAATGGGAACAATAAGCTGCTATGTCCATGCCATGTTCCTGGTAATATATTTAATTTTATGATTTTTTTTTTTATTTCTGCCATCATTATCATAATTAAATGTAGCTAAATTCAGCTTTACCTATAGCAATTTATTGCAACAAATATTATATAATACTAACACTTTTTGTTATGTTTTTAGGTGACTATAAGTCTTTTTACTTTGCATGTAATCTAAGCAATGCATATGTAATCATGAAAAAATAAAGTTTGATTATAAATAGAGATAAATGATTGTGTATCAATATTATCAATGTTATGATGAGAAACAAATAGATATGAGATTTGAGAAATACTCCATAACTGGAAGTGGTTCTGGTGACCTTTTCCTCTATCTCAGTATATGAGAAAGGTTCCTTTTTTCCTCTAGGATTTTGACTTCTCATAATGAATCTCTAAATATTTAAAGAACTCTGTTTGGTTTTCATAGGCCAGAGTGTTGAGCCTGTGTAGGCCACAAGCCTCCATTTTGAGTCTGAGCCTAGGCTGACTTGAGTGATTGGGCCAAAACTGGTGTGCCTTTTGTTTTTGGATTCTGCAGTCTTTAAGATTTGAGAGCAGGCAGATCATATCAAAAATACAGAAGATGAAATATAATGGAAACTATTAGATGGTCCCAAAGATATACTCCACCCTAAATGATATTTTTTAGTCTGTTACTTACCCTGCAATGCCAAGAAAAGATTTTTATCTCCTTTTCTGGTGGAGAGTGGATGTCACCAAATTGCTGATATGATGGACATGAGTGCCTTATCAACATGAACAAGGACATGTAGAAAGACTTTAGTTTGTGTGTAAAAGAATTGTGTTTTATGAAAAGTGTTTTAGATATCATGAGTAAAAACTGCAAAAATAAACTTTTATTTACTTGTTAATTTATACAGAACACTAAACACGCAGATGAACGGACCTGCCAAGGTCAGCGAGGCAATATTGTGAAATGTAGGCAGAGTGGTGGCTCTGAGGCTAGGGATCTGCACTGGCAATTGGAAGGTTGCCGGTTTGAATCCCGTAAATACCAAAAAAGGGACTCTGCTCTGTTGGGCCCTTAACCTTCAATTGCTGAGCGCTTTGAGTAGTGAGAAAAGCGCTACATAAATGCAAAGAATTATTATTATTAATTTGCTTGGACTGCTGTTCTGTTATAACCAACAGTTTTCTTGGTTTATTGTCGGAGTGCCTTCTGTTTACAGTTGTATTTTCTGCCATGTTGACACAGGTTTTCTCCAGGGACTTCAGTTTTCTCCCACTGTGAAAACAAAAGGTGTCTTAGGTAATTAGTGTTTCTAAAATTGTTCCTGTATTCTTCTGGATTCACATCTGTCTTCCTCGCTGCTGCACTTTGCATACTCCCAAAAACAGGGAATATGAGTTTATTAGCAAGGGATGACTGAAATGCCATGACTTAAATTTTAAAATTATAACAAAATCTCATCATTTAACTAAAATGAATGCCTTTACAGGTAAACTAATTTAGAAATATCTATAAATACCTCTTAAATGTTAAATATGTGTTTTCCAGCCTACCTGTGATGATAAAAAAAGAAGAAAGAATAAAGAAGGTGTGTTGAGGGAATTAAAAAATAATTTAAGTGAACTGTTTTCTGTTGTAAATTTAAAGAAAACTGAAAAGAGGGGGTAAAAACACCTGCACTGAATTTTCAAATGGATTCTCTGCCATGTCTGGGCTGATGCATTTCTGGTTGATTCCTGAAAAGAAAACAGAGCAGAATTGGAGGCGGCTGACTCCCTCTTGGAATTGTTTGCATTGTGCGCCCAGCTTGTATCACACAAGGACACAGACTGACTCTGCCAATCCATCTCTCTGTCTAGACAGTGCCTAGGAAAAGTATTTACCTTCTTGGGAGTTTTTACATTTTACTGTTAGATGACATCACAGCGAATTTAACTTGTGTTGTTTTTGACTCGGGTGGTACGGTTGCACTGTTGCCTCAAAGAAAGGAGACCATGGTTTGTGTCCCAGGTCATCGCTGCATGGAATTTGCATGTTCACCCCTTGCGTGCATGGGTTTCCTCTGATAGTCCAAAGACATGCAGGTTAGATGGATTGGTGACACTAAACTGGCCCTGGTTTGAGTGAATGTTCACCCTGCGATGGACTGGAACCCTGTTTAGGGTTTGCTCCTATCTTGCGCCATATGTTAGATGGGTTGGGCTCCTGCACCACTCCACGACCCTATTCAGGACTATGTGGGTTAGAAAATGACTGACCCGTTTTGACTGTTTAATGACAAAGTGAAAACAGATTTGGACACCGCAGGTTCTTTGCAAAACTGGTCGTGCTATGTCAGGTTGTATGGTGATTATTAGTGAACAGCAACAAATATGGTTTTTCAGTGGTTCTTAAACTTCTTTTTCTTGTGACCCAGAATCACAGCCAAAAGTCATCTGGGGGAATCTTCCTTGGAGAATTCGCCAACACAAGTCATAGCATAGCAAAGGTATTTGACCAATCGTAAGGCACTTTGACAAAACATATGTGACTTGCTCTAATTGAGTGCTATTGTGAACCATGACTCCGCACAACCCAAATTCAGACAACACATTTTGGGGTCGTCACCAAATGTTTAAGAACCCTTGCACTGTTGGACTGAGATCTGGTATCACATTTATTGTGTGACTGTGCATACCCAACTTTCCACAAAAAAGTTGTGATTTATAAAAGAAAACTTGACAAGAACGTTCATATATGAAAACCCATGAGTAGGCAACATTTCGGAAAAACTGGAGAATGACAACACCCTTGATCAGGTAGCGAAATGCAGCAAAACTAGCGAAATGATGACTCATGCACAAAGTAATTCATATCACCAATGTACAGTAATTACATATCATCCATCCATTATCCAACCTGCTATATCCCAACTACAGGGTCACGGGGGTCTGCGGGAGCTAATCCCAGCCAACACAGGGCAGGAAACAAACCCTGGGTGGGGCACCAGCCCACCGCATGGTGCACACACAAACGCACCAAGCACACACTAGGGACATTTTAGAATCGCCAATGCACCTAACCTGCATGTCTTTGGACTGTGGGAGGAAACCGGAGTACCCGGAAGACACCCACGGGGAGAACATACAAACTCCACGCAGGGTGGACCCAGGAAGCGAACCCTGGTCTCCTTACTGCAAGGCAGCAGCGCTACCCACTACGCCACCATGCCACCCTTAATTACATATCATATAATGTGTATTGGTTTGACAAACCTTACAAGTGATGACTATGATGTACAGACTGTTTTTTAGTTCCATTTTAAGGGGTTCTGTTCTGTGTATTTGCGCTGAAAAACTTATTTAGCTTTTCACAAGTTTATATACAGTAGGCAACCTGGTGTCACCTCTCACGGAACTGAACAACAGATCAGGAATATCTCATCCAAGATTCACTCCAATATGGCCACTGTGCTGGAAGCCATTAACTGACCAACATTTAACTGTACATACATAATACATAACATGCATTTGCTAACATTAAAAGGTAATTAGCAGCAGTATCCGGTTCTCCTAACGTAATCGTACAACTTTCCTGCACTCGTATTATAATTAGAATTAAGCTGCTCTTCTTAACCATAAGCAGTGACCATTAATGTACAAGTCATCTGTGATGCCAAGATGAGAGTGACAAACCTCATGGCTTGCTGGACTGGGTCAGTATATGATTAATTGATTTTGAGGCAAAGTAGTTTTGGCAGACGACTTGCTAATGGTACTGTACAGAATAGCTGGCTTGTCAGTACGGCAACTGGTTGAACCCTCGGTTTTTCATATGGTGTTTGCTATTCATTATAACGGCAATCATGTCATGACATGTGCCAGGTGATGTTGCTGCCTGCCGAGTCGTTCACGATTTACACCTTTCCTCAACCCCCAGAATGCAAGAGGAGAGGAGCTACAATGCTGCTCATGCTCTTATGTGCTCAATTATAAAAAACAGCATTGGACTCTACGCTAGCCAATGAGGGTCTGCTGTATCATAATTGCATATGTATGAGGTTGATTAGCATAGTCCATATAAGGTTGTTTCAGGGTTGCAACTGGGCAAAGTTTGAGGTGTATTCTCATACCCACATATACAAGATGTTTGTGATTTAAAAAGAGTAAATTCTGTTAAAATGTGAGTACACCTAAATCAGTTTAGATTTTTTTTTTTTTGCCATATGCGTTTTCCTGTTTTTTGGTGTAACCATATTTTCACACTCAAATCCACACCAAGTTTCCTGAACTTTGACTCGTCCACTCCAGGACATTGGCTTCACTGCTTTGAAGACATTCCTGTGTAGCCTGTCTTCGTTATCTTCATGTTTGGGGTTGTTATCTTGCTGAAAAACAAATCTTGCAGACCGCATCAGGTTTTCCAAATATTTTGTTGTATTCATTTTACCTTTTCAAGCCTTCCAGGACCTGATGCAGAAACAGTATGGTATTCCCACCACCCAGCTTCATGGTGGGGAAGGTGTGTTTTTAGTAATGTTCAGTGTTCAAACATGACATTTAGTCCAATGGCCATAAAGCTCAATTTTGGTTTTTTCTTCTTCCGGCTGACTTCAGAGTCTCCCGTGTGCCTTCTGCTGAGATTTCATATGTTCTTCTTATAACAGTGACCTTCTATTTGCCACTCTCCCAGAAAGCTGGGTCTAGTTGAACACAGTTGCTCTCTGGACAGTCTCTCCAATCTCCCCCACTATAGCTTGTCACTCTTTCTTAGCTCTCATAGGTTCTTTCCTATTGATGGCCTCCCTTACTAGTCTTCTTCTTGCACGATCACTCACTTTTTGTGGACAGCTGTCTGAAGGCTAATTTACAGTTGTCCCATACTCTTTCCATTTGACCGATTTAACTGAATTCTAAGAGATATTAACTGACAAATATATTTCCTTATCTCCATCTCCTGCCTTGTACTTTTCAACCACCTTCTCATGGAGTTGCTTGAAGTGTTATTTTGTCTTCATTGTGTAAGTTAGGCCACCTTAATAACTCACAACCAGTTGGCCCTTCTCAATTCAGGGACATTTATGCTTCAATCAAGTGGCACCGCAGGCAGGTCATCTTCATTGAACTAATTCTGGACCTTATAACACCAATTAGCTGCATCAGGGAGGAATTAAGTGGGTCATTAGAAAGGGGGTGAACACTTCTGTGATCAAATATTTGGTGTTTTATATTTGTAATTAATTTAGATTACTTTGCAGAGATTACTTTACATCAATGTGCTTGACCAACCTTCTCCATACACCTCAGTCCAGCACCTTCCCCCAATCACACCCTTTTCCTTCCGATCTTCTTTTATTTTATCCATCCACCTCTGCTTTGGTCTTTCTCACTTTCTCTTCCCCTGTACTCCCATTCCCATCACACCTTTGCCCAAATATTCATTGTCTCCCCCACAAGTCCATACCACTTCATGCACCTTTCCTGCACTCCCTTTACTCCATACGTCATTGCTGGTCTTAATAATCTCACCTTTAACCTTTACCTTAATTCTTCAATCACACAATACTTCTGATACCTTCTTCCAGTTGTTCCATCCACACTGCACGCTATGGGTTATCTCTGCGTTTAATTTCCCATCTTGGGCTACCAGTGATTCAAAATATTTCAACCTAACCTCTCTTTTCAGTACCTCTTTCTGCAGGAGAATGTCTGAATTATTAAACCTCATATATTCTGTCTTCTTCCTATTTATCTTCAATCATCTCTATCTGACAAAGTCCTTCTCCACTCTTCCAACTTCCTCTTCACTTCCTCTTTTCTGGTGCTGCACAACAAAATGTCATCAGCAAAAAGCATCCACCAGAGCGATTGGTCTTTTATCCCACGACTCATCAGATCCATCATCAGATTAAAGGGGTAAGGACTTAATGAAGATCCGTGCTGCAGACCTACATTTAAGGCATTTAAAAGAAAGAAATGGCTTTCTGAGAGTAAGCTATTGTGATTTCCTCCTCCCAGAGTTTTAGTAATGTGCTTATTGATTAGAGGAACAACTGACTGCGGACGGATTGGAGGCTCCTATCGATCTACTTGTAGCAGGTTTTACAAGGGTGCATCACAAGAACTCTGTACAGACACGCCAGAGAAACTGTTTGAAGTACTCCTTACCCCTCCACGAAGAAAACTTGGAGGATAGGAGACAAGTTTTAGATTTATGAGCCCAGTAAATGTGACTGGGATAGGCCACTAATGAAGAAAATGTCAAATGATGACCTGGCTAAGAGAGAGCAGTGCAGAGAGAGTTTATGGATCTCCTGAAACTACACATCTACCACTATCAGGCTGTATGGTTTGCAAAACCCCATTCTATTTGCTTTTGTTTATGACACTAGTTACAATATTTAAAGATTAAAACATACTATCTTTAATACATGAAAAAATCAATTGCTTTCTCTCTTTTTTTTTCTATTTTTCTGATTGTTTGGGGTTACAGATGTTGAAGGAAGCAGGAAATGCTGAACTCCAGTACCTGAAAAGTGTGGTAAGAGTATGGGATTTGATGTATTCTGTTAAGGCCTACATAATAAAGATTATAAAGGGAATAGAGTCACCCAGGGTCACTAACACGACAAAATACCAATTGTATTTCAAAAATGTTAATTCAATTAGTACTGTTTATTTATTAAAGACTATACTGTAGGTATTAGGGATGACTTAGGGTGCACTGCTGCAGTTATCAAAGCCTACACTGTACTTACAAGATCTACAGTGATGTCAGACCATTGGTAATAGCCCCAAGTTGAGGTGTCAAAGGTTCAGTACTTTTGCCATTAAAGCTATGCCGTGTTTAGTACAGTTGAAAAAAATTTTGGAAAATGTTATATCCAACCTAATTTACAGTTCCATTGGTGAAAGCAAAGTTGCACCTTACTTAACATCATCCCTGTATTTGACTGTTTCTTGAAGGCAAGTATTTGAACTTTACTGCCAACATTCCTCCATATCCAGATGCATCAACCAGATGGAACTTTTTGTAAACTGAATTAATCTTTGAATATTGCTCTTTTCCAACATTCAGACTTCTGTGAAATGAATCTTTTACATGCATATTTTTTCAGAAAAAATTAACCTTTTGCAACAAGAATTAGCTTTTTTTTTGCCATTCATATTTTGTTACAAATGTTGTGAAACCCAAATTGTAGTTTTTGTTGTGTCAAGTTGTCCTTTTCTTCTTTGGCTGAGATGGCTTTAATGGTGAAATAATGTACAAACTGTCAAACTTTTACTGATGGACAATTTGCTGTAGCTTTCTCTTCATTACATCTCTAAAATGTTTTATCAGATTCTTAAACATTTAATATTAACAGTTGTCACACATGTGTGCATGGGAGGCAGTCAAGGGGCTTAAACGATGAATCGGGTTGACGCTGTGCATTAATGCCTTCTCTCGTTCCTCTGCAGATCACCAGAAGGCAAGATGAGCTAAACCCTAACTAGCTTCCTCATCCCTCTCCAGACCACGCCCTCCTACTGACCTCACTTCCACCACTTCCCTCTTGGACCCGCCTCTTCCTTCCCACCACCTATAAAAACCCAACCTCTCATCCTTTTCTCTCAGTCCCATTTTGGACACAGTCCTTTGTGACTACTCTCTGGCTATGATATGTGGGGTGGATGTCTAAACCTTTTTTGTCTTTTTTCTTTGTATTTACACAGTATTATCAGTTCATTTGACATTCCTTCTCATTGTAATGCAATACATCTTCCATATTATCAAACTACTCTAAAATGAGTAAGACAGTGAGAGATATGATTTTAAAACTACTATATGATGCCTGTCAAGGGTCCAACCTTATATATGAGCCAACTGGGAGTAAGCTAGTGGAATAATGGGAGATGTCGTAGAGAATGGCCAGAGGATTCATGTTTCTGTATGCTCTATTTACAGCCCTGAAGTCAAAAGTCCAGACGATGAACTGTGAGCCTGCAAGGTGGTCACCACATACCTCCACACCCACTGCCACTTCTACCTCATGACACCATAAAAACACTTGCATTAAGTGCAGTAACTGTTACAAAGTGTAGAGACAGTGGTGTCTCTGGAAGTTATTGTGAGAAGCAAGAGGACCAAGCAATATCATGTCAGGCAGACTTGTAATGAGGGACAAGCAGAGGTCAGAACCCAAAATGATCATAATGAACAAATAACAAACCACAAGGGCAAACCGAAAGAGAAGTCAGGAACAAAGAAAGATGAAAACCAAAATGAAATCTAGTGTTAGGCCAGCTTGATAAATTAACTATTCCAGAAAGGTTTTAGAAACAATTTATCCATCGAAGTCATGAAGCTATGTCATGCAGCTGCTGTATCTCATACTATGCAAGCACACCACTGACTCCCTGCAACTCGCTAAGATTATGTAAATGAAGGCTTCAATTGAAAATCAACAGAAAAATCACATAATGTGAATCTAAAAGAAGACTCCACTCCTTGTTTTACGTGATGTAAATCTTTCATTTGTATGATGGGAGAGAAATAACAAAGATGATTAAAAAACATTATGTTCTTCTTCTTATGTTATGTTAATCTGACATGGCTTGATTAATACTGCCAATTCCTAACCTGGTCCCAAATGTCAAAGTTTTCAATCTGAATAAAAGGCTTTGGTAAGAAAAGCAGGAATTTCACATTTTAAATCAACCTTGTTCTTAACACTTAAAATTTGACAGCGACTGCAGTCAGCTACAAAATCCTTGAGTCCATGTTAGTAGATAGATAGATAGATAGATATGAAAGGCACTATATAATAGATAGATAGATAGATA
>JANRMT010062841.1:28011993-28023280 GCA_026402145.1 Polypterus bichir lapradei | reverse complement strand
ATAGATAGATAGATAGATAGATATGTTTTACATTAGAACAATCTAGATGAACAAGCCATTCAGCCCAACAAAGCTTGACAATCCTATCCACTTAATTCTTCTAAAATAACATCACGTCAAGTTTTGAAAGTCCCTAAAGTCTTACTATCTACCACACTACTTGGTAGCTTATACCAACTGTCTATGGTACTCTGCGTAAAGATACATTTTCCTTATGTTTGTGCGAAATTTACCCTTAACAAGTCTAAAACTGTGTCCCTATGTTCTTGATGAACGGATTTTAAAATAACAGTCTTGATCCACTGGACTAATTCCCTTGATAATTTTAAACACTTCAGTCATGTCTCCTCTCAATCTTCTTTTGCTTAAACTGAAAAAGCTCAGCTCTTTTAATCTTTCCTCATAACTCATCCCCTGTAGCCCTGAAATCAGCCTAGTCGCTCTTCTCTGGACCTTTTCTAGTGCTGCTATGTCCTTTTTGTAGCCTGGAGACCAAACCTGCATACAGTACTCAAGATGAGGCCTCACCAGTGTGTTATAAAGCTTCAGCAGAACCTCCTTGGACTTGTACTCTACACATCAGGGGATGCTAGTGGATGGATGGATAGATAGATAGATAGATAGATAGATAGATAGATAGATAGATAGATAGATAGATAGATAGATAGATAGATTTCCCAAGTGGGAAATGTGTCTTTTACCAAAATCAAATCAAAAAATATATAAATAGATATATCAATATACACACACACACTATTTTATGAATACACACCAGAATGACTAAAAAGAAAGAAAATTAAAAAAAAAAGAAAACTTCTGACTTGCATTTTCAGTCAGGCGTTATACAGGCGTTGGTGTAAAGGAGCCCCCTTATTTTGTCTTGACACACTTCTGCTCAATAATTCATTTGTTGAAGGTCCCCAGTGTTAGTGTGTGAGAGAGAAGATGTACAGCATTGTTCATAAAGGCACTCAGTTTTAACTTCTTCTCCTTTGCTACGACCTTCAGGGGGTCCAGAGCGTGTCCCATAACTGAGTCTGCATTTTTAATTAGCTTGTTGACTTGGTGGGCTTCTCTTGAATTGATTAACCAGCCCACAACACCAAAGTGTAGAAAATCCCACTGACCATCACAGAGTTGTTGAAGATGTGAAGGATATCACTATCCACATTAAAGGAACGTGGTCTCCTGAGGAATAGCAATTTTAGTTTATGCTCAACAGGAAGATCCTAGACTTTGCCCTACCCCTCAAATGAAAAGCACCCTGCATTCTCTTTGGTAGTGTTGTTTTTAGGTTTTTGAATCTATTTTGCACTTATCTTTTTAGATCTTTTCTTTATTGACCAAACACTACTTAATTAAGTACATGCCAATCTCACAATCTTTTGTGTATTTTTCTTCCTGTCTTGGTCTTATCTGCCGCTTTTCTCTCTTTTAATGAAAGTGACCTTTTATATCAATGTTAAAAACCTTTCATAAATAGGAAAAATGTTCCACTTGGTAATGAAATGTCCTCCCTTTAACACACACACATTCCCTTTTTGCATTTGTTGACACCGGTTTCACCTTTTGCATACTTTAGAAAAACAAGGCACGCTGTGTCCCAGGATATCCTCCCCTACCCTGTCCCAATTAGAATAATTTGTTAACTTCAGAAGAAAGTAATCTATTTTGAAAAAGGCAATTATTATCACAATTAAGGATCCATGACGACATTTCCCATGTTGCCCTGTGCAAGGAAAGTCAGTGTATTAGCATGGGCAGTCACACTCCATGCTGCAGAAGGAAAAATTCAAATAAGGACGATACATTAATCAATTTGCATACACAAAACGTCCTTGTGCACATCATTTTTAACAAACGTGTTTTACTGCATAATCAAGTGTTTATTATTTATTTTATTAGATCTATTAATATGTATTTTTGCAAGTTTATTGCTAAGTTTATGTTAGTTATGTAGGCATTAAAACAGTATAGCCCAATAGTCCTAAAATTCCTGAAACTGTTTTTAAAATGTCTGGTTAGTAAAATGTATGTATTAAATATTTTTTAATATGTCTTAAATCTTCATCTAAACTTTAATAAAGTTTTGGAAGTAATTAATTGTCAAAAATATTCCACTTAAACTCACACCAGCATTTCCGTTTGGATGGAAAAATATTTCAGATATGTCAAGCAAACTTACAACTTATAACCCTAAAACACAGACAAATGTAGAGGAAGACAGATATTCTTAAAAGTCTTTTTATTTAAGAAAATTAAATGCAGCTTATTTTTATATAGGCCTCATTATAGAGTACAAGCACAAAGTTCAAAAGGACAAAGACAGAGTTTTTACTCCATCAGAACACCCTTTTTAATTTCCAGAACTGAAATAAAGACAAATAGGGTGAACTGGATTGAATTGCTTGTCAGGCCACATTGGTTTGTACTTTAGTAGTAGAGATCTGTGTTTATGAGAGCAGGTCCAATATTGAATGTTGGGTTCTGGGTATTGTGAGGTTGGTTAAATATCCGGGTGACAGGAAGAGGCGGGGCTTGTGGTGATCGCACCAAAAGTGACATCATTTGTCCTCTGGTGGCTACTCTTCAATTCTAAAGAAAGCAGGCACTGCATTAATTTCCTTACTGAAGCAACCTGAACCATTACCCATGAGACACTCCCCCATGATCAAGATGTAAATGCGGACTTTACAGTTTGCTGATTACAGTACATAATAAGTACACAAAGTTACAGATTTGCATAAACAGTCAGAAAAACAGAGTAGTTCAAATATGAGCAATATCTTCTAAACCTGCTTAACCAGAGCAGGGTTACGGGAGCAGCTGGAGCCTAACCCAGCAAGCATTGGGTGCAAGCCAATCACGTGGTTGAACACATTCACACACACTTGGGACAGTTCAGCAAAGCCAATCCAGCTAACCTGCATGTCCTGTCCACCTCCCTTTACTCCTTTAACAATCTTTTTCTTCTGGTCCACCACCCACACACTGAGTTGGACAAAGCAGGTCAGTGGATGGATGGAAACAATGATGATGATGACAATAATAATACCAGGGTTCATGTCCTGGGTCCTCCCTGTGTGGACTTGACATGTTCTCCCTGTGTCTGTGTGGGTTGCCTTCAGGAGCTCCACTGCCCAAAGACATGCAGGTTAGGACTAAATTGGCCCTTGTGTGCACTTGGTGTGGGTGTGTGTGTTCACTCAGTGATGGACTGACATACAGGGTTTGGTGCTACTTTGCGCCCTAGGCTGGCTAAGATTAGAAAACAACATGACTAATAATAATAATAATAATAATAATAATAATAATAATAATAGCATGTTTGGTGCTATATGCTAGATACCTGATTGGATTTGTGGCAAGAGAGCATTCAATGTGGAGCTGATGTTTGTGTGGGCTTTCTTCCTGCTGTCCTGGACATGACTAGCAATCACTTCAAGATTGCTTTTTACCTTCTTCTGAAAGCTGCCAAGATAGAATTCAGCTCATTGCATCCTCCTAATGGATAACATTGGGTAGAGAAATTAGATGATGAAAAATGAATAATAATAATAATAGCAACAGCAGGATGGCACTGTGACTCAGCACTTAGCCCTGTTATCTCAAACTGACTTATACTTGTGTTTATTGCAATGCTCATGTGTTGTCTGTGTGATGTTTGGACTTTATTTTTATGTCAGCATGGGCTCTCTGGATACTCCTGTTTCCTCTGTCATCTAAAAGATTGCATATTAAGTTAACTGGAGTGTCTGATTTAGCCCAGTATAAGTGATGCGCTCCGTAAACAAAATGCATTGCCTCCAGTGCTGGTTACTGCCTTTAACCCAGTGCTGTCAGGAAGCCCATAACCCTGTAATGGAAAATTAATATGCTGAAGATGTAACACTGGACTGGTGGCATATTATTATTATTATTATTATTATTATTATTATTATTATTGTTGTTGTCTGCTGTGGGTTGGCACCCTGCCCAGGATTGGTTACTGCCTTGTGCCCTGTGTTGGCTGGGATTGGCTCCAGCAGACCCCCGTGACCCTGTGTTCGGATTCAGCGGGTTGGAAAATGGATGGATGGATGGATTGTTGTTGTTGTTATTATTAACAGCCTTTAGTATGCTCTTCCAGTTTGCTGGTGTGTTGTTCAGGATTGGGTGCTTCTGGAATTAACAAAGTCTCACATGACGCTGTAAATTAAAAGGAAAGAAGGAAGAAAGGAAGGATATATGTTATGCCTATATGTGAATAATAAATAAATTAAATATAGACATTTCAAGCAGTAATAGTCAATAGAAAACCTAGGAATGTCTTCTGTGTATTTTAAAATTACTTTAATGATATCTTGATGAAAAAAGCTATCAATTTCTATCAAAAACATAAAGATTTTTGAGTGTGCCCAAATGTTTGACTGGTACTGTATACAGTATAAATATACAAAAATATAATTTCTCTCTATATGATTTACCTACTTTATAGTGGGTTGGATAATGGATGGATATCTATATACAGTATATATATATATCCACCTCTATATACATATATATTTATTTACTGTATTTATGTGTATACTGTATGCTGGCACCCTGCCTGGGGTTTGTTTCCTGCCTTGCACCCTGTGTTGGCTGGGATTGGCTCCAGCAGAGCCCCTTGACCCTGTAGTTAGGATATAGTGGGTTGGATAATGGATGGATGGATGGATGTATGTGTATATATTGTATATACTATTTATATATATGCTATATATAGATAGATAGATAAATAGATAGATATAGAAGGGTGTGTTCTGATTTTCTTTCCACATCCCCACAGACGTGCAGGTTAAGCCACCTGTCAGTTCTAAACTGGCTCTGAATGTGGGTGTATGCGCGACAGGTCCTGCGGTGGACTTACGTTCTGTCCTCTGCTGTTTCCGACCTTGCGCTTGGTGATGCCAAGATTAGGCGCTGTCCAAACGCTGAATCGGGTTTGTTCTTTTGTATTTATTTTTTGTATTTAGGTGTACACACGTCTCTCTCTCTCTCACACACACGCACACACACACACACACACACACACACACACACACACACACACACACACACAGAAGATAGTCATACATGGCACGAATATGTAATTCGATCCTGGTCTGTGGCAATTAGCACGTGCAGTGTTTTCTTGCCAGTTATTCAATATGCTGATTGTTAAGAGTGCTGAGAAGCTTCAGCTAGTAGGTGATGGGGTTGTGATGGTGGTTGTAGGGGGGGGGGGGGTGTATTGCTTGACAGTGAAAAGCCCACGGGATGCGATTTTTTCAGCACTCATGTCGTACTGGATAAAGTAAGGTAACCGTGGCTTTAAATAGAAAGACACGAACCAAGCATAACTAAGACGCATCCTAAAAATAATCACCATCATAAACCCCGCTGTCACCAGCGCGACACTTACATATGTGCTGGCTGTTGTACAATTAGACCGAAAGATGTGTTTGGAGACTTCCACGAATTCATCCATCTATACTGTCACGATGCGTCTTGTGCATGTCTCTTAAGTGGAAGTTAATATACTGCATCTACAACGCAGGTGCAATTTATAATGGCTCCAAAAAACACTAGAAACAGACATACGTCTCCGTAGTTTCATTTCGAACCCCCTGCTTATGGATGCATTTTTATTGCCCGAAAATGCAAGTGACCAGCCACCGAGCTCATATCCATACAAATGACACTGATTCCTGTGTTCGATCTCGGAAGCTACATTTTAACGTTACAGTGGGGAATTCGGATATCCAGTCAAGAAAATCTATTCGAGGCTCCCAGTCTAGTGCACATCTTACCAATTTCTAAGGTTGATTTACTCTTGCCGAGGCTGCTACAATGTACATTTTATCCAGACTGGAAATCCAGAAGGGGGGTGGGGGACTAGACTGGCTACCTAAAAGACAAGACGGCGCACGAAAGAAAGCCTGATTGCATTTAAACCTTCAAATAATCTGTCTGAGCGCGGCTTGCATCGTGAATTTTTAAAAACGTGAGCGCTAACTGACACAGAGAGAGCGGGGTAAGCGACAGCCTCCACGAATGTGCTTTTTGTGTTCCCTGGATGTGGCGTGTGTGTAATTCTTGCGCGCACTAATTTAGGATCTTCGCCTCTGATCACAGACCCCCTCGGAGATCATCCAGTGAGTTGCAGTTATCAGATCTGCTGCTGCGTTACCTTTAACTCTTTCAACCGCTTGCCTTCGGGACTAGGGGGGAGCATTAAGGAAGAAAAAGAAAGCCTACTCGTATAGTCTTCTCCGTTTTGGATTTGTTATATACCTTGCTTGGGTTTTAATTTTTAATGGCAGTGGACGTTCGGGTTTGCGTCTGCAATATTTGTTTCTCTAGAAACGGAGTTTTTTTCTGAAAGGCTGCAGTTTGTCCTGATGGAGGAAAGCACACCAGAATAAAGTGGTGCCAACTGCGGGAAAAAGTTCGGAAAGAAATGCTTTGCGACGATCTTCCTTTTCAGCTGAATTTGGCAATGGGATGTTTGAATTGCTTTCCAAAATCCATCAAAGTGCTTGTGGGGTCTCTTTATGCATACATGCCAACTCCATAGGAGTAGGTTGCTTTTCTCTCTCTTTTTTTTTGGACTGCCGCTACATGCCTAGATAATCTCTTCCTTTGTATGTCTCTTCCATTTCTGTGCATTTGTGAGCTTGTCATTGCTTTATTTTTGAAACTAAAGAAGGGTAAATCAAAGAAGATTTCGGGCTGATTTCTCTTTGGTTGTTGATGGCACTACGCGCTGGGACGTCTTGGTTTGGGCAGGTCTTGCGCAGAGTCTCTCGGCTGCAGGGCACCTGGTCCCGGCGATCAAGCAGCCTGCTGTGCCTCTCTTCCACCCAGGAACACGACCAGGAAGCCGGGAACAGGGACCACCACTGCATTCACCACCACATCAGTGTCCATCGCCCTCCCCAACACGATCTTTGCCCTGCTGGGTCCGAAAGCTGCAAAAACCTTCCCAGCTGCTGCTGCGCCTTCTTGGAAAAGCCGAGGGGACATGAGCCCCTCACTCAGCGGTTCCTGGTGGCCATGAAGCGGCAGAACGTGCGGACCCTGTCCCTGATCATCTGCACGTTCACCTATCTCTTGGTCGGGGCAGCGGTGTTCGATGCCCTAGAGTCGGATTTTGAAATGAGGGAGAATGAGAAGCTGCAGGCCGAGGAAAAACGTCTCCAAGGGAAATATAATATTAGCGAAGAGGACTACCGGCAGCTGGAGACGATCATTGTCGAGGCCGAGCCTCACCGAGCTGGGGTTCAGTGGAAATTTGCGGGCTCTTTCTACTTTGCTATCACAGTCATTACAACTATAGGTGAGTGGACGTTTAAAGTTTGCTGTTGAAAAAATTACCGGATTTACGCAGTGTGTGATAAAAGGAGATGCAACTTTTATTTCTATTTTTTTTTTCTTAACGGACGGGTTGTTTTATTTACGAGGCTGAAGGCGCTTTATAAATTGTAACAGTGCAACTTTGTCCGGATAATATAGTTACAGTGTCTCTTCGTTGGTTCCCCGTTGGAATCGTTTGTTGTATTCCGTTATTAAATCCGATAAAGTGAGTTATGTAAAATGGAGGACGGTGTAATAGTTTAAAACACCTCGCTACGGCCATACAGACATGCTAGCATCTTGTTATAGCCTTTACTAATAATGAAAAAAGTACTGCCGCCTGACATTTTGGAGTTTCTGCTGCAGTATTTTTAGGCGCAGTTGAAAGTAATTAAACCACACTGTTGCGCTTGGTGTGCGCGCGCGCGTGCGTGCTCATGCTGTATGTATTGTATGTGAGCGAGAGGAGGGGTTGTGTAAAGGTTAACTCATTTAAATAAGCAAACAGACCGAACTCCTTTTAAAGTCGATTACAGATAGGCTTGGCGTATTTGTTTGCACTGTACATTGTAAGGCTGTTTTGCTGTGTAGGTGGATTTAGAAGGTGGGATACACTTTCCGACTGTTGATTGATGAACTCTGCTTTGAATCTTAAGCATATCAACAGTTTGAAAAATACACGCCTTGCATTATTATTTCCAAGAATCTTCACTGTAATCGTGATATAATGGTCATTTTTTGCACAAGATGCCCGCAGTTAACTGGTGGAAATTAAATTGTGAAGAGTTGCATGTGTCGCACTGACAGGTGCATCCTGATAGTCAAACCTTCCCGCTGTTGCGGATAACATGTTACATAATGGGTGCGCCTCTTCGTCTAATTGAGCCGCTCAAGTGCACAGCTCCATTTATATGAAAGTCGATTTTATTTCATTTTACTTCTTGTACTGCATGCTGCAGTCTTCCGACTTGACTCTACAAGTTGACGAGCCCCTGCAGCTTTGAGAGAAATGATATGCCTTGTAGACTTTAACACAAATGTGTTCTTCTGAATATACTAAATCCGTGCATTAGCTCAGGTAACCTCGGGGAAAAAAGAGTCACTGCTGCCAATTCACGCGTCTGGCTTGGGCAACATTGCTGATTATATCTTACGGTTCATCTGTGTCAGTTTGGATGCCGTGGCTTAGATTGTACATTTGAGCTAAAGGTCACCAATCGCTTTAGATCACTTGCAACTCTTTAGGTAGAGAAAAACATACAGTACATCAAACTTACTAACTTGAAAATAAAATTGTCTACTTAAAAATATGCCTCTATCAGTTTTTTTTGAATGAATTTGTATGAAATAAATTTTTCTGCTTTATTCAGGCGTCGGCAATATTTAAAATATAAGGAAAGCTTTAGCGCCGTATACCTTAGGTGCCTTAGATGAACTTCGCTGCCCATATTCAGCTATAATTCTCAGTACCCGTTTCCATGTAATTTTTTTATATTGAATATAAATAGAGCTACCTTCTCGTTAATTGATACAATTCTACATAATGAAGAAAGACCATTACACCCCTTTCTCCTTTTCCCTTATTCGGCTGTAATTTGAAATGAGCCATGGAGGCTGCGCGCCGGGTGCTGAACGGACAGCTCCTGAATCGCGGAGGCCTCGTGCAGACAGAAGCCACGTAGCAACTGGCAGATCCGCCGAGAACTCAGCGTCCCTGCTGACGTCACAGGACAGTAGTTGTCAACTTTGTGTAGTCAAAAATATCTATCCAGTTTTTTTATTTTTATTTTATATGAATATCTTGTACGCTAGAAAAGAGGTTCATTATTGATTCTATTTGTTGCTTTACAGTTTTGGCTCTGATTTTTTAAAACTCTTCAACAGGCCTCTAGCCTTGCATAGTACTGATCAACTTTTTATATTATTTTCCTAATCATGCCGCAATAAAAGCGCGTAAAACGCCATACAAATACATACATCGAAGCACTCTGTCTCATACTTTTTTCCTGCCTACACAAGCATACAGAAAAAGGAAAAAAAAGGCTGACGATATCAGTGGTGGGGGGCTGTTTGAAAGCTTACATTGGATTAAATATTATCTCTCTTAAGGTTCTCATCAGCAGAGAGCAGGCAGATAATTAACTCTAAAAACGGTAAAATCGATAATCTTATTAGCATTTCTGCTGCAATGACTAATATAATCGTTGTTGTGCATTTTCAGGCGAGGTTTTGAATAATCCCTGTAAATATCATATAAACACGGCGCCGTGTTAAGCCATTCGCAAATCTGGCCACCCTTTTCTTGTATATAACGCCCTCAGAACTGTGCTCGTACTTGTAAGGACACATTAGGTTTGGAGAGTAAAATGAACGCTGCAGGCTTCTTCCTAGCGTGCTGCTTATCCACCTACTATAGACAGTCACAATTATAACAGCAAATAAAGCATTTTGCGTATATAATTAAGAACCCACGGGTATTGCGATCAAACTCTTTAACAAGTGTCTCAGAGACACAAGGAACAATATTCGAAATTAGGCGTCTGCTTTCAGATCTCAAATGTTTTCAGATTAAATAATACTTCAAACAAAGCTTTCACTTGTCAGTCACCATTAAACATGTGCTACAACAAGTGCCTGCTGCTGTAATTGCTTAATGGACACGCTTTTTTGTATACAGCAAGGAGCTTGTTACCAGGAACAAATTCCTTTTCCCAGGAAATAATACTACAGTATCAACAGGACAACTCATCATTTGATAAATGTAATATACGCACAGCCACATTTCATTTTGTTTCTAGATATATTGACTTATTAAAACATGTACTTAGTTGCACCTATGCATTTGTGGACTGGCTTTTTAGTAATCTAACCTGAACGGGACGCCGGTCGTCATAATACATTACCAAACCCTTAAAGACATCGAGCCCGTTTAGATCTCTTAATCAATCTGTCTGCACACTTTAAAATGTGCGACGAAACCGCAAAGTGGAGTTTACTTATACGTTTGAACGACAGCTTTGTAAAAGATAATGGATGTTTAACCGACTTCCCTTTATTGAAATTGACAGTGCAAATAATTGGATTACAAAAAGGCCAGTTACAGCTTGACTATATATACATTTAATAAAACCGGGAAAGAATTACGGGGGGCAGTCCTCTTGTTATCGTAACGAGGAACACCTATCTGAAATAAAAATGTATGCAGTAGCCCTTAGGAAAATACATTCTCTTCAGCTTTGTGTATACCTCGTCTTACTTTTCCTTGTGAAAATATGAAAATTCATTTATGTGTGTGCGTGTTTCAAATTATACATCTCTCCTCTTAAATAGCGTGTTTTTATGACAGGTGATGTAATTCTAGTCCAAAATTCAATTTAGTGCATAAAGTAATAATTCTGGATTGGATTTGTGAGTCATACTCAATTAATTATAACAAAACTAACTGAGGCAGTCTATGGTTGGCTGCATTTCAAAATGCAAGATTCAAACCTACACATGCACCAAGACAAAATATTAATACCAGAAATATGACACATCGATAGATAGATAGATAGATAGATAGATAGATAGATAGATAGATGTGAAAGACAGTATATGATAGATAGATATGAAAGACACTATATGATAGATAGATAGATAGATAGGACAATATAAATAGATGTGAATGACCTTATGTGATAGATAGATAGATAGATAGGACAGTATAAAATAGATGTGAAAGACCTTATGTGATAGATAGATAGATAGATAGATAGATAGATAGATAGATAGATAGATAGATAGATAAGACATCATATAATATATGTGAAAGACCCTATTAGATAGATAGATAGATAGATAGATAGATAGGACAATATAAATAGATGTGAATGACCTTATGTGATAGATAGATAGATAGATAGATAGATAGATAGATAGATAGATAGAT
>JANRMT010062841.1:27987025-28011593 GCA_026402145.1 Polypterus bichir lapradei | reverse complement strand
GATAGATAGATAGATAGATAGATAGATAGATAGATAGATAGATAGATGTTGGTAAATGCTCTCAACATATATAAACAAAGAACACCCGTTAATACTGGGTACAGTATGATACAATTCCTAACATAAACCAAGCCTAATTTTTAAAAATCTGTTAATTTTGTCTTCAACACGACAACACATCTTTCAGAAAACAATACATCAACACCAGTTAGTAGGAGGTGATGCAGGTAATGAGAGCTCCTTCTACTGGCAATGAGCTTTTCCTGTATTTTTGTGTAGCAGACAAATATACACTGACAAGATTCTAACACAAGTGATGGAGGTCTTAAATTAAAAAGGCTGTAGATTTCAGACTTAGATAATTAAATCTTAGTATATATTTTAATCTTCTGAAGTAGGACTTGACTGATGAAAGATAAATAAATTACATAGTATAAATAAATAAGAAATGGAAGCATGAGTCAGCATTGTGTGCAAAGCACTGTGCTAAGCAACTAGTCTATAGTCTATAGTCTATAGTCTATAGTCTATAGTCTATAGATAGATAGATAGATAATTTGTCCACAAAGAGGAAATTTGGCTTTTTTACACATTGTGGTCTGAAAACACACCAGAATGACTAAAAAGGAAATCTTCTGACTTGGCAGTCCCAGTCAGGTGTATTGTTGTTGGTACAATGGAGCCCCTGTAGCATTTTTTGGCACACTTATTCTGAATGATTCGTTAGCTGAAAGTCCTCAGTGCTGTTGTGTCATAGAGAGGATGGGTAGCATTGTTCATAATGACACTCAGTTTTGTTTTAATTCTCTCCTCCACTGCTACCTCCAGGGGGTCCAGAGTGTATCCCAAAAACTGAGCCTGCCATTTTTATTAGCTTGCTGATTTAACGGGCCTCTCTTGAAGTGATGTTACTATGACCATTCCTAATGTAAAATGCACAACAACCTTTGTGCCACTTGCAGAGTTTTCCCTTTTGGATTCTTAGTTTCAGCAGGCGCCTCCCTGCAAACCATCAACATTCCTGCTGGCCATCATGGCTGCTATGTAGAACTATACCGTGTCACAATTTACACAGAAATATCCCTAACCTTCTGAACAGTTTACAGTGATTTCCAAATGAATAATTAAAGTTTATTATTGCAGTTCTATCAGTCCTTCCTATTGCTACCTGAGCTCACTGATTATTTTCAATTTTCTGTACTTTACCAGTAAAGGTTTTTATTCTGTAGTTGATTACAGTTACACAATAAATGTGTCTCGCATGGCATTCACAGTAGCAGAAAAATGTACAATTCGGCCTTGTTGGTTTATTAAAAATTAAGCCTATGGCCATTCATTCTCAAGTCCTAGATACTATGATAAAGCTAGAATGATTTATCTCTTGTTCTTTTTAACCAACCTTAATACCTCTTAAATGTCCTTGCTGCTGAAATCTCGATGGCCACAGGTTAAGGAGTTTTCTTCAAGGTGAGCCTGCAGCAGTTGGCAGGTGTTGGTGTCATTATTATAAAGTTGCTATGTACACGGTGCGTCAGTCCTGTCACTAAAGTTAATCCCTACTTTTTCCTCCTCATTTGATTTGCTTTATCCCAATGTTGACTGTTAAAAAATGGATTTGAACGAAACAGCTGGTGATTTTTATTTACTAGCCTAGGCCTTGCAGTCACTCACCATATCTGGAGTATCCTGACTCTCTAGTCATGTATTTTAATCATGGCACAGATAGGCGTAGGACACAAGTTCAAGCACACTTGAGTTTTTATTTTCTTTTTACGTTGTTGACAATACCTTCCCCGTTCCCACAAGCACAACACAAAACCCTTTCCCATTCCTTCTTTTTCTTTTCCTTTTCACCTCTACTCATCCTCAAGCTTCGTCTCCCTCCTCCCGACTCTGCCTCCCAGAGTGGTGGCTGCTGGCTCCTTTTATAATGCACCCAGTAGTGCTCCAGGTGCTTGATGTCCTATTTCCAGGTGTGGCGGAAGAGCTGCACTATAGGGCCCAGCAGCAGCTACAGCACTCCCTGGCAGCACCCACGGATCCCAGCAGGGCTGCACCAAACACCAACCTCTCACGAAGCCCAGTGGGAATCCTAGGCACCGCAGCAACCCAGAGGAGCTAGCACACCTTGGGAGGTAATGCTCTGTATAGGCTGGCTCCCCCAGTCCTCCTGTCATGGAGGTGTCCTGGCCCAACCATCCACTACACTGCCCCTCCCTCAGCTGAGTCATGTGGGGTGAAGCGGCCCTGTCCCGAAAGGGATTGTTCTTTCCAGGATGGGGGAGCCGACGCTGTTAGGTCCATGGGTCCATCCTGAAACACAACAAGAGAAAAGGAATTGGAAGGTGCTACCCCGATGTCATCCCCTGGCATCCACTGCCATTTTAAACAGACAACACCTCCACCCATGACCCATATTTTGACATTCATAACAGTGCCGTCCCCATGTCCTCTGGACATGAAAGCAGGACGGGAAGCCCCGCTTCGTTTTATAACAAGCCGAGGTTATCATTTCTGTCCGTCCCCACGGAGAGGAGTTCTTCACCGCCTGAAAGCGCAAGATCTCACGCTGGGCTTTGGAAATCCAGGCAAGGGCCTCAATCGTCCACCACAATAAATATATATATATATATATATATATATGGGTGGCACAGTGGTGCAGTAAAAGCGCTGCTGCCTCGCAGTTAGGTGGCCCGGGTTCACTTCTCGGGTCCTCCCTGCGTGGAGTTTGCATGTTCTCCTCGTGTCTGCGTGGGTTTCCTCCGGGCGCTCCGGTTTCCTCCCACAGTCCAAAGACATGCAGGTTAGGTGGATTGGTGATTCTAAATTGGCCCTAGTGTGTGCTTGGTGTGTGGGTGTGTTTGTGTGTGTCCTGCGGTGGGTTGGCACCCTGCCCAGGATTGGTTCCTGCCTTGTGCCCTGTGTTGGCTCCAGCAGACCCCCGTGACCCTGTGTTTGGATTTAGCGGGTTGGAAAATGGATGGATATATATATATCATCATATGTAAACGTCTATGCGTGTGTCTGTCTGTCTGTCTGGCCCGGAAGTGCGAAGGTACAGCATGAAGCTCAAAGAAATCAACTCTGTCGCCATAGAGAAACTTGCTTAGCCTCTAATACACAAGTGAGGCATGCAAATTGTCAAAACGAAACCTTTGAGTAGAGTGAACCCTGTTTAGGCGCTGATAGACAGTGGAGGTGAGCACATCGGCAAAACCAAACCACCAAGGAAAGAGAACCTCACTTAGCCGCTAATACACAACTGATGCAAGTGATCGATTGAAGTGCCAGGATCCATGGTTTCTAGGAGCCTGAGCTTCTTACAGCACGGGCTTATACAGCTGGTATATAATAATTTGATAAATTGTTATTTTTATAGTTTTTATACAGTGGTGCAGTTAAAACATATTAACTGGACGCGGAACAGTGTCTGCACACATTATTAAATACACTCACCAAATAATGAGTAGGTGCCATGATTATTCTCAGATGAAAACATTGCAATATGACACATGTCTGAAAAATTAATTTCATAAAAAATATTTTAATTGTAAATTATTTTTATTTTGCGTTCATGAATATAATAAGAGTGTTTCCATCATGTCACATAATTGATAAGACTTTTAAATTAAATTTAACAAACAATACAATTTATTTTTATATACAATGTTGTTCTAAATCAATTTAGTTTGAAACTATTTAGTTGATCTAAAGAAAACAACTAGACCTAGTCAATGACTTCCACATAACTTCTCTAATTTTTGTCACTTCTCGCTTTTTTGTTTGGTGGCCTGTCATTTGTGCCCTTTTTCTGGTGCATCCCTATGAATCATCCAGCAGTTGACCGCCAACATACTGGAATCTTTCACCCTGCTCTTCACTCGCAGCTCCAAAATGTTCAGGGAAAAAATTCCAAATGCAAATCCAAAAAGTGAAGTTTGAGACTTGCAACCCAAATCCTTAAACTTTACTAATACATTTTTTTCACAATTTCTTAACAATTTGGATCTTTCTTCTTTCCTAAAAACTCAGAAAGTACTTATTTGAATGGTAGCTAAGCCTCTTGTTCCAGGTTGTTCATCACAACATTTAATTCTTTAATTAAGAAACCTGTTTTATATTATCAGGTCGAGCAAAGATGCCTTCTTTCAATTTAGCTTCAGACAAACCCAGAAACCTTCGGCATAAACAGATGAAACTGGTTCTTTCTTTTGATAGGGCTTTTATAAACTGCTTCCTTAAGCCAAATACAATATGAAGCCTTGGTACCTGCACTTGATCTCGATCCAGCAAGCTAGGCCTGATAATGCTTTGGCACTAAGCTGGGGCCTTTTTCTAGATGGCCATTCCTTCCAAACCCGATGTCACGTTTTGGCTCTGCTGTCCCATTCACAGAGGAAACGTGGGGATTTTGTAAGCCCTGACTGCTGACCTTGTAGGATACACAGAACTTTCAGGTCCCCACATATGAGGCAACAGTGCTCATCGTCATTAATAACTGTTAAAAAAAATAACTGTTTCTCGTTAAACATAGATTATTAATGTAAGAAAATATTAAATTCAAATAAATTATCTTTAAATAAAATTAATTAATTATAATGGCAAAATATATAAAAACAATAAATAATCACTAAAAAATGTGTTTTGTGAAAAAATGCTACACGATGTGAATTTTTTTTTTCGTTTTTGAATTCAGCACCAAAAAGTATATAAAAATCACATGAAATAATCAAAACAGTGTTTTCAGTGTATACAGTACCTGTGTCAATTTATAAGGTGTGTACACTTATAAAAATACTCTTTCTTTAATGGCACTTGAGCTTTCTTTTCTGGGTTGTGTAATTCCCCATTGAACCATTGCTTGACCAAGCACTGTTTAATTCTGGGAAGGGTTCTCTGCGTGTGAAGTTGGTTATTTCTGTTTTGAAAAAACTTTATAATATGTCAAAAAGACCCAAAAAAACTGATATATTTAAAGTATGGTAAGCTACCTAGCAGGACCCTAACAGATTAAGAAAATCTGAAGTTAGCTTTTGTTACTGTACATCTGCAGCAAGAGTCCTTTTAAACTCATGATCCATTGGTATTTTACAAATCTGTTACCATCATTTTATGGTTATTTACTATTTTTTTTTTCTGGAACCTTCATGTGGATGGGTCTTTTGGGAACCAAAAATGGTTCCCCTATGGTATTACTCTGAAGAACCACTTCTTTATTTTTAAGGTGAAAGGTGTTTTATGTAATTATGGCAAAATAATTGCTGATATTTTTTTATTCATGCAATTTAGGTTCATAGGGGTTGAGCAGTATTCCTGGATATTTGACTTCTAATCAGGAAGTAATTCTTAACAGAATTCTATTAATTTTTTTTTGCTTTACAAATTTTGAACCCTTATATTTTCTTAACTAGCACTGTGTCTATCTCATGATGCCTAAAAAGTAGCTTCTTTCATTGTAATAATTAATACTGGGGTCATGGGAAGCCAGAGCAGCGCCGGGTGCAAGGCAGGAACCTGTCCCCAGATGTGTGGTAGTCCATTACAGGGGACACTAAGAAACGCGTGATACACCAGGCAAACTTAGTAACCAACTGGAGTAACTTGAACATTTTTAGAATATAAATTCTAGAAACTGAACAACATTGTGTGAAAAGACAGATAATCGGTAAGAGTACTCCTACAATGACCTAGCTGGGAAATGAATGCTAGTCTTTGGGGTTTAAGGTGCCAGGCCTGACCATTGAGCTGTTCTTCTTTATTTTTGTTATTATTTATATTAAGCATCAATACCTTATAAGCACATTTTTCCAGTAAAGGCTAACAGGGATTTGAGTATCTATTTGGGCAGCATTGAATGAAAGTCAGGACTAGGCCCTGTACGTTACATTTGTTGCAATAGACATTTACATCAAATGTCCCGGTTTGAATTTGCTAGTCTAATTAAATGGGAAATCTTGGCTTAAACAAAGTTATCAATTGGTTATGATATAAGGAGTTATGTGAAAGTTCTGGGTCCATCAAATGTTAGTGCTAGAGCAGCTTACTTTTTACTTAATGTAAGAGCCATTTCCTAATTACCTAAGATTCATACAGTAAGTGTTTTACTAAATGATAGTGCATAATCTATGGGAGGTTCCTATAACCCCTATCAGTTGAATAGAATTGGTATATTCTAAATAACTATTTCTAGCTTATCTGACTAAACATTATTGTCAGTTAGTGATCAGCCTTGCCATGTGTAAGGTGTAGAGGGCACATGGTTTCAAACCGTGCCATTCGTGCATTGCGTACCTTGTGTGCGTGTTTTGTGTGCTAAGAAACATATAAGACAGAGCACTTAATCGAAAGTGCTGCGCTGTACGTTTAAAGCATACAGAATAAGAAGTTAAGAATTTTTGAGTAAAGAAAAGAAAGTTAAGAATCTTTAAGTATAGATAATGAAGTTAAGAATCTTAAGTATAGAAATAACTAAAGGATTACAAGAAAAGCTAAGTTTAGAGAAGATATATTTTTCTTTTTTTTTTTTTGCATTTTATTCTACGTGTCTAACAACTTTTTTCTTTATTCTTGTGTGGATTATTTGCTTTGAATTTTCACTAAATATTTTAAAAGAAACCTTTGGACTCCGAGATTTCTTCCGGCACGCATTTTACCCGTGCTCGATCTCGTCTTACACTCCGGCGGCTACACTTAATATTAATATTCTGATGATGATACCAGTGCACACTGTTATTATTAAGAACATCCTAGAATGCTACTACTAAATTCTTATTTTAGCAGCAGAGGGAACAAATGAAGAACTAACTCTGTACAAGAAGCCATCTCAGTGCATACTGTGATGTTTTATTGTTGTCCATCAACCTAACTGATACCTTAGAACCGTAGGAGGAAACAAAAAATAACGACAGGCCAGGGACTGAATCCAAGACGTAGATGGTGTGAGGCATTGTACTATAAGAAAGATTTTTATAATGCAGTTGTGCCTCGTATAATAAATGGACAGACAAGCCTGTGGTATTATTTGCTGAGGAGTATCTGTAGTGCATTTCCTCAGGTCAGCTGTCAGAAGATAAAGAAAATAAAATAACCTGAAAGTGCAGGTGTGAGGCATCAAATTTATTAACATAAACACAAGTGTACAATATTGTACATATGATCATACAATAATTCAAGATCCAGGAATGATGTCAATCTGGAACAGAATTACTTCACTAACAGATCTGTTTGACCCAACATGTACCATTTAACTGAAGACTGTGCTCCAAAGCTTTGATTCTGTGTTTTTATTTATTTATTTTGTGGCAAAAGGAGTGGCAAAGGTTTGAGGCTGCAAACTCAGAAAATGGAGGACTGCAGTGGCTGCAGGCTTTCATTCCAGCCACTTTCTTAACTAGTAACCAGTTCCAGGCATCCATTATCCAACCTGCTATATCCTAACTACAGGGTCACAGGAGTCTGCTGGAGACAATCCCAGCCAACACAGGGCACAAGGCAGGAAACAAACCCCAGGCAGGGTGCGCACACACACACACACACACTAGGGCCAATTTAGAATCACCAATGCACCTAACCTGCATGTCTTTGGACTGTGGGAGGAAACCCATGCAGACACGGGGAGAACATGCAAACTCCATGCAGGGAGGACCCAGGAGGCGAACCCGGGTCTCCTAACTGCAAGGCAGCAGCGCTACCACTGTACCATTGTGCCACCCTAGTAACCAGTTACTGCTGCTAATTTAACATGTATCTTTTACCTTAATTTTTATTTAGTTGTCAGATTTTTTTTCTCTTAACTGGTTGATAAACAATAATAATGTACAAAGTGAACCAACAGATGACCATCTAACACAGTTTTGGAGGGCCACCATTTTCACTCCAGGCAATGTCCAAGTTATCTGTGAATTCTTTGGCTTTTTAGTGTTTATATTCTGCCACACCTGTCATGACTTAAACTGATATTCTTGATTTTATTTTTGAGCTCACGATCTAGATACTTTATGGACCATAGCAGATCAATATAGAACATCAGAACATGAGAAATCTAACAAACGAGAGGCGATCATTCAGTTCATCCAGCTTGTTTGTTTAGCTAATAGCTAAGCTGTCCCAATATCTCATGTAGACAGTTCTTAAAGGTTGTCAAGGTTTCTCCCTCAACTACATGTCTCAGGTAGTTTGTTGCAGTTTCCCTCAGCTTTTTGAGTAAAGAAGTGTTTCCTGGCTTCCGTCCTAAGTGCATTTCCTCTTAAGTCCCACTGGTCTCCTCAAGTACATGATTCACACTTTTGTTGAAAGAATTCTGCTGCATCCACTTTATCAATGTCTTTGAGAATTTTGAAGTTCCCACACAGTCTTCGCTGCTCGAGACTAAACAGGTTTAATTTTCCGAGTCCGTCGAAGTAGGACATGTCCTTAAGTCCTGGATGCACATGGATGTACAAAGTTTCAAGTGCAGCTCTGTCTTTCTTGTATGCAGCATGGCGACCACAACTGCGTGCAACACTCCAGAGGTGGTCTCACTAGTGCATTATATAGTACCTTGATTTATAATCAACAGTGTTTATGATATAACCTGACATTTTATTTGCCTTTTTAACAACTTCAACCCATTGCTTAGATGATGAAAATACTGCACAGATGTAAACCCCTAAATCATTGCTTCCTGTAGGACGGTGTCTCCTGTTCTGTATTTATAATTGATGTTCCTTTTGCCCACGTCAAGCACTTTGAACTTTTCTACATTAAACTGCATTTTCCGAATGCTCACCCTTCATTTTTCCTTTTAGATATTTTATTTTGCATGAAAGACACAGGTGAAAATTAGCCTGGTCATCTGTTGGCTCACCTTATTGCTGGTTAACGAAATAATATGACAATTAAAATGTCAATTTAATCATTCAATTGAAACTCTTAAAAGTAAAGGTGCCCGAGTGGTTCTTCAGAATGCTGCCATAGGGAAAACATTTTTGGCTCTCAGCAGACCCAGCCACATGAATGTTCCGGAAAATCCTTTATTTATTTAGGGCCGTAATAGACTTCAGAAATAATCTTAATAAGATGATAACAGATTTTTTAACAGATCATTTTAAATGGATTCCAGCTGCATATAATAACACAGGCTAAGTCCAGGTTTTCTTAATCTGCTAGCATTCTGCCAGGTAAACCTACATTACATTAAAAGTTTTTTTTCTACATTTTAGAAAGTTTTCAAAGCACAAAGGAACAGCTTAACTTGCTAATAACCCTTTCCATATTGAAATGGTTCTTTGTTAAGCAATGGCTCCACAAAGACAACACAGTAAACAACCCAGTAAAGAACCTCAGGGAGCCATTAAAGAACTGTGATAGATTATTTAAGTAAATGTATTGCACTAGAGGAAAGTCTCTGTAAATGTATTTAAATTATTGTGCAAAATTTAAAATAGTGATGGTTTGAATTTATAAAGCACAAAAAAAAAAAGCATTTTAAACACAAAACTAATTTTGAACATACATTCTAAATAACATAATATGCAGTGGATTCAGAAAGTATTCTGACGCCTTCACTTTCTGCATACTCTTAGTTTTGATTTCTAATAAATTTGAAAACATTTCTGCAAACATGTTCTCACTTTGTCATTATGGGTTATTGAGTACAGACTGATGGGGAAAAATGGTAAGTTTACCCATTTAAAATTAAATCTACAACACAAAAAAGTGTCCAGAAAATGAAGGGGTCTGATTCCTAATTTCCGAATCTGCTTTATGTGCAATTTTGAAATCTGAGCGATGTGTGCGGAAACTAAAAAAGGTGGGTTAGCAGAAAAAGTCAGCCAGAAAAATGTTCTTTTTGATAGATACGTCTCTTTTCAAATATGTGTCATTGCAAAAAAATATGTTAAGAGGAGTCTTTTATGTCATAATATTTTTAGAACTATGTCTAAGCTGGGAACCGGAAATCCAGCAGTGGTTTGTGGCACAAAGGCAATCTATTCCATTCAATTGAATGTATTTCTTATTAAGTGTACTGCCATTCATAAGCTCTCTGTGCTCTTCAATAATTGCAAATATAATATTAAAAATGAAATCCATCATAAAAACAGAAACATATGCAATATATACAAAATATAAATATGTAACCATATACACAGTGCTAAGTCTAACTGTCCCAGTTCAGGCAAAACTGGAAATTTTATTTGGTTACAAGACGTCTGAAAAGAAGGTCCATCATATGTGATGAAGCGTTCACTCCAAGACGGATCACATAGGCCAATAAAGGAAAGAAAATGGGAAGGACTAAGTAATGGTAAATCAAAAGCAATTACTGCAATTAATTAAAAAGCACTGTAAGGGAGCAATATGAAACCACCCCAGCAGCAGCTCTAACATGAGTATGCTAGCTAAAATAATGAGGTTTCAGTATTGATTTAAAAGATGAGATAAATGGGGCTTCTTTAACATTGGTAATCAGAATGTGTAGCTGTAGACACTGTTATACAAAAATTATGAAAAGCATATGTAAAACACACACACACATAGCAGCATTTTTATATTTTGAAATCCTTTCAGACTTTCACAGTGTCGAGGCTACTGATTTAAAATAAATGGAATTGTAATTTACTGTATTTCATGCCATGTGGAGGGCAACTCAAGAGAGGAAAAGAAAGAAAATTCAGTAACTGCTGGTGACTCAGCACTCTTGTGAAGGGTGAAAACAATATTTAGTTGTCCAAATGGCTTTCAACTCACATCTACAATGTGATACCTGCATATGTGTTACAGACAGATGATCGGTGACATCGGCGGGGCTCTTAATGGCGTCCCAGCACCCCCTTTGCTTTGAGTGGAATCATCTCTGCCAGATCTGTAGATGGAAACAGAGACACAAGAAAGAGGAGCCAGGGCTGGAGAAATATGGAGGATTTGGAGACAAAACAGTGAATTTACAATTTGATGATGTTGAAGGGGGGCGTTTGATTGCTTATAGCAGGGGTCCTCAATCATAGTCTTGGAGGGCCGCAGTGGCTGCAGGTTTTTGCTCCAACCCAATTGCTTAATAAGAAGCCCTTATTGCTTAAGTAACACTTCTGCTTCACTTTAGTGGTCTCGCCCATTAAGATTTTGAACCCTTATTGCTTATTTTAGTCTTAAACAGCTGTATTCTCGGTTTTTATTTACTCCTAATTACCAGTAACATGCAAATGACAAAAAAGACCAGCATTTCTCCATTTCACTTGTTACCATTTGCACTGGTGTGTATTTATCATGCACTATTGGATTTAATGAAATACTTGGAAGGAAAGTAAAGAGAAAAAAGTGAAGGACTGATAATTACTCATCCATTTTAGCCTTCAAATCATTTGCATGATATCCTTAGAAAGGGGAAGAAAATCTAGGATATGAGAATTACCTGACATAGCAGAGTTAAAGTGCAAACAAGCCATGAAAATAAATCAAGATTGGCAAGAATTGCTTTCTAATTAAGCAACCAGGTTAGAACAAAAACCTGCAGCCACTGCGGCCCTCCAGGACTATGATTGAGGACCTCTGGCTTATATTAATGTCTGTTTACAAGACTTTCTCAGAAAAAATACATGCTGGTGCATTTCAGAAATCATAATAACTGAGCTGAATTTGCAGGCTAGTTAGACCAGTAGCCCTCTATTTAAACAACAAACCAAACAGGTACTTTACAATGATAATAATGATAATTCTTTACATTTACAATATATAACACTTTCTCACTACTCAAAGAGCTTTTCACAGTGAGTGGGGAAGCCACTCCAACCACCACTAATGTGTAGCATCCACCTGGATGATGCGACAGCAGCCATTTTTGAGCCAGTATGCTCACCACACATCAGCTGTTAGGTATTGATGGGGTGCAAGAGATAACCAGTTGGAGAGAGGTGATGATTAGGGAGCCAGAATGACTAGGCCATGAAGGGCAATTCAACCTGGACATCGGGAAACACCTTGCACTTTATGAAGGATGCCCAGCAATCTTTTATGACCCCACAGAGAGTCAGGACCTCGGTTTGGCATCTCATCTGAAGGATGATGTCATTTTCACAGCACAGTGTCCTTATTACTGCCCTTGGGCATTGGGATCCACCTTCAGACCACACAGTAAGCGCCTCCTGCTGGCCGCACCAACACCTCTTCCAGCAGCAACCCAAGCCTTTTCCGAGATGGCCTCCCATCCAAGTACTGGCTGGGCCCAAACACACTTAGCTTCAGGTGGATGACCTCTTCTGAAGTGTATGTGGTATGGTGATGATGGTGACAATCTAGTTGTAATCTTATAAAGACAGTTTCATATACATATACAGTACACATAAACATACATGCATATACTTTTCTTTTAAATTAATTAAATAAATTGTCAAACTGATAGAAGCACAAAATTCAATGCAATTGAAGTATAATGATGATCATTAAACAATTACCCATGATTCCTATTTACTGTAATCCAACATATGCAAACAATGCAAATAACTATCCAATCAATGAACAACTTCATAATGATTTTCCAGTGACAGACTATGTAGAACTTGCTTATGTGCCAAGAGCAAATCTCACAGATAGTGGTGAACAATGGAGAAAAATATTTGCCAAGTTTTCATGCAAATTTTAATATAAGTCCATTTGAGAGAAGCTTATACTGTAGTTTGAATTAAATCAGCCATCAGCAATTCATTCAAGAGCTGTGCTCCTTTTGCCATTTTGATCATTTAACTTTATTTTGATGAGTCTGTGTCTTCTATGCAGTACCAGTTTGATTATTATTATTATTATTATTATTATGGCGGCACGGTGGTGCAGTGGTAGCGCTGCTGCCTCGTAGTTAGGAGACCCGGGTTCACTTTCCGGGTCCTCCCTGCAAGGAGTTTGCATGTTCTCCCCATGTCTGCGTGGGTTTACTCTGGGTACTCCGGTTTCCTCCCAAAGACATGCAGGTTAGGTGGATTGGCGATTCTAAATTGTCCTTAATGTGGGTGTGTGTGTCCTGTGGTGGGTTGGCACCCTGCCTGGGATTGGTTCCTGCCTTGCGCCCTGGGATTGGCTCCAGCGGACCCCCGTGACCCTATGTTCGGATTCAACGGGTTGGAAAATGGATGGATTATTATTATTGGATTATTTTCTACGTTGTAATGTTTGCTGCCCACCATGTTTATGACAAGGCAGCACTCAGGAAAACAAAACTAATACCACAAATCTGTACCTGAAGAAAATAAAGAAAAGGGAATGTTCAGTGTAAAGACAGTCTCTGTGAAGCCAAATGTAGGGAGATTTTTAAAGACCACCCATAACTTGATCATGTAGGTCATAAGGCATTAAGAGCAAACATTGCAACAAAACTGAACTCCTGCAAATTGGGACTAAAGTGCAACTTAATAAAATGAGCTCCTTCCCAGTCCATCTTGGTGGTGACCTCATCAGACCTGCCTCTACTGCAAAGAATCTTGGTGTCATTTTTGATTCCTCCCTTTCTTATTCTGCCCAGATAAATCAAGTTAAGAAACTTTCTTACTTTCACCCCTGTAACATATCCCGTGTTTGCTCCTTCCTCTCCTTTTCTAATGCTGAGAAACTTGTCCATGCTTTTATCACGTCCCGCATTGATTATTGTAACTCGCTGTTGGCAGGTGCCCCTTCTAATCTTATATCACAGCTCCATCTTATTCAAAACTCGGCTGCAAGAGTCCTTACTTGAACTAGCAGCAGCGAGCACATCACACCAATCCTGCTTTGCCTTCACTGGCTCTCTGTGTCTTACAGAATTGAATATAAAATCCTACTAATAACCTACAAAGCCTTAAACAACCTCGCGTCAAACTACATCAGTGACCTTCTCCATCACTATGTGCCTGTCCGCTCACTAAGGTCCTCTGATTCTGGTAATCTTGTTGTGCCCCACACTAATCTACACTCCATGGGTGACAGGGCCTTCAGCTGTATAGCGCCCAGACACTGGAATGACCTACCGAAATTAATCAGGTCAGCTGACTCCATGAATTCTTTTAAAAAACAACTCAAAACTCATCTGTTGAGGAAGGCTTTTAGCTCTACTTGACTTTATTCCCCTTCTCTCAGTTTACCTCTCTGTCAAGATGCTCATGTAACCTGTATGTGTGTGCTAGACCATCAATTATGTTGTCTGTTAGGCTATTTCTCTGAATTTACTGTCTTAATCTTCTTTATTTATTTATCTGGTTTAGTACAATGCTATATACTGTATACCCTACTGTTCTTACTTAAACTCTGTGAAGTGCCTTGAGCATGAGAAAGGCGCTATATAAATAAAATGTATTATTATTATTATTATTATTATTGCTAGTACGCAAAATAATATAAAGTAAAATTATCAGGTTACCGGGAATCGGACAGTTCTACTGAGTCTGATTGTTTGAAAAAAAAATGTCACTCCTTAAATTTTGTGACTTTCTAGTTCACCTGAATGGGAGAGTCAGGCCTGCACATGATGGTGTCACTTTAGAGTCGAGTTCTAATTCATGGACTACACAATAGCAAAAAACACAAAGAGAAAATTAAATAAATAACATCTGTGAATGCAGCAATATTGTAGAATGAGAGAAAGTGTGGCTGTTTGTGTGCAGACAGTGACTAAATGGCAGGTTTGACGTTAGTTACAACTCCAACTCTGGAAGGACACCAGGGCTTTGCAGGGCCGCCCCACACAAACATTCATTCATGTGGCGCCACATTACTGAAAAATATAATTAATTGGATCTACATAATAACATTTTGATACCTATTTTCATTTAACTGGAATAAGTAGTTCTAAAATTAAGATTTTGCTAAATACAGATAAATAAGATGATGATTGAATATTTTCAATGAGGATCAGGATTTAGAAGTTAACCTGCACTGAGAGCCATTGAATAGAGTTGATAAATTTGGAATATCGAGGATCAGTGCTAGTCCAAGAAGGAGAATTGGATGCAGAGATAACCCATAGAGGGTAAAGTGAATGGACCAATACTGGAAAGAAGATATCAGGAGTACTACGTGATTGAACAATTAAGGTTAAACATAAGGATGTAAAGAGAGTTGTAAGACCAGCAATGACGTATGGAGCCAACACATGGGCAATAAAGGGGAGTGCGGGTAGAAGAAGTTAGATGTGGCAGAAATTAGAATGTGGAGATGGATATGCGGGTTACAGAAGAGGACAGAGTAATAAATGGGACGGTCAGATGTGCAAAAAAGTGTGAGAGATAGCTAAGAAAGTACAGGAAACTGGATTGATATGATAAGGAGAGACAATGAATATGTGGGCAGAAGATTGATGGGAATGGAAATAAAGGAGGCCAAAGTGGAGGTGGATGGATGAAGTAAAAGAAGATCTGAAGGAAAAGAGCTTGACTGGCGAGCTGGTGAAAGACCGAGCTGTTTGTAGAGGGTTGATCAGGCACATCGACCCCACATAGATGTGGGAAAAGATGAACAGGGGAAAAAAAAGTAGTTGTAATATATAACAAATGTGGAGATCTATCTTTCCCTTTTCTTGTTATTACAAAAGCAGTTTATTGAAAAAAAGGGTGTTGGATCTTAAAAAATGATGTTTTCATTTAATTTAATTTAACTGCCCTAATCTAACACAAATATGGAGACCTAATATACAACATTGGGCGATCATAACATTAAAAAACACCCAGTCACTAATAGCTAAATTGATGGTTTTTTTTTTGTTCAGCCAGTCTCCGTGCGTATAGTAATACTCTTCAGCCCACAAAAGCCAACACAAGGATGAATAGAGTGAGTTAACTTTTATTTCAAATAGTATAAATAATACATTATAAAGTTCCCAGGCTTCACATTGCGAATACATGTATGCTTTTGTAATGTGGTGCATTTAATAGGTTTGCCAGATTATTGAAGATACACAAGCCTAAAGCCACTTTCATACCCATACAAATATTTGGCAGTGAAAAAGGTACTTTTATGTACAAAGTCGTGATCTTTGTTTGATACTACATTTGTACAAATGACTCTCTCCACAAACCTCTTTTCAATATCTTTACAAAATAGAAAATGTCAAATGGGTATTTTTGGCAATAAAAAACTGCACAAACATTCTAGAAAATATCCCAAACATTGCATTTTGTTTAAACTTTCTTTTTAAAATTGGAAAAATGTTTAAAAACAAATATCACCCCTTGATCTGTAATATGAATGATGATTATATGCCTATGGGATTGGTTTGCTTTATTTAATGTCATGAACTGAGTTATTATGACATCCAACGAAATTACATTACTTACATTAGAAACAGATATGCAGAGCCTATGAACATGCTCGTTTTACTTTGAATGAACTTAAAGTCATAGTGTAATGGAGAATTTTCCCCAAATATTTTTTTTTTAGTTAAAAATACTTCAACTTTAGGTAAAATTAAAACCAGGTAGGGCAGCACTGTGGCGCAGTGGTAGCGTTGCTGCCTCACAGTTAGGAGACCCGGGTTCCCTGCGTGGAGTTTGCATGTTCTCCCCGTGTCTGTGTGGGTTTCCTCCCATAGTCCAAAGACATGTAGGTTAGGTGAATTGGCGATCCTAAATTGTCCCTAATGTGTGCTTGGTGTGTGGGTGTGTGTATGCCCTGTGGTGGGCTGGCGCCCTGCCCAGGGCTTGTTTCCTGCCTTGCACCCTGTGTTGGCTGGGATTGGCTCCAGCAGACCCCCGTGACCCTGTAGTTAGGATATAGTGGATTGGGTAATGGATGGATGGATACTTCAACTTTAGGTAAAATTAAAACCAGGTAGGGCAGCACTGTGGCGCAGTGGTAGTGCTGCTGCCTCGCAGTTAGGAGACCCAGGTTCGCTTCCCAGGTCCTCCCTGCATGGAGTTTGCATGTTCTCCCTGTGTTTGCATGGGTTTCCTCCCACAGTCCAAAGACATGCAGGTTAGGCGCATTGGCGATCCTAAATTGTGCTTGGTGTGTGTGTGTGTGTGTGCCCTGAGGTGGACTGGCACAATGCCTGGGGTTTGTTCCTGCCTTGCGCCCTGTGTTGGCTGGGATTGGCTCCAGCAGACCCCGTGACCCTGTAGTTAGGATATTGTGGGTTGGGCAATGACTTACTGACCAAATCCAGGTAATTATGTAATGGCAATGGATATTATTTCTGTGATTGATACTGATTTTAAAGCAATGAAACCAGTTCAAGTTATTTCACATAAATTATGAATGTAAACATCCAATTTAATTCTACCATATATATGGTAGAATTACCATATATTACCATATACCAAAAAATAATCACTAATCAATTATGCCACACATTTCTATTTAATGAACTTGTGTTGATTTAAGATATACAGACAGCTTTACATCAACATAAAGTGCAATTGCTGATAGTACTAAATTCAAACATATCCACACAATGTTGTATCGATCAAAACTGATGTATATTTAATAACCTGAGCAATGTAATTATAAGTAACTAGCCGTGCCCCATATTAGTGAAAAAGGACAGTGAGGAGGGCCCCGCTCAGCTCCCCACTCGTGACGTTACACTTCCCCCTCCCCTCGGCCCACAGCCTCTGTCTCGGATTAGCATGAATATATCGCTCCTGCAAGTGAACTATGATTCTTAGCATGATGAGAGAAGTCACAAAATCAACTGGAATGTTCAAGTAAATTCTAGAAAAAAACCCAATCTAAATCCGAAAAGTAGTTCTCTCATTTGCTAGCTAAGTGGAGGTAAGGTACACACCCCGAGGCTGGCGCATGAGTGTGGAAGTCCCTGTCCCCCTCCCATTGGCCAGCTGCATCTCTCAAGTCACAAAGTCAACCGCAATGTTCAAGCAAATTATAGAAAAAAAACAATCTAAATCCATTAAGTAGTTCTCTAGTGAAAAGCAGACAGACATACAGAAAGACAGATGTTGGATTATCTATATATATATATATATATATAGATAATATCAGCTTGTTTATTAAAACAAAATTCAAACTTGTATCATTTTCACTTATTTGAATTAATAATTTATTGACAACCAGCTTAAATAATTTATTAATTAAATGTCTTGTTCATGAGTGAGGGGAGAAGGGATGGTGAGATCGACATGTGGATTGGGTCAGTAAGCGCAGTGCTGTATTGATCTGTAGTGGTGAAGAAGAAGCTGAGTCAGAAAGCAAATCTCTTGATTTACCAGTTGATCTATGTTCCTACCCTTGCCTATGGTCATGAGCTTTGGGTAATGACTGAAAAAAATAAAATTGTGAGTACAAATATCCACAAGGTAGGGTGGCCGGGCTTTCCCTTGGAGATAGGGTGCGAAGAGCAGACATCTGAGAGAGGCTCAGAGTAGAGCTGCTGACCCACTGCTTCGAAAAGAGCCAATTAAGGCAGTCTGGGCATCTGATACGAATGCCTTGCCAAATGCCTCTCTTTGGAGGTTTTATGGGCACAACCAGCTGAGAGAAGATCCCGGGGAAGACCCAGGGATCACTGGAAGGATTATTTTTCCATTATTTCTCCTAGATGGTCTGGAAATGCCTTGAGATCCCACAGTATGAGTTGGCAAGTATGGCTGGGAAAAGGGACATATGGACCTTGCTGCTATGACTGTTGCCCCTGTTGGTAGTGGCAGGAAATAAATGAATATTTAATTTTTTGTGTAATCCTACCGTCAATGACTCCGTTGTATAGGAAGCAAAGAAGAAGATGCTTTTCTGATGTAGGAAGGGGAATATATTTGTCAGTGTATCAAAAAAAGGTTTAATAAATCTGCTTCCATGACCACGGCATGCAGTAAAAATTAATTTACTTAAGCCATTTAATTCTTTAACCTTCTTTTAAACTGAACAAAGGTGTTGGGATCCACTGGACCAAAATGCAGCAAAAGGGATGTAACTTTATGTAAATGTAAGATAGATACTACATAAATCAACTTAATTCAACTGTGTATAGGGAAAATGGGAATACTATCCATCCATCCATTTTCCAACCCGTTGAATCTGAACACAGGGTCACAGGGGTCTGCTGGAGCCAATCCCAGCCAACACAGGGCACAAGGCAGGAACCAATCCAGGGAAGGGCGACAACCCACCACAGGACACACACACCCACACACCAAGCACAATTTGTAGAATCGCAAATCTACCTAACCTGCATGTCTTTAGACTGTGGGAGGAAACCCACACAGACACAGGGAGAACATGCAAACTCCATGCAGGGAGGACCTGGGAAGTGAACCCGGGTCTCCTAACTGCGAGGCAGCAGCGCTACCCACTGCGCCACCGTGCTGCCCTGGGAATACTATGTCCTGAGTATTATAAAAGTGTTAATTTTAAATATGATTAGATTGAAATAGGTGTGTAAAGACAGTAATCCCTGAGACTGATTACGTTTCTGTTAAAAGAAAATAATTTCTTTTTTTCAGCATGATTTAATTGTGCTAATGTGAAATCTGAGAAAATTATTTCAACATAACTAGAAAAAGCTATGTAATATCACCACACATGATAATTGTAAGTGATATTAACTTAAAGTAGATAAATAAAGTGAACAACAGTGTTGGTTTATTTTTTGAGTGATATGTAAAGCCTTAAAACCTGCTGATTAGGGTAATATAGCTATGTAATAGTAACATACCCCACTGATCATTTTTTGAGTATACAATCATCAAACTGCCACACATGTCTTTGGGATACAGAAGGAACACTGGACTACCTGGAAAAATAAAATCTCCTGAATGTGAGAACATGTAAACTCCACACAGAAGGTAACCAGGTGTGTCACCCCTCTTAATTATAACTACAAAACCAAATATATTTTTCTTCTTTAAATTATCAATATGATGAGTTCAGAGTCAGGAAGTATGGTGAAGCAGTGGCTAGTCATTAAATCTTGGCCTGGCCACTGTTTTGTGGTTATCTGTTCTCCACCGTGTCTGTGTAGATTTCCCAGAGTATTCCTGTTTCATTTCTCATCCCATAACATGCATATAAAACAAACAAGTCACCCTTATTTTAGATAGCGCCTCTCTAAAATGTACACCTAAGACATTTTACAAGTACTCTTCAAGGACAATTGTTCACACATTATTTTATAAGTAGGGTGATGGCAGGTGAAGTTACCTTAGCTGCTTATTGTGTCGTGGTTTAGACATCTTTTGATATTTCATTGTCAGGTCATGTCAGGTTTATTGTCTGTTGTACATAGTAAAATGTGATTCTTACTTGCATGTCTCCTCAGAACGGTTAAAATACATTTATTCAAAGGTAGGGCAATGATTTTCTGAAGTGTTGTGGTCATTTTGTTTGAGTTGGCTATACAACTTCTCCCGCAAACATATGGAAACCTGCTGTGTCTCTAGCAACAGTGGTAAAGTTTCTAACTTGATCAGTCAGTGTCTCTAATTGCTTTCTACGCATAAACGTGGCTGCTCTGCTTTCCGTTTGCACAAAACATGAGCAATGAGCAATGATCTGCCTTTTATGGGTTGAAAGTGTACTGGGACTGAAATCCACAAAGGGCTTTTTGCACAGTATGGAGACAGTGTCTTACAAATGGATTATAATGTTGAGCCATGGTCAGTGTTAAGCATGACAAAGGAGTGGGACACCTGTCCACATCCAACTACCGATGACAACAATTAGGATGACCATACTGTGATTCTGTCAAGCCAACGAGGATTTCGGCCCAAGGAACATCATCAGCCCATAAAAAGCCATTTGTTATGTTATGGTACAAAATTTGTTTTTATGATTGACGGTTCAACACTCTTAGGAGCTTATCGATAGCAACTATTCCTGAATTTTCTGGAGAGAGTGGCCTGTAAACTCTGAGAAGGGAAAAGTGTGAAATGCAACTGTACTGAATGGTTCTCTGGATGGAAGTCTTTAATTATCCTGTTTTCCTTTCAGGGGCAATGAGTTTTAGATATTGTGATGTGTGAGTCCCTGTCTTACACCCCAAAACACGAGGCTGAGTCTCGGTACTTTAGCAAAACCATGGTTATTTATTGTAGCGGGATCTACCCCTCTCCTATACACAGACACAACAGTCAGGCAGGGTCGTGACCAGGTTAGTGGCTAAGTAATACTGTTCCCTGCATTTATAATGTTCCTTGCACCACCCATCGACTACAGGTGCTTATAGCATGACTGCGATCGGCTCGGAGTTGCTTTGATCTTCCACATTCCACATTCACGGTGATCGTGCTTCAGGACGCTCTTAAGCGTGTCATTCCATTGGGGAGAGTCCCAAAAGAGTTTAGAAAACTCACAATATGTCCTAAACAAAAGGCAGCTGGGTGCTGGTAACATTTTGTGCTGAACTGAGTCGGTTCCATACTAGGATGTGGTGCTGTCAGTGAGGACAGTCTCCACTGTGCACCTTTAGATGTCCATGAGAACAAATGGAGAATTATGAGCTGGCTTCAGATCAAGAGAAGTTGCAGGTGAACCTTTTTGTCGAGAGGTGAAATCTATTGTGTCCGCTTAGTTCATCAGTGATGGTTACTCTAAGAAATTTTAGTTGTTCACTTTTTACAGCAGCCCCTCCGATGTGCCTTCTGCTTCCTGAAGTTCCATGACCAGCTTCTTGCTTTTGATGATATTAAAAAGTAAGATTGTTCAGCATACACTGTAAAAAATGTCAGTAAATTTAACGGTACAAATACTGTAAATGGTGAAAGTAAAAGACCTTTTCTGAAAAAAAGGAAAGTTACCTTATGTTCTACTGAAAATTACCTGTATATCTTAAACAATACATTTTATTATTTTTTACAGCCAAGTTCTGTAAAATCAATATTTTTCTACCTTCAAAATATGCTAAATACCGTTTATTGATGCATTACAGTTATACTGAAAAAAATCTGTTAATTTAACAGTGTAAAACTCTTAAATAACGAAGGTAAACAACCGTAAAATGTAAAACGGTAAATCACTGTTTCAGTAAAACCGGTTACGATATTTGCATAAGGACACACCCTTTTTTTACAATATTGTTCCTGGTGAACCGCATACCTTTGAATAGTAGGGAAAAAAACTTAACCTAAGTTAGCAGACTTATTTTTCCCCACGTGCTGAAGGTTTTTTGAGGTTATGGAAGCTGATTTATGGTGGGTTGTATTCGATAAGTAGGACACCATACACCACAAAAGAAAACTTTACTTCCCCACCAGACAACGTGTCGTAACTTCCTTAAACATTGAATTGTTTTTAATGTGTATAATTAAATGGTACATGCTTGCTATTGGTTGTTGTTACTTAACTGATGCAAACTGTATACTGGGGTTTGACCCTGCCAATACCTATTATTTATTGACTGTCATATTTATTACACAACATGAATTTCTGGTTATGGTTAAACATTCCCTTCTGTTGAAATTTGTTGCAAAGACCAAATAGTTTTTACTACAAAATTATACTGTAGACCTAAAAATATTGTCACCTTATTTATTACAGTAAAATTTTGGCAACCCAGCTTGCCAGTATTTTACCGTAAATTTAACATTATTTTTTAAAGTGTACCGTAGACCAAAAATATTGTTACCTTCTTTTTTACGGTAGAATCCTAGTGATCCCAGCTGCCAGTTTTTTACTGTAAATTTAATATTTTTTTTTACAGTGTACAGATCCTTTCCCTGCAAGCAGACTTGTGATTGATGGTGGTTGGGCTAATGATGGCAGTGTTGTCAGCAAATACATGATGGAGATGGAGCCGTGTCCGGCCACACAGTCAGACATGAATAAAGTTAACTTGGTGTACATTGTTTCATTTACTCTAGGCTGGTTAATGGAGACATGGTGGTCGAGTACTGCTACCTCTTGGGCAGAGTGAGTTGGATTTGAATCCTGCTCACAGTTTACTCCTTGATTAGAGTTTGCCCATTCTCCTCATGTTTGCATTGGTTTCTTTCCAGTGCCTTGGTTTTCTCTGAGTTTCCCAAATACATGTTTAGCTTAACTAACAATTTTAATTTGACCCTGCGTGTTTAAAAATGGGCTCTGGAATGGACTGACACACCACTTAAGACTTGTTCTTGCAATGCACCTAAAGCTTCTGTGACAGCTTCTTCCACCAGAGCCCTAAACTGGATTGATCTCATTTTGAAATTATGCAGAATATTTAAATAAACTTTAATCTATTTAAGAGGTGAAGGAGTGTTCTGTAGAGCTGTGTAATTAAATTCCACCATATAGCACTGAAAATGATTACTGCCATTCATTCAGTACAGTGAAAGCACCTATGATGGACCTGAACTGAAGTCAGTTAAATACCAAGAGAGAATATGCAGGGCTTATATAATATAGCAGGAAGGTTCTAATGTAACATTTAAAAATATTTTAAAGGTAATCTTACCATATCTGGAACAAGCTTTTACTCAAATGATTTTTTTCCACTTTCACTACTCCTCTTAAAATGACAGAAAAAAACCAATGATTTATTGCTCTGCCTCATTTTCCATTCAGGTGAGCACAGCACAGGCTCTAACAGACAATTGACAGAAGAGTCCTGTGACATCACTGCCTTTTCTTTTCAAATGTGAAACACTTGCATTCTCCATGACTATATCCGGTTGACTATATTCAGTTATATCTTCATATCACAGATGACTGCTAAAATACTGTACCCGTATTGCATTAAACTGCACACAGACCTGGACAGATTAATATTTGTCCAAGCAGTGGCACAGAAGGATAAACAGCAGATACGGTTTGTACTCTCAGTGCTTGTACAGCTCACGCAATATAAGCACACACTCTCTTCGAGTGCTCGGCCAAAGTAATCCTTCTCTAAGTACTGAATGTCAATACTGTGCACAGGACATAGATCTGCATTTACAAGCATAAATATTCCTAATATTAATCAGAAGAAAAGTGTTGCATTACTTACATTCTGTGCCTGAGCTAAACAGATTTTATTCTATCATACTACAGTAGCTGAGATGTGTGGCATTACTGGGGAAGTGCAATATGTAATGGCTAGAATATTAGAATACCATCTAAAAAATGAAGTATACTGTATACCTGGTCAGTGTTTACCGCCAAGCAGTGGAATATGCAAAGGTTTGAAATGTTAGATATAGGGGGTGCCACGTAAAGCCTTTGACATTTGTTCTTTTTAATTCAATTTATCTTTATCTGTATATCACACTTGGCTTATAGTAATACACCAGTTAGTACTGCCACCTCGCAGCATCATGGACCCTTTCAGCATTTGTGTGAGAGTTGTATGTTCTCTGCTACTTAATGTTTTGTTTAGGGACACAAAGAAGAGTGCCATATGTTACCTGGCAGCTCTGAATTACCCACATACGAATGTCTAAGGGAATGGATTGATATAGATGTGAGTAAATGGGTGTGCATGGCTGTGGATATAGGAGTGTGGTTGTGTGTGCTTCTGATGTTTACATGAATTCTGATGCAGATGTACATGTGCCCTGTGATGGACGTTCCATCTTAGATGGTTTCCAGCCTTGTGCTCAGTATTACTAGGCACCTGAAAACCTGTAGTAGAAAAGTGGACTCAGAAAATAAACATAGATAGATAGATAGATAGATAGATAGATAGATAGATAGATAGATAGATAGATAGATAGATAGATAGATA
>JANRMT010062841.1:27969799-27982964 GCA_026402145.1 Polypterus bichir lapradei | reverse complement strand
TAGATAGATAGATAGATAGATAGATAGATAGATAGATAGATAGATAGATAGTGTGATGGGCGACCATGGCCATTACCTGGCCAGGACACCAATGGAATGGGACTGGGGGAGAGAGCATTGGTGAGGCAATATCTCCCCTGGGACACTAGAGGGCAGCCCTCCTGGGCAGCAATGGCACCATGGATTTCCGAAGGGCATGCCAGGAGCTGGAGTTTGGTTCAGCTCTGTTGGATTCCGTGGCGGGTGCCAGAGGGAGCTGCAGAGCCCTATGGTGGACTTCCAACACACCTGGGAGTGATTCCGGGTAATACCGATGAGCCACCTGGAGCACTCCCAGAACCTGAATAAAAGGAGCAGCCTCACTCCATTCGGGGAGCCTGAGTCGTGACGAAGTGGATGAAGCTCTTGAGGAGGTGGAGTGGAGGCGGAAGGAATGACGGCAAAAGGGACTGTGTTGTGCTATGTGAGTATTATGTGCTGCACTGAATAAATAAACCGTCTGCTGTGTGGCAAAGTCTGTGGCAGGGATAGGGCGGCTGTATGCGCCATGGGCTTCACAACAGATAAAACCTTATATCACTCCAGGAGAAAATTTGGCTTTTTACAGAAGCTTTTTAAATAAATACATATATAATTGGTAGATAAATAAGTAAGTAAATAAATAAATATATACACACACTTTGGTCTGAACGCACAATGGAATTACTACAAAACAAGAAAAATTCAAAAGAAAGAAAAAGTTCTGACTTGGCTGTCAGTCACAGTGAGGCATTGTGCAGACATATTGCTGTTGGTATAAAGGAGCCCCAGTCTTGTTGGCTGGAAGTCCTCAGTGTTGGTGTGTCAGAGAGAGGATGTACAATTGTGCATAACGGCACTCAGTTTTATCTTCCTCTCTTTTGCTATGACCTTCAGGGGATCCAGAGTGTGTCCCATAACTGTGCATGCCCTTTTAATTAGCCTGTTGATTCCATGGGCCTCTCCCAAAGTGATATTACCAGCCCAGCACAGCACAGCATTGATTATCACATTGGCTATCACAGAGTTATAGAAGATGTGAGGGATGTGAAGAGCCTGCTCTGCCCTACCTTATATAGGTCTTCTAGTTTTTATGACACAAGTCCAACCTGTCATTAATTTGGACCCCAAATTACTTGCAGGAGTGGACCACCTCTACATCCAGACCCTGAATAATAACCAGACACAGAGAGGCTGTTTGGTGCAGTGAAAGTCAATAATCAGTTCCTTGGTTTTACTGATGTTCTCTTTGCGCCATAAACGAAGCTCTCCATCTGACTCCTACACGCTGTCCCATCCCCTTTATCAATACACCCCATAAATGCAGAATTTTCTTAGAATTTCTGCTTGTGACATGACCTGGTGTTATATTTATAGTGAGTCGGAGGTGTACAAAGTAAAGAAACAAGACAGTTCCTTGTGGTGCTCCAGTAGTCCTTGAGCCTCACAGGCTGCAGTCTACCCAACAGATAGTCCATTATCTATGACCCCATAGGCTCATCCACCTGAATAACGTAAGGTTACCCCTTAACAGGGATGGCTGGATGGTATTCTCCTGACTTTTCCAGTGCTGTCATGTCTCTTTCATAGCCTGGAAAACAAAACTGCACACAATATTCCAGATGAGGCCTAACTAGTGCATTATAAAAGTTTACTCTACACAAAGTATAAATTTTATTACTGTGGGAGCTCATTTAAATGGCCTAGGCAGACCAAAGTGGAAAGTGGAAACCACAAATGTAAGTGAATGTTCTCCAATGTTTGTATAATGAAGCTTAAGGCCGTTAAGAAAATAGTCATTGGTAGATTTTATTTGTCTTCCTAGCCTATAAGCAGTGTATACACATAACCTGAGGCCTTGGGCCTGACAACTTACTAAAGTAACAGAAGGGTTTTCTAGATGATTCTATGGCTAACATGAAGCCAAATTCGATGAATCATCTGAGGGGTAATGTGATTACTGTGGTTCATCTGAGTTAAACTCTTTGAACTACTGCCATATAAAAGTAAACACTGTGATAAATTATGGAAAGCTGATGATACTATCCATCTTGTATTAGGCAAAAAGTGATGTGACAGGCATGACAAAATTTTAAGGTTTTAAGCTAACAGTATTCTTATCTCCACTTGTATGCATAGGCATACTGAGATGTGGCAGCAGAGCTCAAAACCATGTGGAGCTTTAAAATAAGCAATCTTTTCACAGTCGTGTTCATGAACATTGGAATATAGTGTGTGAGGAGGAGATATCAGTGGGAATGACTGACTATTTAATTTTTAAAGTAAGAGCTAGTAAGATTTGTTGATTAAGGCACCAAGGAGTGGTGATGTGCTGCATGTTGGTCACACATGCAAGTAAGAATCTGGTGTGCTTTGCAAAGCAATTTTTTGCAGGATTGCTTTCTTCTCTCTCTCTCTCTCTCTCTCTATATATATATATATATATATACTCAGCAAAAAAAGAAACGTCCCTTTTTCAGGACTGTGTATTTCAACAATAATGTTTTAAAAATCCAAATAACTTTACAGATCTTCATTGTAAATTGTTTAAACAATGTTTTCCATGCATGTTCAATTAACCATAATCAATTAATTAACATGCACCTGTGGAATGGTCGTTAAGACCTTAACAGCTTACAGAAAGTAGGCATTTAAGGTCACAGTTCTAAAAACGCAGGACACTAAAGAGACTTGTCTACCGACTGTGAAAAACACCCAAAGAAAGATGCCCAGGGTCCCTGCTCATCTGCGTGAACGTGCATTAGGCATATTGCAGGGAGGCATGAGGACGGCTGATGTGGCTAGGGCAATAAATTGCCATGTCCACACTGTGAGACGCCTAAGACAGCGCTACAGGGAGACAGGAAGGACAGCTGATCATCCTCGCAGTGGAAGACCACGTGTAACAACACCTGCACAGGATCGGTACATCCGAATATCACACCTGCGTGACAGGTACAGGATGGCCACAACAACTGCCCGAGTCACACCAGGAACACACAATCCCTCCATCAGTGCTCAGACTGTCCGCAGTAGGTTGAGAGAGGCTGGACTGAGGGCTTGCAGGCCTGTTGTAAGGCAGGTCCTTACCAGACATCACCAGCAACAACGCCGCCTATGGGCACAAACCCACCTTCGCTGGACCAGACAGGAGTGGCAAAAAGTGCGTGAGTTTCTGCATGACAGCAATGTCAGTGTTCTGCCATGGCCAGCGAAGAGCCCAGATCTCAATCCCATTGAGCACGTCTGGGACCTGTTGGATCGCAGGGTGAGGGCTAGGGCCATTCCCCCCAGAAATGTCCAGGAACTTGCAGGTGCCTTGGTGGAAGAGTGGGGTAACATCTCACAGCAAGAATTGACAAATCTGGTCCAGTCCATGAGGAGGAGATGCACTGCAGTACTTCAAGCAGCTGGTGGCCACACCAGATACTGACTGGTACTTTTGATTTTGAGCCTCCCTTCATTCAGGGACACATTGTGAAACATTTTTAGTTTATGTCTTATGGTGTTGACTCTTTTAGTGTTCATACAAATATTTACACATTAAGTCTACTGAAAGTAAAAACAGTTGAAAGTCAGGGGACGTTTCTTTTTTTGCTGAGTATATATATATATATATATAAAGTCCAACATCTGTCTTTCTGCTTTTCACGAGAGAACTACTTAACAGATGTAGATCGGGCTTTTTTTCTATAATTTTCTTGAACATTCTGGTTGATTTTGCGCTAAGTATCATAGTTCGCTTGCAGGAGAGATTTATTCACACTAAACCAGAGGCTACGGGCCGAGAGAAGGGGGAAGCGTGACATCAGGAGTAGGGAGCTGGGCCAGGGCCCTCCTCACGCACACTCCAGTCTCCGTTTGACTCGGTCTACCTGTCGCCACATTTTGTTTATTGATTTTTAAAGTTTGTCCTGTTTCACACCTACTATGCGGGAAGAGCTGCAGGGGACACCTAGAGTTTTATATAATTAAAATTATGTCAAAGTTATTGTAGGTTATAATCAATTTAAGTGTTAAACTTACCAAATGTAACTATGTACAGAAACGATCTTATGGATCTTCGTTCATCCTGAATGCCAGGAGAAAAATCTTTGGGTCTTGCTTATAATGACTTGTTAGCCAGATGATTATTAAACTCTTATTAGACAGACAAATAGATAGATAGATAGATTATTAATCCCAAGGGGAAATTCACATACCGGTACTCCAGCAGCAGCATACTAATAAAGAACAATATTAAATTAAAGAATGATAAAAATGCAGATATATTAGACAATAACTTTGTATAATGTTAATGTTTACCCCCCTCAGGTGGAATATTATTATATTAATAAATATTAGTATTTTTTACCATCTTCTCTCTGCAAATAATGCCCCCCATCAGCATTAATGTTCAAATTGTATGTGAGGATATTTTTTTCTCTTGTATTTTAAATCAGATATACACCATCTTTGTTTATATTAGCTTTCATCTGGCCCTTTTGTCTCTACTGCAGTCATACTATACTATGTTGTTTTTTTCTCATTTTATTGTATGTATTGTATTTATTGTATTGTATTTTAATTAAACACACTCTGCCACTACTGACTACAATATGTTTCTGCAATGTTCTTTACAGTAAGATTAAATTTTAGTTTTATACCAATTGTATTCATCCTGACTAAACACTATACTGCTTGTACTGCCCACTTTTGCAGTGTTTTATTTAGTTTCATAACCACCACTCTCCTACCAACTACGCTATATTGTCTTTACAAGACATTTTTAAGCCCAAACTGTTTACTATGCTCAATCAAATGTTTGTTCTTACAGCATCTAATTTATTTGTTTACTTTATCCTAATCACTCATATCAGGAATAATTGGCTGCTTGAACAGTTCATATGAATTGGTTTCATTTTTGAATTGTTTAAGACATTTTCCTCCCTCTGTAACATTTGGGAGATACAATTGGTTACATTTCTAATGTTTTTCCAGTTGGAACACAGGCAGAATAAGTGCCTTACTTATGGTCATGGTCAGTGTCAGTAGCGGGATCTGAACCAACAACCTTAGGGTTTTAAGCCCAAAGCTTTAACTACTATGAAGCACTGCTTCATAGTTAAAAATCATTACCTTATTTCCACATTGACATTTTTGTTTATCTGTGTATGTAGCTACTTGGTGACTCATTTTGTTTCAGGTTGTTACGATTTTGGTATGCAAGGATAGCTGGTAATGCATGACATGTGATACCAGTTGCAAGGCAGCACAACAGAATAAAGGTGAAGTTGTGCAGTTCCCCCTTATTTGAATTTTGGGGATACATACAAAACATCTTGCTATATGGTCCAACAGGTTGTTTCTTCCAATACATTTCTTTCTTCCAATACATTTCTTTCTTTCTTTCTTTCTTAGTCCTCCAATGATCCTAGGCGAGCATTGTCCACTTCCACCTGACTTCAACTCCATTTATATTGGACACAGGAGCACATCTGGTACCATAACATTGCATGGAGGAAGCACTCCTCTCAAAAGTAGGCATGACTGCTCTTGGCAGCTCCCTTTGGTGGTACCAACAACACCCTACAGGGCTGCCTAATGGGACTACAACTCACAGGTTACCCCAAGATGGTTCTGCTCAAGCTTTATAACGCACTGGTGAGGCCTCACCTGGAGTACTGTGTGCAGTTTTGGTCTCCAGGCTATGAAAAGGACATAGCAGTGCTAGAAAAAGTCCAGAGAAGAGCAACTGGTCTGATTCCAGGGCTACAGGGAATGAGTTATGAAGAAAGATTAAAAGAGCTGAGCCTTTTCAGTTTGCACAAAAGAAGATTAAGAGGTGACATGATTGATGTGTTTAAAATTATGAAAGGAATTAGTCCAGTGGATCGAGTCTGTTATTTTAAAATGAGTTCATCAAGAATATGGATACACATTATTCTTGATACACATTCTTTAAACTTATTAAAGGTAAATTTTGCACAAATATTAGGAAGACTTTTTTTATACAAAGAACTATAAACACCTGGAATAAGTGACCAAGTTGTGTGGTAGACAGTAGGATTTTAGAGAGTTTCAAAACTTGACTTGATGTTATTTTAGAAGAATTAAGTGGACAGAACTGGCAAGCTTTGTTGGGATGAACAGCCTATTCTCGTCTATATTGTTTGAATGTTCTAATGTTAGGCACAATGGACGATCCAACAAAGGGGGGCTGCCACCTTGCTACCTTCTTTTACAAACTATTAGTATTATTTGTGAGTGCACAGAGATTTAGTGTCTTACTTGTGCTGCAGAAATTGAACCAGAAACAGCATGGCTTCAAGACCAAAGCCTTAGCCACCAGGCTGAAGTATTTGAATTGATTACACAAATGGCTTCAATATACAGCAGATAGCCCCTGCCGTCTGCTTCACTTACTTGAAAGAAAATTTTAATAGCGATCCATTCAATGGACTCGCTCAGTGCACTAAATTCAGTTTTTGATTCATTTAGGAAATCTTTCATTCTTTTGCAAGCTACAAGAAATCAATTTTGTGCAGTTTAGTAAAAGTTTGATTTTGGGTAAACATAACATTTATTATTCATTCTTATAAATTTGCAAATAATACGCTTGCTACTGGCTTACTTGGACCTACTGGGTATCTGTGCTGCACGTTTCACCTGTGCTACTACACTGGCGCACTTCCACATGTGGCCACCACATTCATGTAATAAAAGCTGAAGAGAATGGAACAGCAAGAAGTCCACATGAAAACACAGCACAGGTAAATGAACCCTTCTCTGCTTCGCTGCACCTTGATGGTATCAGTGGAGGTGGCCGATCCTGTAACTGCCAGTTAAATGCACTAATCACTTTATCCCTCACACAACTCCACTCTGGCTTTTGAGATCTCCCACAGATTAATGTCACTCCAGCCCTCAGATGAGAAGCACTCCACACTCATCCTGGCTCCAAACTTACTGCCTTTACATCCCTGGCTGGTTATGAGATTAAAACTGAGCAGCTGATCCAAAACCTCATGTTCAGGTGAACACTGCCAGGCTTCCTGGGGCAGTTTCTAAGGATATGTATGTGAACTCGACAGCCATGAAATAGATATTCTGGTACTCCAAAATCCTAATTTGAACTCCGTTAGTCCAAGTGACAGCCTGATCTACCATTTACAGTGTCTAATTGTCCTTCTATATAGTCAGTATAAACTGTATTTGGAGAGTAATTGTGCTTGTAATTCAATCACATGACATCTGCTGCTCTTTACAACTAACAGATTTGCAAGCTTGCTTTTTTCTGCACAGCAGCAAGCAAGAATGCAAATGTGTCTGTTTTTCTCTAGGCCGTCTGGTGTGGCTGCATGAGGTAAAGAAATATATTTTTTTCATTGCTGGAAGCCTAAAGGATTTGTTGGATAAATTATGCTGCAAAGAAAGTTATTTGCTTCAGCTCAGCCACAAGAATAAGCAAGTTTAGAGAAGGGTGATGCTTTGAGTATAGCTCCAAACCACATGCTGCAACCAAACGCAACAGTTGAAATTGATATCCTTAATTTCTATACTCCTATCATTTAAAAATGATGTGAGAAATATAACATTGATTCATTTCAGGGTTAATGGGATTGGACATAAGGTGATCCTAAGTGGAATATCAATCCATTGCAAGGCACGGTCACATACACAGTCACAACAGGCTGCTTGAGCTGACAGTCGACAGAAGCAGCTATGCAATCATGAGGAGTGGTAATGAATGAACCCTGTTGAATCTGAGACGCCTCATGTTCGGCGAAATCACATAAATGTTTGGAAACTCAGCAATATACTTTGAAGTCAATGGGGAAGGAGAAATTGAAATACTTTTCCGTGAGTTATAATGGCACAATGGTCTTTTATGTGACCCTGATGGTTAGGAAACTGCCAACTTTGCTGGACCGATTATTATGGCCAAAACTGTGACCTGAGCTATGAGGCAGCAGCGCTAACCACTGCTCCACTGTGCCTCCCTGAGATGAAATTAATAGAATTTATTATCAGATCAGTAAAATTTATTGCAGACAGGAAGCATAAATTCACTAAGGCTTGGCACCCACAAATTCGACAGCAGGTACTCACTTTTCCCAAAGCATAAAGTACAGGTTTGTTTTTTTCCCCTGATGCTTTAGCTCACTCACTTCCACAGGAACTAAACAAATGCAAGACTAGAGTATGATAATTCTTCACACTTTTCTGCTTATATCAGCTTCACAGCAATCTGGCTTAGATGTTACACATAAATCACATACAAGCCCGTACTCTGAGTAATTTTTCAGAGCAATGCAACAGGAGAACCATTTTTGTTCCCCAAAAGACCCAGCCACATTAAGATTCCAGAAATAACCTTTATTTATTTATTTAGCTCTATAACATCAAATCCATACTTCAAGCAACCATGATTAGATGGTAACAGATTTGGGAAATACCAATGGATTTGTAATTTCAAAAGACACTTGTTGCATACAGATATGCAAGCTAAGTCCGGGTTTTCTTAATCTCTTATTTATTTAATTTAGTGGTGCTGCAGGGAACCAAGCAAACTGGTAAAGAACCATAAATTGCCATTAAAGAACAATTAGGTTTAAAAGTTTAGTTAATTCTTAAATTTACTCCTACTGTCAGTTTTAAAAATAATGTACTTCATATCCACTTATGAAATTAAAAATGCATTTTCTATCATTTTTAATTTCAGCGTCATCATTTTAAGATAACGTTCCCTAGCCTGCTTCAGGGTCACAAGGAGAATTGAAAACTAAAGTTGGACAGGACACACACATTTACTTACTGTTAATTATTATTTATAAGGTGACTTACAATATTTGAGATGTGATTGGTTACATTTGTTTTATTTATTTGAAGCACAGGCAGGTGTAGTGACTTGCTCATGGTCACACAGTGTCTGTAGCAGGAGTTGAACCCTCAACCTCAGGGTTTGAAGTCCAAAGCCTTATCCACTATGCTTACGCTCAATTTTGAGAAGAAAATCAGAATACAGTAAAAACTTGGATTGCGAGTAACTTGGCCTACGAGTGTTTTGCAAGATGAGCTATCATTTTTAATAAATTTAAATTTGATAAACGAGCGAGGTCTTGCAATACGAGTAGTACATATACGCTTTGTCTGCTGAGCATCATGTGGGGATTGTGGGTAATCGTCTCCCATGCTTGGTCTCAGTCAGCGTGTCACACTCATATAGTCAACATCCATACACGCATATACTGTTTACTATAGTATGGTGACCACGTGTGTGTGCTGTAACATGCAAGTCCCTGTCATGCACCCCAAAACACGAGGTTGAGTCTCAGTACTTTAGCAAAACCAGCTTTATCCAGCATGAAACAGGATCAGTACGGTTATTTATTGTAGCAGGATCTGCCGCTCTCTTATACACAGACACAGCAGTCAGGCAGGGTCGTGGCCAGGTTAGTGGCCAAGTAATACTGTGCCCTTGCATTTATAATGTTCCTTGCATCACCCATCGATGGCAGGCGCTTATAGCTTGCCCGCGATCTTTTCTGATTCACTTTTACAGCGAATTGCTGCAGCACTGGGAGCCTTGCGGTTGCTTTGGGACGCTCTTCCGCGTGTCGTCCCATTGGGGGGGAATCCCGAAAGAGTTTAGAAACCTTACGGTACGTAAAGCATTTTTTTATTTTGTGTCCAAGTGTAGTGACTCTTCAGGCAAAAGCAACTGTCATTGGATAGGTTTCCTTGTTAAAGCCACAAAAAAAGAAAAAGATTTCAGTGAGCCAACAGATAGCAGTGATTCCGTTAGAGTGACAGTCGTCCTACACAATAACCCTCCTCCTACTCTCTCTCATCACACCAGCCCACGATTATTTTCAGGTAAAGTAAGGTAAAGTGCAGGTTAATTTGTTTTATGTATTTTTACTTTATATTTTGTATTAATCATTTTTATATAAATATTTGTGGGTTGTGAAATGAATTATCTGAGTTTCATTATTTCTTATGAGGAAATTCGCTTTGATATACAAGTGCTTTGGATTACAAGCACGTTTCCGGAACAAATTACGTTCGCAAACCAAGGTTCCACTATACTTGGACCTATTTTGTCTCTTTTAATTTCCCCCTCAACAAAGCTCCCTAAAAACTCTCCCAGTCATGTGTAATTGGCTAACAGACCTTTTCCCATTGTCTGCATCATCTTTCTAAATATCAAAAATTGTTCTAAAAATTCTTATCACCAGCATACACACTTTAAATTTGTTTTCAGACTGTACCCTACTCCTGGAGATGTTATCTGATGGGGAAAGAATTAAATCTTGTATGTCACCTTTGTCCTCTTAATGTCCCTGGCACTTTTCTCCACATGTTCTGGGAATCTCCTCAATTTCTGGCGCCATGTGGCTGAATCCCCCTCTCTGATTCTTTCTTTCCTCGTTCCTTTGTCCCCTTAAGTTCTTCTTCTTGTGGACCTTTCTTCTCCTTGTCTCTTTCCCTTTCTGTCTCCCAGAGGATATCTGCAATCTGGAAGACTTCATTTTACAATCTTACTCTGTATCCAGGATCAGCACTTCTAGCTCTGTTATCCACAACTGGCTTCATATTGTTCAGTTAGTAAGATGCGGTTGGTTATTGCTCCATGAGACACTCATCCTCATTTTTAATTTTATTTTTTTGCTTTTCTACATTATGTCACCGTGAGCTCCTTTGTGGTGTGGGTGCCAGGTTTCCCTTTGACGTTTTATTTTTTTTCTCTCTCTTTGTGTTTCTGTTTAAAAATCGTCTCAGTTGGGTTGCATTTGTTTTGTGTTTGTTCTTGTATAGCCCTAAAAATCAGTTATCATTTTTGCTTTCCTTGTTGTGGTATTCCTTTAATTTTATCAATATAAATTTGATTACAAAAAAAGAATTGTTAGATCCATGAAACAGTGGCGCTACCCGCTGCACCAACACCATTACTTAAATGCTCATATATTATCTTTATACATATTTACACTTTCCTTAACACTACGGCCTCCAATCACAGTTGCTTTCAACTTTTTGATTGTTTTGTCTCATCTCAATGTTTACTCTCCCGAGTGTGCCTGTAGAGAGCGACATATGGTGAACTGAAGTGCAAAGTGCTACTTTAAGCTGTCATTTCTCAGATTTAAAGGTGTGCCATGGTTACATATGACATGAGAGATGTTTAAACTACAGATTCTGATATGAGTAGGGCTGTAGTATATAGGTTGGAGGTCTGAGAGAAATGATCGTTCCTTGTGATGAAGTACAGACCGGGATCAATATCATGCAATGGCACTTGATCTGTTTCAGATGACAGGAAAAAAAATGTTTTACTGATTTTAAACCATTTATGATAGACCACCTTTCACCGCTCCCTTATTTTCACTCCTATATATACCGCTGCGTGCAGTAGTATGCAATCCCTTTTAAAGTCATCTTAAATTTCTGCATGACAAATGACTTGTACACATATTTATCCATTCATTATTTTTATTATGCTGTAACAATACATTTATAAAGTCAAAATAAACCATTTCCGGTAGATATTTAACTGAAGAAGAAAAACTCAGAAGTTAGTGTTTGCATAAATATTTAAACCTCTGTGCTTTGGAAGCTCCAGATTTACACAAATGACAAGTTAATCACAAATGACACAAAGGTGACAGTCATAATTAAACATAATTAGGTACTACTTGTGGGTCCTTTCTATCTCTCTGGTTATAAAAGGCATCCTCTGTAAGGGCCGTAGTCTTTGATGGACAATCACTGCAAAAATGAAGACAAAGGAGCATTCTGCTGATGTGAGAAACAAAATCATTGAAATGCACAAGGCTGGTAATGGCTACAAAAAATATCAAAGAGTCAGAATGTCCCGTTGGATCCATCAACAGAAAGTGGAAGGTTCATCACATCACCCAGACTCTTACTTGAACAGGTCATCCCTCAAAACTAAACATCAGAGCAAGACGTCGACTTGTGAGAGGGGCTACTAAAAATCCAACTGTCATTCTCAGAAGTCTGCAGTGCTCATTGACTGAAACTGGAGTGAAGATATAAGGGTCCACAAGAGCTCTCTATAAAACAGGCCACTACGGGTGAGGGTATTAAGAAAGAAGCCATTCCTTAAGAAGGTCCACATAAAAGCATGTATGGCATTTGCTGCAAAGCAGGAGAAAGACCCAGTTATGATGTGGGAGAAGGTTTTATGGTCAGATAAGAACTTTTTGGCCAGACTTCACAAATATATGTGGGGCATAAAGCACAGCCCATGTCTCAAGAAACACCATACTGTACCCACGGTGAAATATGAAGATGGCAGCATCATACTATGCGATGCTTTCATGTGCTGTCGCTGAGAATCTTGTCAGAGTTGAAGGAACAATGGATGGACACAAATACTGCACAATATTTCAGGAGAACTTGTTCTTTTCTGGTATGAACCAACGGCTTGGGAGAACATTCGTCTTTCAACATGACAGTGATCCTAAGCATGAGGCCAAGCGACACTGCAATGGCTAGGAACAAAAAAATGTTTTGGAATAACCAAGTCAAAGCCCTGATCTTAACCTCATTGTAAGCCTGTGGCACTATTTGATAACTTCTGTCCAGAGGTGCCATCCCACCAACCCAGAGGATAATCTAGAAATTCTGCCAAGGAGAATGGGAAAGAATCACTTGTGAACAGTGTGCAAAACTGGGACATACTTTCATACCCCAAAAGAATTAAGGCTGCCATTGCATTAAAAGGGTTCTCAACAAAGTAGTATTGTGTTGAACTTGAATACTAACGCAAACACTAATTTAGTTTCTGACTTTTACTCCTTCAGTTAAATATCTGCAGAGAATGGTTTATTTTGACTTTGTTAATGTAGTTGCAGCATAAGAACTGTGTACAAATCTTTTGTCATGCAGAAAATCATGATGACTTTCAAGTGGATTGAATACGTTTGTACATCACTGTGTGTAGTTACAACACCTATAAAAAGTATTCACACTTTTTGGAATTTTTCACATTTTATTATTATACAACATTGAACCTCAGTGGATTTTATTTTGCTTTTTAGACACTGAGCAACAGAAAAATACTCTTTAATGTACAAGTGAAAACAGACCTCTAGTCTAAAAGTAACCTAATCTCTCTCTCTCTCTCTCTCTCTCTCTCTCT
>JANRMT010062841.1:27951786-27968705 GCA_026402145.1 Polypterus bichir lapradei | reverse complement strand
CATATAAAATCCAACGTCTGTCTGTCTGTATGTCTGTCTGCTTTTCACAAGAGAACTACTTAATGGATTTAGATCAGGTTTTTTTCTTTTATTTGCTTGAACGTTATAGATAATTTTGCAACTTCTCTCATTGCACTATATATCATAGTTCGCTTGCTGTACCGATTTATTTGCACGAATCCCAGAGACATGCAGCGGGCCAAGGGGAGGGGTCCGGGGCCCTCCTCACTCATGCGCCAGCCTCGGGGAGTGTACCCTACCTCCACTTAGCTAGTGAATGAGAGAACTACTTAATGGATTTAGATAGATTTTTTTTCTATAATTTGCTTGAACATTCTGTTTGATTTTGCGACTTCTCTCATCGAGCTAAAAATCATAGATCACTTGCAGTAGAGATACAGTATATTCACACTAATCCGAGACAGATGCTGATGGCCGAGGGAAGGGGGAAGCATGACGTCAGGAGTGGGGAGCTGGGCAGGGCCCTCTTCACTGTCCTTTTTCACTAATAATTAGTGCCACGGGGCACAGCTAGTTACAAATATAAAAAAAAAAAATAATTGAACTCAAACGTATCCACACCCCCTAAATATGTCACACCTAAATTGTCAGTGGCACAGCCAATTGGTTTCAGAGGTTATAGAATTAGTTCAATGGACGTCATCTGTCTGGGGTTTCAGTTTAATTGTAGTGTGAGGCAACTTGTGGTGAGCCAGTATGGTGGCCTAACCTAAACAACGAAGACAAAAAAACAGACCAAGCAACTCCATAAAAAGGTGATTGAAAAGTGCAAGTTAGGGGATAAAGTAAAGAAAATATTCAGTCACTGAATGTTATTACTTTGGCTAAAACCTTCATCCAATGTGATTTACAACATCTGAGATACAATTGATTACATTTCCATTGTATTATCCTATTAGAGCAGAGGCAGGTGTGAGTGGTGGGATTTAAACCCACAACCTAAGGGTTTGAAATCCAACATCCAGAACCTTAACCACTACACCCCACTGTCCTTGAAATCTTGTTGAATCAGGAAAGATTAATGCACTGCAAGCCACCTACACAAACTGAGTGATCAAGCATGATCATGTAAGAAGAAGAGTAGTGGAGAAGGACATCAAGAGACCAATGATGACTGTACAAGAGTTATAAGCTACGGTGGATGAGATTGGAGATTCTGTACAGACAATAACTGTGCCTGGGTGCTTCACCAGATGCAAATATATAGGAGAGTTAGCAAAGAGAAAGCTACTCTTAAAAAAATAAAAAAACCTCGCTAGGGTATGCCAGGTGCCAAATGGGAGGCTTTGAAGACAGTTGGAAAAAGCTTCTATGGCCTAATGAGAATGCAATTGAGCTTTTTGAACATCAGATTACACCGCATATTTGAACACTTTAATAATCAAAACCACATTGTCCTCAATGTGGATGTCATAGTGGTGCAGGGATACTGCTTCACCCCCACAGTAAGGCTCGGTTTATACTTCACATGACGTGACGCATGTTCCAGCGGATGCTACTGCTATGCAAGCATTGTACAATACAATACAATACAGTTTATTTTTGTATAGCCCAGATTCACACAGGAAGTGCCACAATGGGCTTTAACAGGCCCTGCCTCTTGACAGCCCCCCAGCCTTGACTCTCTAAGAAGACAAGGAAAAACTCCCAAAAAAAAACCTTGTAGGGAAAAATGGAAGAAACCTCGGGAAAGGCAGTTCAAAGAGAGACCCCTTTCCAGGTAGGTTGGGCGTGCAATGGGTGTCAAAAGAAGGGGTTCAATACAAGTATACAGAACAGAACAAATCCTTAATACAACATAATAATAAAAATTTTAGAAGTACAGAGCAGAATCTAACAGTAGATGATATCACATAATAAGATTTTGATATTTTTAGAGTGCTGGAGACCTCATCCGTCAAGCTGCCTCCCCATTTGGCCATTCCGCGGCTGTAACGTTGCTCGGCCAGCCAATCCGATGAATTGTACTGTTTATACTTTCGTACTTTACATAAATCTGGAAGTTTCCACCAGGTGGCAGTGTGAGATATCATCACAGTGAGAACAGGTTCAGCTTCGATGTGTTGTGAATTGCCTGAAACACACATTAAATTGTGAGGACACCATGCCACAATATCTCTGAAAAGGATGTTTAATGATTACATCCATCAGTCCAGGGATGTGCACATTTCTGCAAGCATTGGGCGCAAGACAGAAACAATCCATGGATGGGGCATCAGCTCATCGCAAGGTGAACACAAGCATACACACACACACACACACACACACTACAGTCATTTTAGTGTCACCAAATCCCCAAACCTTAATGTCTCTGGAAGGAAACCGGAGCACAATGTGGAAACCCACCAAGAAAACATGCAAACTCCATGCAGGGAACACCAGGGACATGACTCCCTACTGCGAGACAGACCGTGCCGCTACAACATGTGTAATTGTTATCAGTATTCATTATTTAAATGAAGTTAATGACTTATCTGTAAAATGTCACATACATACTTTAATGCTTTTCATCGTGAAAGTGATATCAAGTATAAATCTAAGGATTCTAAATGAGAAGAGAGCTGGAATATCATAAATGTAATGTGTTCAGTGTGGTGATTGCTGCTGTCAGGTCAGGAGGAAGCCCCAGAAGCATGTGGCGATTAACAACTGGGTCGGTTTTAAGATGATGTTTACGACGGTTTACTTTAATGATAAAGTAAACTACGAGGTTAAAGTAAGGACATTTTGAGATTAAAGCCGAAATATCCAATTTAATCACAAAATAGATCTTTTCACCATGTCCTTAATTTTTTTTCTCTGTGGTTGAAATACACTGCCGTGTATGTGAGACTTTTAAAATGTATCGTGTCATTACAATGGGGAATATGCAACGGTTGAATATAAAAGCACCACAAATGCATTTGTATGTCGGGATTTTGCTTCACCACATTGAACCATTCATCAAACATCAAAGCAGACACATCGATCCTTTAGGATCCGCATAGCGGCTTTCTGTCACATGTAGATAGTAAACAGAGACTCTGATGTCACATTCTGACTTTTATCACACTGTGTCACCCGAATTTTTGCTGGGACTGCAACTCGCGCACGTATCATGTTAATTTCTGAGGATGTGCTTGGAGTACTCATCAAATGAACGCTGAAAACGTGTGGCAGCCATGATACATGCATGTACGCGTCCTGAGTGTGAAGTATAAATGAGCCCTAAGGAGACCAGGGTTCACCTACCAGGTCATCCCTGCTTGGAGTGTGTAAGTTCCCCAGGTTTTCTTCTTCTGTCCATAGACATGAAGGTTAGGTGAAATGGCAGCATTCAACTGGCCGTGGTGTGTGTGTGTTTGCCCTACGATGCACTGGCACTCTGTCTAGGATTTGTCCCTGCCTTGCGCCCTGGGATTCGGCTCCAGGCCCCAACCCTCATCTGGATTAAGTGGTTTAAAAACTTATATGACATTGTCCCCATGGTGAAGCATGGTGGTGGCAGAATTGTGCTGTGGAAATGCCTATTATTATTATTAGTAGTAGTAGTAATAATAATAATAATACCTTTATTTATAGCAATGCTCAGGTTTCTCTGCAGGAAGCCTTGGAAGGTAACTCATTTAGACCACTTTACAGAGATCTATTTGACATTAAGCAAAGTAAAACAGTGGAGGAGTTGCAAAAAATCCAAATTAAATCCAATGTGATTCAATGTTGTATAATAATAAAACCAACAAAAACTAAGGGAGGGGGGTATTTTTAGCAAGCACTGTAAGCTGGTCCTTTCATCTGCCATAACAGATTATTCCATAATATGAAATCTCATGATTTATCCTGGTGCTATTTTGTCATATTTTGGGTAACACCACCACATTTGAGGCATGACTTTGAGTGATTCCAATTTGTGATGAAGTCACAAAGTCAGGGTGAGCAGAGTGAATCCCTGGAAAGACAAGGTAGGAATACACCTTGAATTAGATGCTATTTTAGTGTAGCTAGAAGGTAAACATCAGTGCCTTTTGATTATACAATTGTTCTGGTTAGGTTCCTGGGGTCCAAGTAATCAGCCAGTCTTTATTTTATGCCAGACCTTTAGTGAGTGCATAGTCACTAGATGTTTAACAAAAGTACACAAGAGAACAGCTTGAAACAGCAATGTAATAAAGGGTACTAAACATGGTAAATCCCAGGTAAATAGTCAAACATGAAGAAAGGCCTGCCGTACATTGAATTTAATAAAATGAGCTAAATGTGCATGGTAGATGATTGAAAGTAAGAGTATTATAAAAAGTGAGTAAGAAGATAAAAATATATATCTGTTGTAAGGGGCTTATCTATCGTAATAGACTAGACAAGTAATGATAAAGAGTTAGGACATTACCATGGTGACCCCATATAATTAGGATGCAAAAAAATGCAAGAAACTATGCAATAAATGTGCATATGGCTTTTCCGATGAAGTTCTTAAAGTGAACTGCACTCAGATGGTGGATGTTCTGTCAGGATCTAGATGGACAGACACTGGTAGTGACATCAGCAGTGGTAAAGCCAACAATCATCTGGTGTGCAGAGGTAGGAAGTGATATTATTACACAGTGTCAATCTTTGGAACGGTGGGGTGTTATAATTACTAGAGCCCTTAAGCTGTCCCCTGTGCCCACATATATTGCAGCAAGGCAGATGATTAGACAGGGCAAAAGCCAAAAGTTAGGAGTGTCAACTGGGTAAAACCTTGTTTAATTCCAACAAAAAAGAAAACTTTAAATAAAACACATGCTCGATGATGATCTGTGGTTGGGACAATACTCTCGAAACAGTGCTCTTTACAGTGGTCCACTTCCCAGGAGTATCTCTCTCTTTTATTTTGAGTGGAATGGAAGGGATGGAGCTTCCTGGGCTTCATTTCCTTCAAGGGGCAGTTTCCCAAGGCTGTGAGAGATAAGACTTTTAGTGACTGTGCCCCCTTTTGTCCCGGGGAGGTGCCACATACTTTAGGTGAGCCTGGAATGAGACCCTCTGGCAAGCATGTGTAACTATATATATATATATATATATATATATACAGTATATTTATATATATATATAGACAGAGATAGATAGATAGATAGATAGATAGATAGATATCCACCTTCAGAAAATAAAAAGTAAAGTGTGTTTTCTGCTCTTAGAAAAATTGAAATAAATTATCCAAAAATATGCAAAACACATTTATTTCAAATATATATTTTAAGATAATATTAATTTATTTAACAGCCATATTTCCAAATATTTGGTGATCACAATATGCAACACAGCATGTCTCCAGTCCCATGTATCTGCCAAATAATTTACTTGCCTAAAAGTTAAGCACAATCCTTAAGTGAAAACTCTTTATTTTGAACTCCCTGTACCTCACTATAAGTAGTTCAAGTAGGCAGATGCGTCAGCTTGCGTAGGCTGCAGAGGAACAAGTACAGGTTTATTCCATGTTAAGACTACATTGTGTTTCCTTTCTTCGCTTTTCAGTATTCAATAAAAGTTTACTCTTTTTTTTGGCTCGCTCTAATACTCAAATTAGACTGTAAAGTAGAGCAATTAACATATTCTATTTGATTTTTAAGATTATCTCATTGCTTATATCTGAGCATACAGTTTTGTTCAGGTAGCTGTTGGCACAAAATGAATCAAAGAAACATAAAAGAATATTATAATGTCCTGGATTACCTGTGGATTTTTTTGGGATTTAAAAACTTTCATTTGCTCAGAAAATGAGATATTCACAAGATATTAAATAACTGTTTGCATTGTTTTCTTTGGTATTTTTATTATTCTTTGAACAGTTCTATCAACTCTCCTTTTTTAATATGTTTACCTTATTCCATGTAGTAAAATTATGTTTGAAAATACTGTTAATGTAGTCAGACATACAATATCAATAAAGGAGTATAAGACTTATTGGTCATAATCGTAAAGGGAAGTTTTGATATAGAATAATTGAAATCACTGACTTTTACTTATAAATTACAAATGAAGTGTGATCAGTACAATGACAGATGCTTTGAAATTAGGAGCTTACTGCTTACTGTGCTTGGTAAGAATTGGGCTTATAATTTGTGGGTGTCATTGGGTCCAGGGGACATACAGTACAATACAAATGTAAGCTACATATATGAGTTGTCTTTTGAATGACATCTGTCTATCTATCTATCTATCTATCTATCTATCTACTTTACAATACTAAACCCTTTTACTGATCTTGACTAATTTTGCATAGTTACTCTGGTGGTCTTAGATTTTTTTTAACCTGTGTGCTACAATTTACACACCACTGCCACCTCTTGGCTCAGATCAAGTATTACAATCCTACACCCTTTGACCTTTCTGGACCAAATTATGCATTGCAGCTCAATAGAATCAGACACACAAGAGAGACTACTTTGGAACTCTGGAACCCAAAATTTCTACCCTGGGGGTCTCAGTGTGTTTTTTTTTCCTGTGTGCTACAATTTGCACACCACTCCCAACTGCTAGCTCAAAACAAGTATTATAATACTACACTCTTTGACCAATCTGGACCAATTTTTGTACAGTTTGTCTCTAGGACTATTCAGACAAGACAGACTACGTTATAACTCAAAATTTTGACCATGGAGGTCTCAGAATAACATTACTTACCTGGGAACGCTAAGTGTTATTTTTCTCTATTGCAATATAAAAAGTAGTATCGTGTATTTTTGCAGGTGGTGTTGGGTGACACTTGTTTGAGAAAGGAAGTGCAATGCAACAAAATGAAAATTGAATGGCTGTTGTTTGACTTCTGCTTTGCTGGCTTTTCCACATAATTTAAGTACTATGAACTGTCCACCTTCAACTAAGAGGACAAGTCAGAAATGACAGCATTCATGGCTACAACCCAGCAAGGAGTTACCACAATTCTAGAATCTAATTGGAATTTAAAAAAAGCCAGGACATTGAAAGAGAGGCAATGTGAATGATGGATGGGACAGCAGGGTCACCAAAAAACACACAAATCTTTGCTTTCTTTTCTTAACCCATTCTACAAAAATACCTCAGTTAGTTATTATATTATATTATAATTGGCGAGTGTCTTTCTGCCAGGGTTTCTCTGCAGGATGGGGTTCACATCTTTGTTTTAGGTTTTCTCTGTTCATTTTTGTTTCTTTTATTTGTATTAATTTTATTTATGTTTATTTGCATTTTTCTTTGTATGCAATTTTGTCTCTGTATCAATGCCTTTGTTATGTCTTTGTTATGCTCGTCACTGCCATTGGACTTCCCTCAGCTCTATTATGGTGAGGGTTTCCCACAGTGCCAGGTGGTTCATTTTGAATGTACAGTACCAGTGGTGTGGTGAGTTTTTTTGCATTGTTTATTATTGTGAATTTCTGGATTTTGTCCTTTGTGTTGTCTTCAGATATTGTAAAGGAATTTTGTTTTCCTTGCATTGTCTTGTGATGAACACTTTTTTGCCTTTCTGCTCCATGGAGCCCTTTTGCTACAGAGCAATTTTAAATAATAAATATTTTACTCAAAAAGATCCTATATTTGCCCGATTGCTAGTCAGGTTTCAATTGCTTTAAATCTCCAGGGGGGCATTTTGCAGCTATCTGGGACTCTTTTTGCTCTCTTGAAGGCCCATGCCATTTTTGTGCACCTAAGTACAACAGTACCTTTATCCCAGGTGGCTTACACCATCAAGAAATACAGTTGGTTACATTTCTTCATTTTTTTCCAGTTGGAGCACAGACAGCTGAAGTGACTTGCTCAGGGTCACACAGAGACATTAGTGAGATTTGAACCCACAGCCTCAGGATTTGAAGTCCACACTCTTAACCAATACATCACATTTCCTATTCTCCATACCATATTAAAATATTTAATGATATACCCAAAATACATTGCAATATACAAACATAGCAATTATATATTTATTTTAAAATATATTCCATTGTAACATAACAGTTAAAATATATCTAGTATACTGTATATATACAAATATATATTTTTTATATATAAACGTCTACGTGTTTAAATGTGTGTGTCTGTTCAGCTCGGAATTGCGAGGCAACAGCAGTGAAGTTCAAAGAGCCGGCAAGACAATCCTAAATTAACGAGTTGGAAGCAAAGTCGCTTAGCTGTTGATAGATAAGGGGGGTGAGCATGCCCTCAAAACAAAACCGCCGACTCTGCATGTCAATTTTTCTTCTGACAATTTCAATAGTTTCTAGGTGCCCGGGCTTTTTACAGCATGGGGTTACACACACACACATATATATATATATATATATATATATAGGAAGAGAAACTCATATGATCAAAATGTCTTAATACTGAAAGATCAAAAGGAAAGCAACTGCAAAATGTTTTAGTCATCTTAAATAATGTGGGCATCACGTGGATTCACTTCTTTGGCCATGTCCCTTAAGTACAGATGATTAATGTTGATCGGCAGAATTTACCAAAGTGTTTTTCTCAACAAATTTACTGGGTTCACCAATAACCTTTTTTTTCTTAACTTTCTTTGCTTTTACTGTAAATATCATTTCAACCTTGTCAAGTTCTGAACTCCTCGAAGAAACTGGAATGTGCAAGGGATAAATTCTCAGCCAGATTGCATGCTTTCAAATGCTTTGGTAAGACAAGTCTTGTAATGCTGTTAGCAGAGAGGTGCTGTAATATTTTCAGGTTTACCTTCTTTCATTTGTCTTATATACACAGTATTGCCATATTTCATTTCTACTTTCCTCTTTATCTACAATTTTGGGACAAATAGTGTTATTAGTCTAGTTAAAGTTACAAATTAGAGTCAAACTAGTGAATGTTTTTTTACAAAACAAAATTATATTACATGAAACAGAAACATGTAAATACCAAAACAACACCATAACTACAGTAATAAAGGTATGTCAATTGTCCACTGTTGTACTGATGCAGATTTACTACACGATCTTCGTGTAATATGTTCTGAAAGAGTCAACAATGCACAGCCTTATGTTGCAGTCAGGATAGTGGAAGCCTGTTTCTTTGTGTGCTTTTCTTATATTTTTTTCTGTTGCTTGCGCAGGAGAAGATAGCATGTCAGTGCCTGATCTGCTCGGCCATTGTGTTATTGCAAGCCACTACAGCACAAGGCTCAGTGACTTCCAAATTTTCCTGCACACAACCATTGACGATTGCTGCATTGTGAATAGTGCTTAGAGAACTAATGTCTTGCTTGTCCTTCAACTGGGTCACAATCATTTTGTCTTTTTGTCACACACCAACTTGCACCATGGTGAACCTTCTGGCAAATTAATTCACATCATGGCAGTTTGATTGCTCCATGCTAAATTGATCTGTTTTACTATCTGTGTCAGTGTCTGATGGCCAAATTACATTGTCATCATTACTATTTGAATCAATTAATGGTTCAGTTTCAGTTTGTTCTAAAACTGGCTTTACAGCTTCTCATTTACACACCATTGTGTTTTAGTTTTAGGATTCATCTAGGAAAGTTTGATTTTGATATAGTAAGTTTCTATTGGGTTTACAGGATGCAGTGTGGCTTGCATGGCTAAGTGCCTGATGACTGGGGAAGACCTTGAAGAATTCTTTGGGATTAGACAGACAAAACCCTGTGGCAATGTAAAACGGCTATATGGACACTACAGGTCATCTTCTGGCTGATCCAATCTGCAGATCATTTGTGTTAAAGTGAGGATTGTGAGAGATCGTGTTGGTGGGAACCTTCAATTTATATACAGATGGAAAGCAATTGCTGAGTGAGGTCAATGAGCATGGTGCTTAATTTTTTATTTTTGCTATACTTAATTTACTATACTATACTTACTATTTCCTATTCTATTTATTATTTACAATTTGCTATACTATATACACTATTTGCTATAATTTTGCCATATATCATTTTATTTTCATTTTGTCATTTTTGTGTTTTTCTTGGAAGAAACTTCCTGCACTTCATTTACTGAAACTTACATTTTTACCTTTTTATTTGTTTGGATGATTTGCCTGCATAATTAAAGAATGGCACAACTGTCTATATATTTGTAAACATTCCTTTATTTTCCGCCTCCATTTTTTTTCATTTTGTGAATTTAATATTTTTGCTGGTTTTACTTTCACTACTGGTTTTTATCTGAATTATGAACTCTGATGCCCAGGGTTCCCGATGGTGTTATGGCTCCAGAAGTACAGGGCATCACACAACATGATGTTATTTCGTCCACTAAATGGCAGCAGAATACTGTGTAATAGAGTTCTTCTGGAAGATCATTACATGCCACCCCGTGTCTCATTTAAGCATAAATGTATTTACATTGAATTCCAAGACTGAGTTACATTAGGAGTTAACGGCAAGGAGGTTCCATCTCTCTCTTTTTGTAAACTAAATTGATGAGTATATAACAAAGCTCAGCTAGTGTGTCATTTGGTTTTCTGGTAGTCACAAAGACACAGTGCTGCATTGGGACGATGCAGGTTCGCTCCATGCTCCCATCTTGCCTCTGGGAGCCTTTGAACCCGTCACCGTCACATTTGGTGGCAGCAGTGGGATGAGCTAGCAGTGGGGACAGAAGAGGAGACAGAGTAGCAAGCGGGATTGGTGCCAGCTTTTTAAAGAACCCACGGAGCCAAGCTGGAGGAGAAAATTTTAATGGACAGAGCTTTTTATGGACATTTATTTATTGATTGTTTTTATTTGTCTTTTAAAGGTTCTTATTCTTTTAATGTCCTGTTTTTATGAAGGGGCCTTGGGTTTGTTTTATTGTGGGATTTGTTTTAGTGCTTTTATTTATTTTACTGCAGTGTAGTTGTAGAGTGGCTGAGCTGTGGACCTGGGTTTCAGTTGCACAGGGTTGGTAGTGGCGTGGAGCCTTCCCGTGCAACTGGAGGCTTATGGGGGGTGGAATGTGGTATAGCGGGTCCACAGCTCCTGTCAAAGGGCTGCTTTTAAAATAAATAATCACTGTGCTTGCGGCTTGGTGAGGGGGCGTGGTGGTTGTGCGTCTGAAGCAGTTCTCGGGGCGATTCGTGAGGTGGGCATTTCTCACCTAAGTTCACAGGGGCTGTTCCTGGGGCTGCTGATTGGCCACAGTTGTCATGCCCTCTAGTTAAATAGAAGTGCAAGTCGGCTAAAGGGAGTGAAAAAAGAAAGGAAAGAAAAGAATGGAGGTTGCAGGAAGAAAGCAGGAAGCAGTGGACAGAGAGAGAAAGTCGGTGCAGGAGAGCGAGCAATTGTAGGCTCGTGTTGCAGCTGAACAGTGAGCCTGGGTGTTTTGGCCGACTAGCTGTCACTTCCGCTGAGTGATCAGGGAGCGGGATAGACCGGAAGGCGGATGACTCTCCGTGGAAGGCAGTGGGAGCCGGGACTTGGGGAGTGTATTCCCCAGCGTTGGCGCCCTGGTGGCTGTGGATCCCAAGTCGCTGTCAGGAGGAGCCTACTGGAGCCAGGGATCGGAGAGGGGAACTGAACAGCTGAAGCAGGCAGAGTGAAGGTCAGCTGCAAGTAGGGCGACTCCACTGTTGAGAAGCCCAGACGGGGGAAGCAGGGGAGCCGCAGGTAAAAAGACATTGGGCTTGTGGTTGTTTTTTATAAGAATACTTCCTGCATTATTTTAACCTTGTTGTTTTAAGAAGACTTTTTATAATTGGTTTTAACCTCCACGTCTCACATCTGCTTTTATGGATTATTTATTTGAAGAATTGTGAATGCACTGCACTTTATTTTGAATACTTTGTTTTTGTTGTTTTAAATCAAAGCACTTTGCACTTTTTCACCATCCCCTTGCTATGTTGTTCCCTCACTGCTAAGCTCATTGGTAACATTACCGACGGTGACGGGTTGAAGGGCTCCCAGACAGAAGATGGGAGCATACAACGAACCTACATCATCACACGCATGCATAGAATCAGTACGCCTACTCAGTTAAAGACCCAAAGTGTGCTTTTCAGTAAAGGCAGAGTAACGCAATTTTAGTCATGTTTTCATGTAGTAATAATTACTGAATTTCAGTATGATTTAAATTAATGGTAGCCCTGTACTTTTTTTTTTATAACCGATATGCACTCGTATAAACCACTAGTATAAACCCAGGACTTATTTTCAAATTACAATTTTGTCCTTTAGTGAAGTCTGAGAAGTCAGAGACAAACTTAAAAGTAAATCAACTCAAAATGGGAGAGGCCAGGCTCACTGATTAACTGAACATGCAAAACTTTGGCAAATGTTTTTGGGTATGTGGAGCATGTGAATACACAGACAGTTAATGGAAACTGAACACATGTCCCTGGATACAATACAATACAATACAATTTATTTTTTGTATGGCCCAAAATCACACAAGAAGTGCCGCAATGGGCTTTAACAGGCCCTGCCTCTTGACAGCCTTGACTCTCTAAGAAGGCAAGAAAAAACTCCCAAAAAAACCCTTGTAGGGAAAAAAATGGAAGCAACTTTGGGAAAGGCAGTTCAGAGAAAGACCCCTTTCCAGGTAGATTGGGCGTGCAGTGGGTGTCAAAAAAAGGGGGTCAATACAATACAATACAATACACAGAACAAATCCTCCATACAGTATAAATATAAAAATTTTTGAAGTACGGAGTAGAATTTAACAGTAGATGATATCACATAATATGATTTGGATTTGTTTAGAGTCCTGGAGACTGCATCCATCAAGCTGCCTCCCCAATTTGGCCATTCCACAGCTGAAATAGCGCTAATCCGATGAAAGGAACATTCTTTCCCACGATTCCCTGGATGTACTCACATGAAAATTTTAATTCCTAAAAAGTTGATCTTTGATGCCTCACAATGTTTCATTTATGAATCAACTTTGTCACAGATGTTCGAATTCCTTAGAAGAAATAGCTTTAGACAAGAAGGAGAGTGACAACTGCGGTAAAAGAAGTCAAAACCGAGAATTTGGTTTGAAAAGCACAGTATATTTTGTGAAATCTCTTCCTAATCTCTCATAAGACTTTGTATTTTTATTTATTATTGGACGGATGCCTTTATTCAGGTGACTTGAAACATTTCAGATGCAGTCAGTTACATTTCTTATATTTCTCCAATTGGAGCGGCAGCAGGTAGCAGACTACTTTCTTGTAGTCACACAGATGTCAGTAGTGGGATTTGAACACACAGTTACTGGGTTTAAAGGCCAAAGTGTTAACCACTATGTCACCCTTTTCCATGAGAACGAGTGTGATCTAATTGGTGTACATCAATATAAATTAAAGCAACTAATAGTATTATTCAGAAGCAAGGACTACAGTTTTGTAATCCTAGTGTTTTATTACTACCACCCATACATTTCACCGTAAATTACTGAACAAAAAATGCAAATACTTTCAAATATGCAAAAAAAATACATAAATAAATAATGACACTACTTGGAAGATCTGAGACCATTGAGGGACTCTGCTGAGATCTCCTCTGAAACTGAAGTGGAGACCCTTGTGAGAATGCCAAGATATTTTTCCCATCATGAGAAAAATACGAGAAGCAGGAGACAAAAGACAATGTCTCCATTTCATTTCTTTCTCATCTCATTGCTGAGGAGAAACCAAAAAGATATTAAGATCTCTTTTTAAAATGTTCAGCCTTGTGGGTAACCACCATGCCACACTAGGTCCCATGTTCTTAATCAGCATATATCTTAACAGATTATGAGCTCAGCTCAAGGGAAATAGTATAATAAATATTGAAATTCTGAAGCAGCAGCAGAGAACTTGTCTCAGCGCACAGTGGAGTGAACGAAGTGCAGATCAAAACAAGTTTCCTTTAATTCAATAGGCATTCTGGCCCTTTTTTGCAAATCACTTGCTTTTAGAGGTAAGAAAGATCAAAATGTATAACAACTGTATGGCCAGCTTTTCAAACAAAGGAAAAAGAAAAAGTTTCTGAGAGAAAAAGACGTGATTAAAAAGCTAAAAAAGTAAAAGTGCTATATGGCCAATCTAAGATGTACAGCTAACAGCCTCGACAAAAATAAGGGCACTTTCAACAATGTTCTTTTCCTTTTCACTTGTTTAATGTCTTGCCAAATGGCTGATTGAAGATAAGAAAAAAAAGGCCAGGGCAGGGTTTTAAAAAGAAATTTGCTTGGTGCACACAGAGGGTTGCTAAGGAGATATTGTATATTTTGATGACTCTGCGCCACTAACTTATCAATTCCATCCTCCGCACTGTCGGGCAGCTGATTTTCCTCATTTTGGTGATTAATTGCTTTAAATAATTCCACCTCCTAAGCATGTTGAAGCCTCAGAAACACCAGTCGGCCAAAATGACCCCAAGGAAGCTCAGTGAACCCACCCAGCTTTTGAGGCAGCATGTGTGTCTGAGTCTTTAGAGCTGATTTACACTAATGCTGAGTGTAGTGCAGGTGGAGGCAAAGCTGCCATTAAAGACTGAGGCTGACATGGGCCCCATGGAGGACACAATCCTAATTAGATTTTGGCAGTTGGACTTCATAACACTCTGTGTGTTTACCTCATCCAGTCATTTAGACCACAGGTGCTCGAACTCCCCCTTTGTCCCCAACCTGTTTCCTATTCAGAGAATGATTCTTGCTATTAAGGGGACTCTAAGATTAATTAAGCTCACTTTTATATCCCCGTCTCTCCATTTATCTCGTCAATCCAGAAATACCCAATAGGCATTTATCACATGCATTGTTTACATGTTATAAGCGCAGTGACTGATTAGTTTTCCTAATCCTGCTAGCCAAGATTTTATTTTTTATTTTTTTTATTGATTTTTTTCATAAAAGAAGTTGAATGCTGATATGTGAACATATGTAAATGAGTTTGTATTCACCTGAAAGATGCAAGAAATCCACAGGTAACAGTTGGGGTGCAAATCAGATGCAAAAATAAAAAGAAATTCAATGCATAAGAACACAACAGAAAACAGGCCAATTCAGACTTCAACATAAACAGTTAGGATACACAGTGACTCCATCCGCTGTTAGGCTTGGGGCCAAAATGAAACATCTGCTTCCGGGCATGTCCCTTTTTATGGCATCCCAGCCAGAAAGGGGTGTGTCCTCCTCTGGGTGCTGTGGGCGGGGTCAAATGGGTGTCTCCTCAGAGCTGCAGGTGTAAGAGAAAAGACAGTTAGCAACTGCAGTTCTTCTCAGCTCAGGCTGCTATTTATTGTTCACCTCTTCTGAGCCCTGAAGGCGCACTTACATGACAGAATTAAATATACTTTGTTACTTTAAAAGAAAAATTTTTATGAATAATTTAATGACAAAACTCTCAAACATACTACTAGGAAGAAATGAAAAAAGATTACAAGCAGACTCCAGATGTCTCACAAATTCACAGCTATAGCCCCTAAGACACAACAACAAGTGATAAATATTAAACTTGGATGACGTCTGACTGAGTCTAGGGATTTTTAATGAAACATTTAAATTGCATTTTCAGCAATTCCAGTGCTGCATTAAGAAATTCCAAGGGAGAACATGAGATTCCAGAAAAATGTCATATCTCTTATTATCATCATCATCATCAGTTTCATGGAGCCACTGATTGAGAAATATCCAACTTACAAGACAGAAATCACACAGCAATGCACTGAAATCATTCGGCACATATTGACTTGATTTTTGCCAGCATTAACATCTCCATGAGTAAGGGCAATTGGGATGATAACAACAATTTGCACAAAAGTTGTATCCATTTCAAAGGCAGAATGCAATTTCTATACAAGTGCATCACTTAAGGCGATAAGAATTACTCACTTTGAAAACTGTCACCTGATCAATCAAATGATGAAGAACAGTCTAAGGTTACATTTCTAACGTTTTACCAGAATTAAGTTATTCCTGTTTTTAAAGGTTCAGTTCATGGCAGAATACCTTCACCAGTTCATATTGGGTAGTTAAATGTGGCTTAATATAATTTCAGCTGAAAATCTGTCGGTGCAAAGCATTCATTTCATGTGTAATAGCTTGAAACCACTGTGGAGATGTGGATGGTGCTGTTGACTAATGGATCTGGCATCTTGATTTTAAATTCCACAGCTGGGAGTGTTGTCTGAGCTGAGCTTGCAGATTTTCATTGCGTCTGCATGAGTTCTCTGGTTACAGGTGTTTTTCCCATATCCTCTACTTCCGGGCACCAGGTAACGTAGAAGCATTTACCAAAGCTCACTCTTCTTTTTTTTTAAATTAATTTTCTAAATTATTAATCTTATTTTAATTATTAGTGTTTTGAATTTTTAAATTTAATTGAAAAGATGCTGCTGACAATGCAGACCCAAGAGTTGACTCATCTGAACTACATTTAGGGAAAGCTGTAAACTTAAGAGATGACACTGCATGAATGAAGAGGATCTGAAGGCTACCTTATGTCTATAACATCTGAGAAACATAAAGTGGGGCATATTGAATATTCCTGTACTCAACTGGTAGCACTGCGATCACTGCTGCCCAAGAACCCCCATTACACCCTATTGGTGCAGCTGCTACTCTGAAGATGGAAAGGACAAAAGAATGAAGATCCAGATTGAGAATTAAACTTAGAGGCTAATCCAAGGATGGAAAAGGCAAAGATCCAGAGCGAGGATTAAAGTAAGGTGGAATGGATTCAGACCTGGCCTGACTCCATATAATGAGTAGTATTTGATTGTTTTATAAACATTGCATTAACTGTTACATTACAGAGCAATTTGCAGAGGGTTCCAGTGCTGCAACAATTTGGGTACTGCAGAGAACTAGCTTAAACCCTCTTACTTCAGATAGTATTTAATGCTAGATGGGTTTCATCAGAGTGGAATGGCAAAAGGTAAAATTATTCTGTAATCTTCTGTAAAATTATAATTTCCCTTTAGGTACAAATAAAGCATCTATCTATCTATCTATCTATCTATCTATCTATCTATCTATCTATCTATCTATCTATCTATC
>JANRMT010062841.1:27917053-27951776 GCA_026402145.1 Polypterus bichir lapradei | reverse complement strand
ATCTATCTATCTATCTATCTATCTATCTATCTATCTATCTATCTATCAGACTGACTGGCATCTCTAAATTGACCCAATGTACTATAAGCATGAGTGTGGCTCCATGCTTGTATAGGCTCCTAAAGTTCCTACGTTTCTCCAGATGCTCATGAGAGAATCTCCAGTCTCCTGTGACTGTGAACAGGATTAAGGTTTCGACTTATAACATCATATAGAAGTGTCTTAATGCAGCTGCCAGCCACAACACAAATGCGTTCAGAACTACGATCAACTAGGTGGGGACTGATCAGCTGATGCTGGTAACCTCACTTTAATTCTCGATCTCTAGATCATTTGTATTGAAATCGAAGTCCGATAAGTCAGAGTCCGATTCTGCAATAATACGCACAACCTTGTCCACAGAATATTTTGCTTTGCACATTCTCTTCGCTCTTTCACAAGATCTGCCTTTAGCTCTGGCGGCTGCCACCTGTGTGAAGACAGCTCTCAAAAAGTTAATTGGGTTTGAGAATGTTATGTTTTATACAGGGCAGCACGGTGGCACAGTGGGTAGCACTACTGCCTCACAGTTATGAGACCTGGGTTCGCTTCCTGGGTCCTCCCTGCGTGGAGTTTGCATGTTCTCCCCGTGTCTGCGTGGGTTTCCTCCCACAGTCCAAAGACATGCAGGTTAGGTGCATTGGCAATCCTAAATTGTCCCTAGTGTGTACTTGGTGTGTGGGTGTGCGCCCTGCCTGGGGTTTGTTTCCTGCCTTGCACCCTGTGTTGGCTGGGATTGGTTCTAGCAGACCTTCAGACTGCTTTAGGGTTTTTCTGCAGGATTTTCCTGTATTCTGCTGCATTTGTTTCACACTCACAAGTCTTTCAGGGTCTGTTGCAAGGAAGCATCCCCACAGTATGATACTGTCAACACCATGCTTCATATTGGGGATGGCATGTTTTTGATTATCTGTGGTGTTCAAACATGCCATTTAGTCTGATGGTCAAAAAACTTCATTTTGGTCTCATTGGACCATAGAACCTTCTTCCAGGTGTGTGTATTGTGGGTGTTTAAGTGTGGCTTTTTCTTTGCCATTCTTCCATCAAGCTGCATCTAGTGGAACACCCAAGCTGCAGTTATTGTCTGCACAGTCTCTCCAATCTCGTCCTTATTGGTTGTAACTCTTTTAGTTTTCAAAGGTCTCTTGGAAGCCATCCTCACTAGTCTTCGTCTTGCATGATAATTTAGTGTTTGTGGATGACTTGCTCTAGTCAGATTTACGGCTAGTACATAGTCTTTACGTAGATATTAAATGATATTTTCTGCTTCCCCTGACTTATGCTTGTCTATCTCCTTTTCACAAAGTTGCTTGGAGTGTTCTTTTGTCTTCATTGTGTAGGTTAGGTCACCATACTGACTCACCACAGGTTGGACCTCCCAGATACAGAAATGCATTTATACTACAGTCAATTGAAACTCCATACAGGTGATCCCCATTGAACTTATTCTATGACTTCTAAAGCCAGTTCGCCACACCAGTGATGATTTACAGTGATGGAGTGTCACATTAAAAGGGGGGGATATTTAAGGTATCGATCATGTTATGTTATATATTTGTAATTAATTTAGATCGCTGTGCACAGTTTTATTTTCACTTTGACATTAAAGAGTCTTTACCTGTTGCTCAGTGTGGTGGGTGTGACAATGTGCTGTGCCAGTGTATGCTGCCCAACCTAACCTGACCTAACCAATGTTATACGACAATAAAATCTGAAAATGTTAAGGGGTGAATGCTTTTTATAGGCACCCTAACTACAGTATATCTATATTTTTCATAAAGAATGAAAATTAGGGAATGGTTGAGTGTTATTTCATAAGGGGCATGATTCAGTAAAACATTTGTTTCAGTCATTTGAAACAGATCAAGTGCAACTGCATGATATTGATCCAAATCAAGGATTTACAGAATAATTTTGAACAGATTATAAAAGTGCTACATTCTTATCCATATTAGAATGTGTAGTTTTATACTGTAGGTATGTTGGGCATTTGATTTGTGTGTATTATACATACATATATAATCATCTGAACCACTTAATCCACTTCACAGTGAAGGATAACAACCAACATCTGCAGCACTGTTAATCCCAGCATAGTAACCTTATACAAAAAATTGAACAAAATGTGCTTAAGACCTAATTTCTGAAATACTATAAGACTTTTAGAGCCACTACCCTCATAAAATTTATTTTGTGTAGTGCCTTTTACTCTCCACACAATAACATAGTCATCTGTATTAGACTTTTTGCATGTTATGTACTGTATGTATTTGATGGTCATCCAGTGGGCATTTCATATACATAAATTGCAGTCTTTTCATGCTTATATGCTTATTTCTTTGCATATAGTATATTAACATAAACCACTAATGGTTTCCTTCATAGTGTTTAAAAATAGACAATATTTGCTGCAGACAAACCGTTACAGCCAGTCGTTCACAGTCTTTGTTCTTCCTGTCTTTCTCTAAGGAGCAAGCATTATGTCACATCTGGATGTAAGTCTCCAAACACATGGTTATGGATAACAGATATTAGAACAGCACTATTTATTTTGAAAGTTTTAAATCCTCAAAAAGTCAAATGTAGCAACATTCTAAATAAATGCTGTTCAGAGTAATGTTTCATGCAGCATCTGGACTACATTAGCAAGCAGTGTAGTAGTTAATGACAACTGGGAACCTTCAAATCTCAGCTTGACAGTTTTTTTTTTGTGAATTTAGGTGAATAGAGCTTGACAAGAAGTCCTGAGGTGAATGTTCTCATCAAAAGTGTTCTTGTGTTCCTATGTCCATGGACATCCTGTTTTGCTTTGGCCTGCCAGCTCACCGCGACACTGAGAAGGATCACCCACTCTCACTTTTTTTTCCCCAAAGCTGTGGAATGTGTTTCCTCTCTGAAGTGAAACAGCTTTGTCTTCACACAACACATTTTGCCTGCTGCAGCTTTCTAGTACCAGGCCATGTCACATTACATGACTTTTTCAGTGATTCTCAGTCACAGATTTCATTTCCATAGTCTTAGTGTGTCAAAAGCAGTTGCGCAATGCTTTCCTGACTACTGGTCTAGTATAGTCTAACATACATAGCAACTCCAACCAATGTGTGATTCACCCCAACAAAATTTGATTTTGTCTTAAGATGTAGGGATGGTCTTTGTGAGTATGCATGAGATCTGACAGTCAATGAGGGCTCACCTGGACATACAACGCATATGATGCAACTATGAACAATAAGGAACGTGGAAGTTCTGTGACCTAATAAATAAAACAGAAGCTTGTCTGTCTGATGTTTCATGTCCCGTGACGGAATGGAAAATAAGAACTAAAAAAGGGTCTACAACAAATTGAGGCTGAACTCGCCATACCTGTAAGCCATTTCCATGGTCATCGGCCCTGCCAGGCAGCACGTTTTTGACTCTCAGAAACTGGGGCGATGTTGCAATACTTGGAAATTGTGCAGGAAAGTCGTCACTCAGTTGTTTAATGACATTCCTCCTTCATTGTTCTTTTTTACCTTCAGCTTAGATTGGTTACTTAAGGGCTGTAAAATGTCTTTATCTTTGCCACTCTCCCCTCACCACCACATCTTAATCAAATTATTCACCTTGTGGTGGACGGCTGGGGCCCTTGCCTGGCCAGGACGTCTATGTGATGGGAGGACCCGGGGAGACAGTGGGCTCAGTCAGGACATCATCTCCCCTAGGACACTAGAGGGCAGCCCCCCCTAGGTTGCTGTGGCTCCACAGATTCTTGTAGGGCATGCTGGGAGTTGGACCTTGCTGCAGCCCTGTTGGGTTCCATGGATGCCACCGGGGGAGCTGTGGGATCTGCAGAGCCCTTCATGGCAGGAATGTCACCATACCCAGAAATGCTGCCAGAAGGAGATCACCGAACTCCTTGAGCATTTCCTTGTGTTCTATAAAAAGAGCCACTTGCCACTATTCTGGGAGCCAATGTCAGGAAGTGGAGGACAGAGCTTGCCAGGAGGAATACAGGCGGACACAGGAAGAGAAAGAGAAAGAGCAGAAGAGAGAACGAAGGAAAGTGTGCTTTGGTGCTGCTTACTGTGCTTGAGAAATATGATGTACAGTTGGGAAGCAGAGGAAGGCGTTTCCCACAGAAAAATTAAAAATTAAAAACGCATGTGCTGACTTGTATCCTGCGTCTGTCTGTGTCAGGATTGGGGAACTGTGCAACCCCTGCAGGCCACAACCTCCATTTTTCAATCTAATAAACAAGTATCAACCCCACATGCACACCCCATATTCCTCACATCGTGCTTTGCCTATTCAAGTAATTCGGCATCGTCATTTATCCATTGCCCCTGTGGTCTATTATTTTTAAAAACTTTACTGTCTCTGCTAGAAATACTAATCTATAAAATATTCAATTTAAGCTTTTACACAGATACAGTGTATACATTATTTTTTACAGATATTTCCAGAAACACTTTATGCCATTTTGCGTTTTTCTTCACGTTTTGTGAATGTCCCATCACAGCTATTTTCTGGTCCAGTGTAGCATCTTGTCTGTCTTCCATTCTTGTTATTAATATTCCTCTCTTGCTTCATCATTTTCTTCTGTTTGATCTTTCCTCCCTCTAACTGAATCATCTCCAACAGAGGTTATTCTCCCTTGGCTCTCTTGCTGCTACTTCTATTTAAAAAATCTCTTGGAAATCCACAGACTGAGTACCATTCTGAGCTTTCAAAGCATCTTTTGCTAGTTTAACCCTATTGGAGATTTCAGCAGCAAGGACTAAAGGGGCATCCAGGGTTAACATTAGAAAGTAGTAGCAATGGGTGAAGATCATAAAGAGCCGGGTCTCGAGCAGTCAACGCTGTTATTCAAGAAAGTACTTCTAGGGCTCTGGGGACCAGTTGGCTTGGCTGCCTTACTCTCTTGTCAGTTTGGTCTTCCTTAGCTATATACTGTACAACAGATTTATTAATATGAAGGGCTGTGGAATGGGTAGTAGGTTTGGTTTGTTTAAGGGGTGGGCGCTGAGGAAGGGTAGTTATTTCATTATATAATTTATTTGTGCACAATGTTTATCTGCATCTGAACTTTTTCAAAGACTTCTTGAGTTGTTTTTGCTGCCTCCTCGGTCTCTGCTATGCCTCCAATTTTAGAAATGGACATGACAAGCCTCATTTGGAAACCAGCATCTCGGAGCTGTGAGGCAGCAGCCACTAGCTATTAGCAGTAGTAGTAATAATAATAATAATAATATAATTGCTGATGAGGATTATGTAGAAACATCTCACTCCCAAACTAAATTTGGTTCTTTTAACAAATAATTTGAACATTTTGCTTACGTTGAGGAGCCAGCTGTTATAAAAGCCTCATTAACGGATTACCTGTCAATTTCTATAAAGCCTTTATGCAAATGTTAGAATTTTGTGATTTCATAAATTACTGAATTTGTAGCTTTTACTGGTTACATACAGTACTAATGAGTTGTAATTGGCTTTGCATTTGCTTTTCACTTTAAATAGGTTGCTGCAGCTTAAGTAAATTTAAATTCTTACAAGCATACACATTTAATGAGTTCCTCTGTGTATTTCAAAGCAGCAGATAGTGTTTATTTTTCCATCTTACTGGTCATTTTATTGGTTCATTTGGCATCTCAGTTTAGGGTTTATATCCTAACTTATGGTTATGTAATTAGCAGACAGACAGCGAGTAAGAGACTATTATCAACATTTAGTTCACGTCAAGAAAAAGAAATGATACAATAAATTTGCTTTAGTGTGAGGTTTATTTACAGTAAGAGTCGTTACTTTAAAAAATAAATGAAAAACAAGTCCATACTACTTATTTCATCAGCCAGGCACAGAATGTCATTCTTGGCTGGTGGTGTCAAGAGAGGCCTTGATTAACTGGGATGCTCCAAAACACAGGCTGCCAACTGGGAAGTCATCAAAGTTGCTTTATTTCCCCCTACGTACAATATATTAACTGCATATTATAAAGCATATATTTGTGTGCTGAATTATCACATCATTGGTTAAAACTGGGAATTTAACTAAGCACTCATTCTCAAATTCACTTAACCTAACTTAGGCTATCTGGGAACCCAAACCTATTTTTGCTTCATTAAGCATAAAGCAAGAACAAGGTGCCAGTCCATCGTAAGCCCACTCACACTTGACAAGTTTAGAGTTGTGTTTTTGTCTAACCTGCACACCTTCGGGGATATGGGAGGAACGCTCTGTTCAAATCTAGGCCTTGGTCTGTATGGCTGTAGAGCATCCCCTCCCCCTGAGTCCATATTGATTTTTCTTTAGATATTTTAGGTTCTCTCTCGCATCTTAAAAACATGAATATTAGATTAATAAGTCACTCTAAATTAACCTGGAGTTAATGAATTTAGGGGTGTTTCCATTTTGGTTGGATTCGAAAGGGTTGCCAGGGCGTGCCTGGCACCCTAATGAATCCACCATATTAGGAAAATAAGTCTCAACTAAAAAGTATTTTTTTCCTCATGTTTTCAAGGCCACAGTTAATGATAACATGTTAATAATCAATGAATTAGGTGTATGGTGACACAGTGGTAGTCCTGCTCTCTCATTGTAAGGAGTCGGGGAGGGGGGTCATATCTCAGGTTGTCTCTGTGTGAAGTTTGCAGTTGTGTTCTTATGGGTTTGCTCAGATTTCCTCACAAAGTCCAACTTCATGCAGGTTGGTTGGGTGAATTGGGGATGCTAAATGAAGTATATGTACGTGTGTAAGTGTGTTCTCCCTGCAATAGGCTGATGCCCAGTCCAGAGGTTGTTTCTGCCTGTACCTGTTGCCTGCTGGGATATGCTCCTGCTGCCCCACTACCCTGGATAAATTCATTTCAAAGATGGATGGATTAAAGAATACAGTAATCCCTCTCTATATCGCGCTTCGACTTTCACGGCTTCACTCTATCGTGGATTTTAAATGTAAGCACATCTAAATATATATCACGGATTTTTCGCTGGTTCGCGGCTTTCTGCGGACAATGGGTCTTTTAATTTATGGTACATGCTTCCTCAGTTTGTTTGCCCAGTTGATTTCATACAAGGGACGCTATTGGCGGATGGCTTAGAAGCTACCCAATCAGAGCATGTATTACATATTAACTAAAACTCCTCAATGATATACGATATGCTTCCCGCGTGGTGCTTGATTGTTTGCTTCTCTCTATCTCTCTCACTCTCTCTGCGCCTGACGGAGGGTGTGTGAGCAGAGGGGCAGTTTGCACAGAGGCTGTTTGCCTAGAGGATACGGACTCTCCTCTACAAAATGCCGCCTTGTCGCGGTGCATCGGCATACTTAAAAGCACATATTGATTTTTTGATTGTTTGCTTTTCTTAGCGAGCGCTCTCTCTGACATTCTCTGCTCCTGACGACGCTCCTTTGAAGAGAAGATATGTTTGCATTCTTTTAATTGTGAGAAAGAACTGTCATCTCTGTGTTGTCATGGGGCACAGTTTAAACTTTTGACTAAAGGGTGTTATTTCATGTCTAGAGGGCTCTAATAATGTTAACAGAGTGGGAGAGTTTATAAGGGCTTAAAATATATAAAAATAACCATACAAACATATGGTTTCTACTTCGCGGATTTTCACCTATCGCGGGGGGGTCTGGAACGCAACCCCCGCGATCGAGGAGGGATTACTGTACTATAATCTATCCAGTCCAAAGCAGCTCTCTCTTGTATGTTGCTCATCCTTAAAACAAATACAATTTCAATTACAGATTAGTTTACTGTTTTAGATTTAGCTTGGAAGAGGTTATTTCAATATTAGGAAGGAGAACACAAACTTTAGAAGTTTATTTGCTTCCAGGGATAAATTTTACATAGACTCATTTAGATAGATAGATAGACTATGGTATCTTCCATCCATCCATTTTCCAACCCGCTGAATCCGAACACAGGGGTCTGCTGGAGCCAATCCCAGCCAACACAGGGCACAAGGCAGGAATCCAATCCCGGGCAGGGTGCCAACCCACCGCAGGACACACACAAACACACTAGGGCCAATTTAGAATCGCCAATCCACCTAACCTGCATGTCTTTGGACTGTGGGAGGAAACCAGAGCGCCCAGAGGAAACGCACGCAGACACGGGGAGAACATGCAAACTCCACGCAGGGAGGACCTGGGAAGCGAACCCGGGTCTACTAACTGCGAGGCAGCAGCGCTACCACTGCGCCACCACTATGGTATCTTATATGTCGTATTCAGTATTTTCTTTTTTCATGTCCAACTCTGCTCCTGTGCCAAACAGATCAGTTTTTAGCACGAGTGATTGAACTGGCAATGCATGCCTGCCACTTATGCCTGCCCCCCCAAAAAAAGCAATACGGCCGTCTGTGCAAGTCTTCATCATACATCATACCCAACACTTTGACAAAATTTTTAAAAAACAAAAATATGATATCTGTGTCATTGATAAAGCCAATAAATAACAGAAAACACTCTAAATTTTCAAATCCATTAACCAAGTCGCACCAGAATGTTACGCCATGCATAGATTTTTCTAACTTGTTAAAACAAGAAAGTGCTTATTTTGTCACAATTAAAATATACAGACATACAAACTCAAAAAAGCAATGTTTTCTGTCATTTATCTGGTATTTGTGCACTTTTTCATAATTTCTAAGTTTTAAAAGTGTGAATGCAAGTGAGACTTATGTCATATCATAACATTATATTAAAACACTTTATGATATTTGACCTGGGATGTGATGTATATATGTTGCATTACGGTTGTACTGAAAAATGCTATTTTTTTTATGGTTCGTCTCGGCCTCATCCCCCTACCCCCAGCTCGTGTCAAATTCTGTCCATGGTTTCCAGGAGTATACAGAAGCATGTCGTAAAATGATAAATCCTTTTTATTTTCTTTTTTGTTTGTATTATAACATACTATAATATCCACTGGCCTGCTTAATATATCATTCAGGGTCACCGAGTGCTAGAAGCTATTTTTTTTGGTAGCACTGGAAGTTAAACAGTCAACAGGGACCTCTGACACAAACAGTGTCAATGTGGAGTCATCAATTAACAAAAACTGCATGTTTTCTGGAATGTGAGAGAATAAACAATGTAGACACTCAGAGAACATGTACACTTCACATGTATAATCCAAGATTCTGGATCCTTGAAGCAGCAGCATTAACCACTGCACTATTATGTTTTACTTAATAAGGGGAATTTTCCTGTGATTGGGAATGGAAGTACAGGGGAAGAGAAGGCAAGGGAGGCCAAAGCAGAGGTGGATGGATAAAGTAAAAGAACATTAAAGGAAAAGGGCTTGACTGGCAAGGAGATGCAGGACCGAGCTGCATGGAGAAGGCTGGTCAAGCACATTGACCCCATAAAAGTGGGAAAAGATAAAGAGCAGGAAGACAGCAGTTCACAAATATTATACTTTTCATAGGGAGATATGTAATTAGCTTTAGAAAAGAAATTTCAATAAACTGTTAAAACATATCTGGTGAGGGCCAACACTGCAGCCAACAGGGCGACAAGTAGATTTGAAAGGACAGGATCCAATGTGATCCTAACATTAGAAGAGTTACAGTAGCTCTGGTGGGATCAACAAAGGCAGCCATGCCAGGATCATAGTAGGATAATTATTTGGGAGTAGAAGTGAGAACACTGAGAAGAATCACTTCCAAGATAATCAGAATGTAAAAGCTGCATGTGCTCTGCCAATTGGTTTTACAGAAGTGATCTGCTAAATATTTCACATCTTTCAGGTTTATATTGCATACATTGCCATTTTGTTAACACTGCCAGAAGTCTTCCTTGGCTCAGGTGGCCTGATGTGCACAGTATGTATTCTCAGTTGTCTGGCAGGATAAAGTCCAGTACCGTATACTTCCTGATCATCAACTGAGTATGCTGAACAAAACTACCTTCATTGGCGAGTATTTCTTTGTGATTGCTGGTGTTAGGTTCTTTTCTTCCTAAGACATCTGGTTAGCATTTCGATTATAGACAACTGCAGGACATGGTCAAGCTCGCTCTCTTTAGTAATTAATTAAGATGGTAGGTACCCACATCAATCCATCTCACAGTAAGGGATGCTCTTCTCTGGCTGCACCAGGTCACTTGAAAGCTGTCACTACTGCATGCAGCAGTTATCCACCCATTGGATGCCCAAATATACTGTAAGAAGGCATTTGATAAAATGCCACACAATCAACGCTGGATTAGAACATTAGAGATGGGTTTTCCTGCACATATTATTAAACTGATTTCTGAGTTATACCAAAGACAACAAGCAGTGATGAGGTTGATAATGAGAGAAGATGAGAGAGGCGTTAGAGGGATATGAGCAAGGATTTAAAATTGGAAGACACCTCATTAACAACTTGAGACATGTGGACGACATTGTATTGGTAGCTACCTCAGAATCTGATTTACAAGAACTAGTAGAGAGAGTAAATCAAGCTGGTGATAAAGCAGGTTTAACAATCAATAGCTCAAAAGCATAAATAATGGTGTCAGTGACTGAACATCATTCATTGAAAATAACAATTGCAGAAAAGGTACTGGAGTAGAAGTCTTATGTTTACATAGGCTCAATGGGAAAAAGAAACTCCTAAGTGTGACACGGATAAAAGTAGAAGATGGGCAGTGCAGGTGCTTAGAAACATCTGGAGAAAGCAGGGACATCACAGTAGCAATGAAAGTTAGACTATTACAAACACTTGCATGACCAGTAGAAAAGTATGGATACTGTATGAAATGTGGACATTAAGGAAGACCAAGAAAAACTTTTGAGATGTGGTGCTATTGTGGAAGGAGATCTCCGAGGAAGGTGCGAGTTGTTCAATCAATCAGTACTTGGATTCATGCTTTGCAAAGCAGAAGAGCACATTTCACTTTTTGGTCGGCTTTTTTTATATTTATTTTCCTTCCTCCATCGCCCTTACTTATGAAACAGTATCTAAGCATTTCATCCTATATTGCGCAAATCGGCTAACAGTTTCTTTTTTCTGTACGTGTCCTAAAGAAGAAAAAAATCATCTTTATCTTTTTCATTTTTTCCTGTGATTGAAGTTACCCTAGGCCAGCTTATTTCATCTTGTCTTACACAGGCGCCTGTATTTTACTGCAGCAGATCAGCTTTGCCAGTTTTTAACCCTTTGTAGCTTGCAAGTAGTTTTTATTTCTTTCACGCTATCAAAGATTGTTGAAGGATTCTTGGATGGAACACAAAATAAATTAGTGGGTTTTACAGCAAGTACAATAGGTTAGACAGCTGCTGCTTAAGATAAAAAACTAAAAGTAGAAAGTTGGTGTCCTGGGAACCTCATGTATAAACAGTTTGTACGCACAAGGATGTTGTGTATGCCTGTCTCCACGCTCACTTCGAGATGTATAAAAACTAAAATTAGCGTAACTCTAAACACATTTTCACGGCAGCCTCAGGACATGCGTACACATGTTTCTAATCAGTTTTGTAAACGGGTAGCACCCAGTGTCAAAGCAGTGCTACTGTTTCTGGTTGGTTTCCCCTTCTTTTTAATTTTTATCCATGACACAGGCTTTATCAAATAGACCAAAATTAATTGAATATCATTTACAAATTTAAAGCACTTGATTGTAATCAATCTGTAACAGTATAACAGTGCACAGACTGGCCAAACTATTCCAACTACCATAGCTGCTATAACAGAAGACATCACAAATGGAAGAATTAGAAGAGAGTGCATATTTACAGATCATACCGACTTCTTGTCCGATGATGACTGGCTTCTAAGTCGATTTCGATTTCCAAGAGCTATCCTCTTGGAGCTGTGCGCTGAACTGGAGCCGGCTTTACAAAGGCAGACTTTGAGGAATTGTGCTCTGCCTGCTCCTTTTCAAGTTCTGTTCCCTCTCAAGTTTTTAGTTACAAGAGCTTTTCAACATGAACTGGCTGACCATTCGGGTATTTCTCAGTTATCACTGAGTTGCGCCATGTCAGCTGCATGGGATGGTATTACCCACTTGTCATCCAGATATATAAGATTTCCTTACACTGTGGTTGAACAGGCAAACTTCAAAGTGCAATATAGATAGATAGATAGATAGATAGATACTTTATTAATCCCAAGGGGAAATTCACATAATCCAGCAGCAGTATACTGATACAAAGAAACAATATTAAATTAATTAGTAATAAAAATGAAAAAAGTTAGCATTTACTCCCCCGGGTGGAATTGAAGAGTCGCATAGTGTGGGGGAGGAACGATTTCCTCAGTCTGTCAGTGGAGCAAGACAGTGACAAAAGTCTGTCACTGAAGCTACTCCTCTGCCTGGAGATGACACTGTTCAGTGGATGCAGTGGATTATCCATGATTGACAGGAGTTTGCTTAGTGCCCGTTGCTCTGCCACAGATGTTAAACTGTCCAACTTTACTCCTACAATAGAGCCTGCCTTCTTAACAAGTTTGTCCAGGCGTGAGGCGTCTTTCATCTTTATGCTGCCACCCCAGCACACCACCGCGTAGAAGAGGGCACTCGCCACAACCGTCTGGTAGAACATCTGCAGCATCTTACTGCAGATGTTGAACGATGCCAACCTTCTCAGAAAGTATAGTCTGCTCTGACCTTTCTTACATAGAGCATCAGTATTGGCAGTCCAGTCCAATTTGTCATCCAGCTGCACTCCCAGGTATTTATAGGTCTGCACCCTCTGCACACAGTCACCTCTGATGATCACAGGGTCCATGAGGGGCCTGGGCCTCCTAAAATCCACCACCAGTTCCTTGGTTTTGCTGGTGTTAAGATGTAAGTGGTTTGAGTCGCACCATTTAACAAAGTCTTTGATTAGCTTCCTGTACTCCTCCTCCTGCCCACTCCTGATGCAGCCCACAATAGCAGTGTCATCAGCGAACTTTTGCACGTGACAGGACTCTGAGTCATATTGGAAGTCTGATGTATATAGATTGAACAGGACCGGAGAAAGTACAGTCCCCTGCGGTGCCCCTGTATTGCTGAACACAATGTCAGACCTGCAGTTCCCAAGACGCACATATTGAGGTCTGTCTGTAAGATAGTCCACAATCCATGCCACCAGGTGTGAGTCTACTCCCATCTCAGTCAGCTTGTCTCTAAGGAGCAGAGGTTGGATGGTGTTGAAGGCGCTAGAGAAGTCCAAAAACATAATTCTTACAGCACCACTGCCTCTGTCCAGGTGGGAGAGGGATCGGTGTAGCATATAGATGATGGCATCCTCCGCTCCCACCTTCTCCTGGTATGCGAACTGCAGAGGGTCGAGGGCGTGGCGGACCTGTGGCCTCAGGTGGTGAAGCAGCAGCCGCTCCATGGTCTTCATCAGATGTGACGTCAGAGCAACAGGCCGGAAGTCATTCAGCTCACTAGGTCGTGATACCTTTGGGACAGGGGTGATACAAGATGTTTTCCAAAGCCTTGGGACTCTCCCCTGTTCCAGGCTCAGGTTGAAGATGCGCTGTAGAGGACTCCCCAGTTCCAACGCACAGGCCTTCAGCAGTCGTGGCGATACACCATCTGGACCCGCTGCTTTGCTGGCACGAAGTCTTTTCAACTCTCTGCTCACATGGGCTGCTGTAATTGTGGGTGGGGATGTCTCACCTATGCTGGTACCAACAGAAGGATGGTTGGAGGATGCAGTACTTCGAGGTGATAGTGGGTTAGGGTGATCAAACCTATTAAAGAAGTTGTTCATTTGGTTTGCTCTCTCCACGTCTGTCTCGATGGCGGCACCCCGCTTCGAGCTGCAGCCAGTGATAATCTTCATCCCATCCCACACTTCCTTCATGCTGTTGTTCTGCAACTTCTGCTCCAGCTTTCTCCTGTACTGCTCTTTCGCCACCCTGAGTTGGACTCGGAGTTCCTTCTGCACGCGCTTGAGCTCATGCTGATCACCACCTTTAAAAGCCCTTCTCTTCTGGTTCAAAAGGCCCTTGATGTCACTTGTAACCCATGGCTTATTGTTAGCATAGCAGCGTACTGTTCTTACTGGAACTACAATGTCCATACAGAAGTTGATGTAATCAGTTGTGCATTCAACAGCCTCTTCAATGTTCTCACTATGTGATCCCAGCAGTATATCCCAGTCTGTAGTTCCAAAGCAGTCTCTCAGAGCCTGCTCTGCCTCAGGGGACCACTTCCTGAATGAGCGTGTGGTTGTAGGTAGCGCCCTCACTCTTGGTTTGTATTGAGGCTGAAGCAGAACCAGGTTATGATCTGCTTTCCCAAGCGCAGGCAGCGGGGTGGCGCTGTATGCGTCTTTAACGTTTGCATACAGTAGGTCGATAGTCCTGTTTCCCCTGGTGTTACAATCCACATACTGGGAGAAGGCAGGTAATGTTTTGTCCAGCGTTACATGGTTAAAGTCTCCAGCGATTAGCACAAGTGCCTCAGGGTGCTGCGTTTGTAACTTAGCAACTGCGGAATGGATGATGTCACTCGCTATCTCCGCGTTCGCTTGAGGGGGGATGTAAACAATGACAACAATCACATGTCCAAACTCTCTGGGCAAGTAATACGGACGCAGACTTACGGCCAACAGTTCGATGTCCCTGCAGCAATTGGAGATTTTAACGTTTACATGTCCTGAGTTGCACCACTTTGTATTGACATAGAGAGCGAGTCCTCCTCCTTTCTTCTTCCCGCAGGTACTTGCGTCTCTGTCCGCTCTAACTGTGCTAAACCCGGGTAGCTCCACGTTAGCATCTGGGATGGTAGTTGTTAGCCACGTTTCACTAAAACACAGCAAGCTGCATTCTCTGTAGGTTCTGACAGTTTTCACCAGCACAGCCAGTTCGTCAATCTTATTTGGTAGTGAGTTCACATTTCCCAGGATCACAGAAGGCACCGACGGTTTATAACGCCATTTTCTCTCAAGTTGTCTCAATTTAATCTTATCTTTTATCTTTGCGCCGGCTCGGCTGCCCCGATATCGTCTTCTTACCTCGTCAGGTAAATAAGCAACCACACCGGCATGTGCATTTCTTCTCAGTGCTTTAAGCTGACTACTTGAATAGGCGATTCTCGGAGTGTAAAAATCCATGTCAAGTAGTAAAAATAGTAAAAAGTGTCCAGGGAGCAATTCCACATAAAAGAAAGTGGTAGAAGTGATCAGTGAAATAGATAAAAATAGAGATAAAAAGGTAAAAAGATAAAGTCGTATACGGAGCTGCTGGAAAAGGCTGCCACTCGGATGCGGCGCCGGAAATGAAAAAAAGATATGCAATATGCAGCAATGTCTGGTTTTACAAATGTAATCGGAGTGGTCGACTGCATGCACATTGCTATAAAGGCTCCATCAATTTGCTTATGTAAATAAAAAGCACTTCCAACTTTATTAATCTGTGAATTATCTGTGATTCGAAAATGAGACTCATTAATGTTGTGGAGATATATCTAACTGTCTTGTCAATAATTATAGCAGCTTGCTGCTCAGACTGTGTGAGCCCCAGACTTCTGCTACCTCCTCCAGTTGACACTCACCTTTTCACATCGACTTTGATATCTGACCACTTCTTTTTTTGTTTCAGGCACTGTGCGACTTTCTGAACTTTAACTTTTGAGTGCCTCTGCCATGCTGTGCGACTCCTCCACTTTTGCTGTTTATACCACTGCTTAAGCCACCAAATAGTATGCTCTTCCTTGCCTCCACTTCACTGAGTAAGACCTCCATTTCGCATTTGCTGAAATTCTTCTTTTTTTACATGTGCTTTTGCCATTGTCTTTTAACAAAACACTGAATGGAAGGGGCTGTTTATATTGGTTTGAATATTGAAATAGATGAGGAGTTGGGGTGCGGCTGCAGGCTCATGCATGTGCGTTAAAATTAACGTTAATAGGTATTTATATAGGAAAAGTGTGTACAACTCTGCTTATGCACAGTTTTATGCCACTGAATTATTTTGTGAGTACGCACATTTCTAATTTTGTATGTCATATGTTATTGTGAATTCTACTCAAGTTGTTATACATGAGGCCCCTAGTATGGAAAATCATCAATTTTTTAACTGCAGACTGTTTATCCAACTCGCTATATCCCAACCACAGGGTCATGGGGGTCTGCCGGAGCCAATCCCAGCCAACACAGGGCGCAAGGCAGGAAACAAACCCTGGGCAGGGCGCCAGCCCACCACAGGGCACGCAGACTGTTTATATAAAATTTTAATTATTTTTCTCAAACAAACCAGAATTAACAGGACTTTAATTACAGGCATTGCAAACGTCCTTTCTTGTACATTCTTCCTGTGTTGTACTAGTCTGAGTTAGTCAGTTTGCAACTTAATGGTAGAGAGAAAGGAAGGGAAATACATTTTAATTAATATATAACCTTGGAAAGGATGGATCATGTAGGACTAAGAATTACAGAATTAGTTTACAGTTTGAGAATGGAAGGAGTGCAGAAGTACTTAAAAGATCAAAAACCTGGAGAAGTTAGACAATCAAATGTGTGCATTTTAACATAAATATCGCTCATTTGAGGGCCCAAACATGAAGAAAACAACAGAAGGGCAACATAGGAAGTGATGTCACAGATCAAGAGACCATCTGATTTGGATCTCAGAAAACACAACCCATGAATACCACCGGTCACTAAACCAAAAGCAGCCGAGGACAAGAGTCACTTCTTGACATGCCTGAGTTTCAGGAAGCTTTTCTAAGACTGCTTATATCCAGACTTTGCTATCTGTTTTAATTTCTGCATTCGATTCTGTTTGGCATTATTAAACTTTAGTAAATACCACATTGCCTTTATACGTATATTCTATACATTTATCTTTTATCTACAGTGATTGAAAAATTAAGAGGGCACCAAGTGATGGGCTAAATTGCCACTTTCTTTCTCACAGGGTTTATGGAGTCTATTAAATTCCCTTCCCATTAATTAGAACAACTGGGGTAAAACTAAGACTTTGTTTGTTTGGTAAGTGTTGTGCTTTTATGTGTGTTGTTTTATGTTTCTTACTGCTGGTGATTGTGACTCCCTATGCAGAGAATCATGCAGAAAATTGTGGACTGACTGGCAATTCGCACCAATCGAGACTTTGTCGGTACAGGATATCTGTGTATGTGTGTGTGTGTGTGCTATTCTTCAAGGGCGGGAGTAGATGAACCCAATAAACATATTTGGTATGTCTCACAAACTTCATAATAATAGACGAGAAGACAAGTGTGTTTAGTGGAGGATGTTATTATGGACTTATTTCACGGGTATAATTTTGGTTTGATCACTTCTAATCTTCTTCCTTCCTGCATGTAAAGGTAGCACACTTAAAGCTTTAAAGACCTTTCTAGCCATAGGACAATTCAGATAATACTTGAAATTAAATGAGATGATGAGTGGAGCCAAGGAGAAAGAGAAGAAAGAGAGTTAAAGAAGGGCTGATGATGTGATAAAGGAATGTAATGTGCATGTCACAGGTGGGCAAGCACATAAGACACCCCACTAGACTGGCAGGAGTAGAAATCACATTTGCAATAGGACAATCAGGTTTTTTTTGTCTGTTTTATATTTTGTAACTTTGTTCTAGCTGTGTACAGTATACCTCCTTCATTTTATGAAGTTATTATTAAAATATTCCTTCGGAGTTCTTTGGCATTTATTCTGGTGTCAAGGTCAGCTCAATGGTGCCCCCTTGTGGCCCCAAAACACACTAAACTGATAATGACAGTATCCTACAATAACATAAGTTATGGAATCAAAGATGAATGCCACTGCCCCTCAGTTTCCCACTCTGAAGTTCATATCCCAGTCTGGGCACTGCCCGTGTGAAGTTTGCACATTCTGCCTGTGTTTTGTAGGTTTTTCCCTGGTGTTCTGGTTTACTGTCAAAGCCCAGAGAAATTATAGACTATTCAGGGCCGATTCCCACCTTGTAAGCAGATGCCATTGGCCAACCTTGAGCTTTATAAGTAGTTTAGAAAACAGATGCAGGGATGAATGGATAGATAGTTACAGTTCTATAGCACTTTTCTAGACACTCAATTAGATACTGTAGACAGTAGGGAGCCAATTCAAACAGCACCGATATGCAGCATCTACCTGGATGATGCAATGGCAGCCTTTATTTTTCACCAGTATTCTCACCACACATTAGGTCTTAGAAGTTGAAGGGGTGAGTGAGATAGTTAGCCAGTAAGGGACAGGGGATGATTAAGGGGCCAGAATAGACAAGGCAATAAAGGGTAATTTACTCAGGACACTGGGGTGCACCCTATTCTTTTCAAAGGATGCCCAGGGATCTTAAATTACAGTTTTACGTCTAATCCAAAGAATGGCACCATTTTTCTACAGCAACAATATGATGGATGTACAGTTCAGTTCAAGGTTATGTGGAGCTGGAGTCTTTCCCAATAGTAATGGACTCAATGCAGGAACAAGATCTTTAGGGAGCACGGTTTCATCTTAAGATAATCTGGTTTTGCCAACTGACCAGACAGCATGACATTATAAGTCTAATGGAAAACCAGCATCCCTCAATGAAATTTACATGACCACAAAAAGAGCTTGCCATCTCTTTTCTGATAGAATCCTATCTGGGAACCAACCCAGGATCTAAACACTCAGGGGCTGAAGTGCTACTGTCTGTACCAATTGTGATTGCATTTCAGACATAGCTGTTTGGTGGCAAACATGGTTGTTTCTTATAATATCATTGGAATGAGACTGAAGGTGCCCAGGCACAACCTACCAAGTTAAAGAGAATTATGCATACACCTGAGAGTACTCCTTCTTGTTTCTAATTATCAAGCATCTGCTACCTAAAATTAATCAAATGTTGTAGTGTTAATTATTCTGACGTAGTCCAGGCCCTTAACAGCAGGAGGGAGTTAATCAATGCAGCCTCCCATGTCAAAACTGAATTCAAACTTAGCAAAATGCATGTAGGAGATATTAGCTGAAACAAAAAAATATTGAATGACTAGAAAATATTTTATGTACCAATTATAGCTGATTGAAAACTACACATAAGAAAATTATTAAGCCAATAACAAAACTTTAAAGATTGTTATTTTTGAATGATGGCACAATGGACCAGTGATTAGCTCTATTACCTTTTACTCACTTTATTTTCATTCTTTCCCAGTATGATTTTATGGCAAGAAAGAGCACCACAGATGCAATGTTTGCTCTGAGGATGTTGATGGAGAAGTATAGAGAAGGCCAGAAGGAGCTGCATTGTGTCTTTGAGGACCTAGAGAAAGCAAATGACAGGGGGCCTGGAGGAGTTGTGGTATTGTATGAGGAAATCGGGAGTGGCAGAGAAGTACTTAAGAGTTGTATGGGATATGTACAAGGGAAGTGTGACTGTGGTGAGGTCTGCAGTAGGAGTGACAGATGCATTCAAGGTGGAGGTGGGATTACATCAGGGTTCGGCTCTGAGCCCTTTCTTATTTGCAATGATGATGGACAGGTTGACAGACGAGATTAGACAGGAGTCCCCATGGACTATGATGTTTGCTGATGACATGTAACGAGAGTAGGAAGCAGGTTGAGGAGACCCTGGACAGGTGAAAATATACACTTGAGAGGAGAGTAGAGGAATGAAGGTCAGTAGGAACAAGACAGAATACATGTGTGTAAATGAGAGGGAGGTCGGTGGGATGGTGAGGAGTAGAGTTGGCGAAGATGGATAAGTTTAAATACTTGGGATCAACAGTACAGAGTAATGGGGATTGTGGAAGAGAGGTGAAAAAGAGAGTGCGGGCAGGGTGGAATGGGTGGAGAAGAGTGTCAGGAGTAATTTGTGACAGACGGGTATCAGCAAGAGTGAAAGGGAAGGTCTACAGGATGGTAGTGAGACCAGCTATGTTATATGGGTTGGAGATGGTGGCACTGACCAGAAAGCAGGAGACAGAGCTGGCAGTGGCAGAGTTAAAGATGCTAAGATTTGCATTGGGTGTGATGAGGATGGACAGGATTAGAAATGGGGACATTAGAGGGTCAGCTCAAGGTGAACGGTTGGGAGACAAAGTCAGAGAGGTGAGATTGCGTTGGTTTGGACATGTGCAGAGCAGAGATGCTGGGATATATTGGGAAAAGGATTTTAAGGATAGAGCTGCCAGGTAAGAGGAAAAAAGGAAGGCATAAAAGGAGGTTTATGGATGTGGTGAGACGGACATGCAAGTGATGGGCGTAACAGAACAAGATGCAGAGAATAGAAAGATATGGAAGAAGATGATCTGCTGTGGCAAACCCTAACAGGAGTAGCCAAAAGAAGAAGAAGAAGAAGAAGATTTTTATTTATTCCCACATTTCAAAAATGTTCAACTTAGTTTGATTGACGACTCTAAACTGTCTAATGAATGTGTGATGCAATGCCGTGCCATCCCATTTAGGGTCGCTTCCCAGCATCCTCCAACTTTCTACCAATAGTCGCATAAATTATTTTACCTGCAGAGAATGCTGATGTTTTTGAACCACTCTTGGAATAAGTGAATTTGAGAAATGGACAGATAGCATCAGAAATGGAAAATAACATTTTATCAGCAAACTAGTTATTGAATTTTTATAAATTCAGATTTTATGGCTGCCGTTTTTTTGTTTGAATAAATTAAAGCTGTATTTGAGATGTCGATATTCACTCTTAAACACATTCTAAAATGCCTCACCTTCAGTCACTGTTTAGCAACTGTGGCCTTTGGGACACCCTCCAGCTGGCAGATCACTGCCTGTCAGCTCCTGACCTCGAGCCCACTTCTTCTCTTTTGTACCATAACCTGCAAGATGCTTTTTCTGCTGCTTTTCCAATCCTGTGAGCAGCCTTTTTCTTTTTTCCCTGACTTTCCCAGCTCAGTGAGTACTGATGATGGCAACTTTGCAGTGAAAAAACTTACTTGCTACCCTTTATCTTTGCACTCCTGGTACTTACTGGCTTTTCTCTCATGGGCTTCATTTGCACCCCTTCTCTCATGGGACAATCAGTTCAAACAGGAAGACCTTCCTGAACTGCTCTGACCAAATGACAAAGTCAGGCCTCGTGGATGTTTGAACAATTGAAGGGAACTGCAGCATTCTTAACAGGTTCCCCCTCTGTAGTGAACAGCCATGCTTGCTACCCTTTATCCTTGCACTCCTGGTACTTAGTGACTTTTCACACATGGGCTTCGTCGCAACCCTTTTCCCATGGGACAATCAGTTTGATCAGGAAAACCTTCCTGAACTGCTCTGTCCAAATGTCAATGTCAGGCCTTGTGGATGTTTGAACAATTGGGGGAACTGCAGTATTCCTAACAGTTTCCCCTCCTCCTTTGCCTTCCTTCTAGAGGGTGCTGCTTTGAGTCTTGCGGAATATGGCTTCTCCCTGACCCTGACGAATTGAATAGATGGTTCTAGTGTCCCATGGGTTCACCGTGATGTCTGCTAGACCCACAAATAGTTTGTTGTGCTGCCACCTGTATCTCCCCTTGAGGATGTGTTCCAGGGTGCCTTTTTTGCCATGTAACTTGCACAGTGGGCCTAACCTAAGCCCCCACCTTTGCAGGTTTACTGGTGATGGAAGGAAATTGTACATGAACCTTGAAAAAAAGGAGATCCAGAATGACTGCAGCCTCCATAGTTCATCCCTTGAGACTTTCCTCTTTGATAAATGTATTACTCAACACAGTTATTTTTTTGGATTCCATCTTTGATGACAAGGTTTGCTTATACAGCCTACAGAGTTGGAATTAACAAGCAAGTAAAATGCGTAGTGTGGTCACTTGGCATTGGCACTGAACCATAAAGCCCAATGTTAATTCATCAACTCACTTTGAGGCCTGAGCAAATCACTTAACCTGCGTCATCTCTTCAAAATTGTTCTTCTGTTCTTATACAGTTAATATTCAGTTAGAAAAAAATGCAACATAAATTTGTAGAACTTGTTTCCAGTTAAACAAATCTAATTTATTCATAGATTCTTTTCAAAGGCTGATATTACTCAACTTCAAGTTGTGGGGTCTGTCAGATTAGCTAACTGCAGATGCTGATCTCATCACCAGACCATGTCATTTTGAACAACTGAAAATTGCAATCTCTGTCACATTTACTGGTGTCCTTGATGGAGCTAATGCTCTACAAAGGGCCAGCAGGAATGAGGAGTTCAGCCACAGTCTCTTCTGTTTTTTCTTCTTTTTTCCATCCTGTTTGTGGCATGTGAAATATGAGACACCAGACATAGAAACATCTTTTCTGTTTGTGAAATCCAAATATCCCATGCTGTTTGGCTGAGCTGGCACAGTAGAAAGGGTTACTAAAAGCTACAGGTATGGTAAGTTCAACTGCAGTCTCATCCCTTTCTCTCTTTTTCCATTATGTCGTGGGATAAAAAACACAACACATCAGATAGCTGAGCTTCTCTTCTCTTGGTAAGGTAACTCACGCTCCTTATTCCTCGTTGCTACATTCTATGCATTGTACTTCCAGATGAGCATTCATTGGCTGACAGCTCTCCTGCACACACAGCCTGCCCCTCCCACTAAAGACACCATCTGTTTTATTTTAATCATAGCGGGTCAAAGGCTAGTTGGTCTCATTCCTTGGTCATGTCACATTAGGCGATTAGCTTCATGGGAACACACTGGCGACTTCCTCCGACTCATTCAGATTACGTAAATGAATGCTATGACTGAAAATCTCTGGAAAACTCATCTAATGTGACTTTGCAGTGCCAACCAAAAAAAAAAAAGAAACGAGTAGTACAGCATCTGCTTGAAGTATTTGACATGCATTGCTAGCAAAATGACCAAAAGGTGTTGCTTGTGATGCAGCATTTGTTGTTGATTTGATCACTTCTTTACTGTGCAAGTTTAAGTCTACTTAACAGGGAATCTTACAGCAACTGCTGTAGATAGTTTTTAAAGTGTATGTGCTGACTTTATTGTTTTTTTTAATACTTTTTAGAAAGCTGCAATGCTTTAGACCTTCTCTGATCACTTTCTTTTACTATTACAGTGGAATAATACCGTATATACTCATGTATAAGTCAGATCTTGAAACTCAAAAAATCGATTATAAAATCAGACCCCAACTTATACGCCCATTTGCGACACATTTTTTTTTTACATCTTCTTGCCTCCTCCAATCACACATCAGTTTCTCAGACACATCGAATTTTGTTGCTGCAGTGTAGTTACCAATTTCTTTTGCTACTTCAACGATGTTTAATTTAAAACCAGCTTCATATTTTCTTCTGATCGAATGTTTCATTGTAGATAAGGGATGCTCTTACGATAAAGATGTATGAAGGTGTGAGATACAAAAAACACAAATCAGTGCAAACGTTGCTTTGGAATAGTTTGGGTATTATCGTGTGGGCATGCAGGCACAATACATAGAAAAAAAAAAAGGCTGTGTGCTCCATGGTTACTCTCTCAGGTGGACATTAGCATATCGTAATCACTTGGACCAATAGAGTGAACTTTCCATATTTGACTTATACGACAGACATTATAAAATACCAGATATTATACAGTAAAATCAAGTCCCGACTTATTCGCAGAAGAACTTATCCATGAGTATATACGGTACTTATTTTTAAGAAATCTGTCAATAGCAAATATAATATGGAACTGTCAGTCTAAAGAAATTATTATCTACAGTACAATGATTTATTGAAGCACCGGTTAATTGGCAACAGATCGGAACTACACATTTTTTGCACAAAATATGTGATCGCCGTATAATTTACTGATCGCTAGTCATACGCGTCTACATTTTCACATTTGTCAATAAAGCAATTTAAGAAATCTCTGCAGTGCTACTTTTTTTAGACCTGTTCAAATTTCTAGTGCTAGTGAGACGCAAACAAAAAGAGAAAGTGTTGTTTCTGGATGTGATAAAACCAGGACATTCCTTTGTGTGTATGGGCTGTAAATATGGCATTAATAAGTTCACTCTTTGCTACATTAATAAGAACCAAAAAAAAAACAAAAGTTGCGGAATGATAAAAACATAAAAGAGCGAGGTGTGTTTGGTCAGATATTCATGGATTTAGCTTTTTTTACAGAAGGAATGACTGTATTAGTCTATTGTGTGGAAAATAATTGTTTTATTACATTATAAATATGTAAACAGTACTGATGTAAATTCATTTTGCACAGCTGTGCCTTATGCACCTGCGCTTATGAAGCTGCCACTCTCAGTGTGAAGTAAGAAAACCTTTTCATTTTATTTGGCTTGGGATGGCCTCCTGAAGCCATTTCTAATAGATAAGTCTTATTTAAGCAGTTTCATTTCATTTGCTGGTGCACAGTACTGCATGAAAGCAGGATTAAAAAATGAATGGAACCAGCAATAAAAACAAAGAAAAAAAATTCTCCAGCCTGAAACTATCAGGCTTGTTCTTAAAAGATTCAGTTAATTAAGAAGCGCTCACAGCTGCCAAAATGTGTTACAGTAATTGCTCGATATATTGAATTAGACTGTCCCAGTCTTCATGGGTTACCTTTAAAGAGACCTCATGACACAAGCAAAGGGCACTCATGGACCCTGCATTTGGGTTTGGACCGACCAGTTTTAATTTTAAAAAAATTGTCATTCGGTACCATCCAGGAGAAACTCAACCAAATGAACTCTCAATCCAGTTTAGGGTCTCAGGTAATGAGGGCATACCACAGCAAAACTAGGCCAAAGGATGGAACAAATTCCAAATATGGCAAACACACACAAGGCCACTTTAGATCAGCCAGTCAGTCTAAACTGTATGTTTATTGTTGGACGATTCACACAGACTTCAGAAGGACATGTAAGCTTCACACAGGGGTCAAGTCAGAATTCAAAGCCAGTCTCCCGGAGCTGTGAGGTTATCAGTTCTAACCACTGTGTTATAGTGCTGGCCCAAGTAAACTTCTATTAACGCAAATTAAATGCTGCTGAAGATCTCGAAATTTAATGAACACACACAGTAGCAGAAAATAGCATGTTCCATTTAAAATGCAGGAATTTACTGCAAATTATAAATTTGTTTTGAAAGAAAAGTAGAAAAGATCTTACATTACCTAAAATGAACCAAATGCTGTTACATTAATCATTCTGACTTAACCTGACTTACAGCAATTAGTAGCAAAAAAGAAAAAAAAAATGAGTCAATATACGGCCGTGCTAAAACAGTAGGGATCACTGGCACCAGAGTTGAGGGCAGTACATGAATCCAGAAGCTAAATAGTTTTTAAAACATCAGTTTTTAATAAAGATACCAGTAATTTAAATGTTTTCTAAAGTGCCTGGTTTTGTGTTAACTCTATCAAAGCTGGAAACCACTATGGGGAATTTCATTAGCCCGATAAAGGGGTATAACATAAATAAAACCAAGCATTTGTGAAGTTTTACAGCTAACCGCTGAGGTGTCACCCACTGCATGGTTACACTTGGGTCCTAATCTGGGATCCTGAGGAGGTTTGTCATGTGGTGGGTGCGCTGTATCAGCGCGTGCTCTTAACCTCTCTCTCTCACTCTCCAGTCCTCAGAATAAAATGTTCATATTTAGACTTATTTTAAAAAATAGTGAATGCTGCAACATTAAGTTTCACCAACTAATTGATGGGTTTATCATGAATACTCATTTAGTTAACTACATTGCATGTCCAAGCTTACTATTTGAATTTTAGGTCTTTTGTAATTCGCTTGCAGGGCAATACGGTGGCACAGCAATCCATCATCTTGGGTTTGAATCCTGGGGCCAGTCATTATTTGAACATTAGAACAATTGTGATGTGAACAAGCTATTCAGCCCAGCACTCTGCTCTATGCTATTCACCTAGATTGACTAACATGTACAGAAGAAATCAAGGAAGACAATAGGATTGTTATATATGATGATGTGTGGAGTACAAGTCAAGGGAGGTTATGCTTAAGTTATTTAACGCACTAGTGAGGCCTCATCTGGAGTACTGTGTGCAGGTTTGGTCTCCATATTACAAAAGAGACATAGCAGCACTCGAGAAAGTCCAGAGATTTAGCGAGTGGGCTTATTCCATGACTGGGATGTGGGCGCTATCTGGACATTTAAGAAGTTGAACCTTCTCAGTTTAAGCAAACAGAGATTAAGAGTTGACATGATTGAAGTGTTTAAAATTATGAAAAGAATTAACACAGTGGATTATGTTTGTTACTTTAAAATACATTTTGCAACAAGATCCTGAGGACCAGTAGGAAGCCTTATAAGGTCAGATTTTGCACAAATGTTAGAAAGCTTTTCATTTCACACAAAACCATAGACACATGAAATAAATTACCATGTGTTGTGGTTGAGAGTAGAATTTTAGAGATCTGCAAATCTTGACTTGATGTTAGTTTGGAAAATCTAAGTGAACGAGGTTGTTGGGCTGAATGGCCTGTTCTGGTCACAATTTTTTTCAATTTTCTAAAGTCAAGATTTGACTAGGCCAGGAATCAGCCGAGCCATTCTCTTCTGGAATTTCTCTAAAGCATCATTGTTCTTGTGGTAATAGTCATGTGTTAATGGAGATTTTAAACAACCTCAAAACATCAAGCAAAGAAAAAAAAAATCTACTCTCAAATATTATGAAGGTAACAATAGAGAGAAGATGGGCTTATTGCTAATATAAAAACAAAAAACAAAAAATACTGAACAGTGCAACAGATAAGCAATTTTTAGGAAACAATTAAAAAGGCAAATAAAATATTACTTTATTAATATTAATGTCAAACTTTTGAATATAAATCAAGGGACTTCATTCTTCAACTATATAAAGCACTAGTAAGACCACTTCTGGAGTACTGTGTGCAGTTCTAGGCATCACACTACAAGAAGGGCATTGCAGAACTTGAAGCTGTGTAGAGGAGAGCAACCAGATGCATGTATGGATAGATAGATAGATAGATAGATAGATAGATAGATAGATAGATAGATAGATAGATAGATAGATAGATAGATAGATCATTATTTCTATGGGGGTATTTTGGTATTTTGCTTTTGCAGAAACTATTTAAATAAGTATATATATATATATATATATATATATATATATATTCATATTTATATTGTAAAAGAGACACACAATCATCAAGGTTTGGGGTTTCCAGCCCCGTATACTGTAAGAAATATTTCAGAAATAAGTGCATTCGTCAGTGCAGTATTGAATTGCTCTATACAGCCGACAGTCAAAATGGCGGAGGGGGAACATTTATGAAGAGGCACCGGAAGTAGAGAGAGGTTTGCTGGGAAGGAGCCGAGATGGATGTTGGGATTGCTGACGTCATCAGGAGTTGACAGAGGAAGGGCGGAAGTGGCGATGCGTGGTTAGCGAGTTGGGCAGAGTCATGGTGGCGGTGCGTCTTTCTTTCTGCTGCAAATAAAGAGAGAAAGGTTAGTACCCCGCCATTCCCTTCTGGCATATGACTTCATGATACCGCTTAGGTCCGTACGCGGCCCCCTAATCGCACGTGCGTGACAATATATACACACACACACACACACTATTTTCTGAAAATACTTTTTAGTCATTCTGGTGTATGAACATTTGAAAAGAAGGGAAACATCTGACTTGACAGACAAAATGAGGTGTTATTGCATTGCTGTTGATATAAAGAAGCCCCCACAGCGTTTCTTGATGCACTTTTGTTGAATGATTCATTGTCTAAAAGTACTCACAAGTTGGTGGGCCAGAGTGAGGATGTACAGAATTGTTCATAATGGCACTCAGTTTTGTTCTAATTCTCTCCTTTGCAACTACCTCCACGGGGTTCAGAGTGTGTCACACAACTGAGCCTGCCATTTTCAATAGCTTGTTAATTCAGTGATGCTCTGTTGAAGTGATGTTGCCAGCCCAGTACACCACAGCATAGAAAATTGTACTGGTCATCACAGAGTTGCAGAAGATATGAAGGATGCCAATTCCCACGTTAAAAGAACGCAATTTCCTAAGAAAAAAGAGTCTGCTCTGCCCGTTCTTACATATAGACTCTGTGTTACATGACCAATCCAACCTGACAATATTGTGGATCCCCAAGTACTTGTAGGAGTGCACCACCTCTACATCCACTCCCTGAGTAGCTACTGGGTGTAGAAGCTCTTTGGTGCAGTCAAAGTCTATAACCAGTTCGTTGTTTTTACTGTTGTGAAGTTGCAGACATTTTTTTCTGCATAAAAAAAAAACAAGATTCTCCACTCCTCTCCCTCATTAATACTCCCCATAAGTGCAGGCTCATCTGAGCATTTCTGCAACTGACATGACCTGGTGTTATATTTATAGTCTGAGGTGTACAGAGTGAAGAGAAAAGAGACAGGACTGTTCCTTGTGGTGCTTCAGTATTGCTCACGTCCAAACTAGAGCCACACAACTGTATTCTGCACGACAGATAGTCCATTATCCAGGACACTATAGGCTCATCCAGCTGCATATCTCTGAATTTACCCTTTAACAGGGATGGCATTGGAGGCACTGGAAAGATCAAAAAACATAATCCTTATAGTGCTGCCAGCTATGTCCAAGTGAGAGTAAGCCTTGTGGAGCAGATAGATAATTGTATCTTCCACTCAAATGTTTGTCTGATAGGCAGACTGCAGGGGGTCCAGGTGGTCCAGGACAGTCTCTCAAATATTTTCATGATGTGAGACGTAAGTGCCACTGGCCTGCAGAGGTGACTGCCTTCTTTGGAACAGGAACAATGCTGGATGTTTTTCACAGGAATAGACCTTACAGATGAAAAAGGATACCACAATGCTGGTCAGCAGAGCTGTAAGAACTCGAGGACTGACTCCATCTGGTTCCACAGCTTTTCATGCGTGTAGCTTCCTCAGTTGTCTCCTTACTTGGTCTTCAGTCATGGACAGCTCACAAATGGACTCACCACTTGCCATTCCAATTGACGTGGCAGGAGTTGTTGATATAGTGGGGAAGGGGGATTATATTCACAATTATATAGATCAACAATTAACCAAAAAGTACTATAATTGTGCTTAATTTACAAACAGTTCCATGTCCTTCATATTAATTTCCCGGAACAAAACTGAGAGGAATAGGAGATGTCCATCTCATATAATGTATATCCAGAGGTGGTCGATCTTGAGCCACTCAAAAGAACAAACAGTGCCTCAGGGATTCAATCTTTTTGCAGCTAATGAAGAAGCCAACCACAAAGTATTAACAGCCTATGCATTTTCAAGACCAATTGTACCTCCTACAGGGCCAGGCGGTGTGGATCCACAAATCATGTAACAACCATAAACAAATGGTTATGAATGAATGGAGATCTTACTATCCATATTTACTAATGATAGATCTGAGAGTGGGGTTCCTTCCGGGAGTTTTGAGCATCAAGATTTACTAACATTAGACTGGAAGCTACTTCAAGTATTCAGATTTAATATGATTTGATTGGAGACTGGGGGAGGAGGGGGTGGAGTTTTGAGCAACCAGACAGAACATGACGTTATTTTCCAGTCTAAATTTTTTTCTGAAATGTGTCCACATTGGCTTAACAACATGACCTGAGAACTGAATGATTTTCGCAGACTGGCAAAGATTTTTTGCACCAGCAACAGTCCCGAAACACTGTTCTAAGATATCTCGAGAAACATGGAAATTGAATTTGATATTTAAAAAATAACTTCATATATCTTAAAATACATTTCAGATATATCAAATTGACCACAATATCTGGAAATGTAAGATATCTGGGCTTGAATTTAAGACTTCTTGAATATTATCTACAGCTCTTTTTAAGGTTATTTGAAATGATTATAATCCGTTTTGAGATATTGATCATTATTATGCTATACTTTTGTACTTGTGCTGACAAAAATCAGCTGTACATCATACTTCATAAACATAAAATTAACATTTGTTACTCTTTATTGTACAGAGTCTTGTACTTCTGGGTCTTTGCAGAATGGTACACATTATTTAAAATGTGATCATACTAACATATTATAAAACTTGATTTGTATTCAGCTTTTTATATATATATATATATATATATATATATATATATATATATATATATTAAAGCCTTTTTAATTGCCTGTACACTCCCTGGAGGGCCAGAATGTGCATCGGAAAAAAAAATATAAATTGTTTTCACTGCTTGATTTCTTTTGATTCAATGTTGTCCGTCTTGCACTTCTAATTAAAGTTCCTTTTTACCTGCATGTAGCCTTTTACATTTGTCTACAATTATAGTTACATGTCTTTCTGAATTGACTTTTCTGCCTTACTAGCAATTGCAACCCCATTAATCTGGAAACCATCTAGAGGCTTTGCAAGTTTGTTCAGCAAATCAGAATGCGTACAGTACATGGTATAACATAACCTTGAAAAAGACATGGCCCTGGCACACAGCACGCTGACGTGAATTTCACCTTTATTCATACTCTTGTTTTGAGCCCATTAACAGGTACATAATGCAGCCTTATAAGTTACCAATAATATCATCAGCTTCTACTGTATATTCAAGATTAATCTTCTGAGCAGAACCCTATTAGGGCAGCTACTCCATCTTTGTACCTGAATAAAAAAAAAAAAAACAAACAAACCTGGAAACTGACAAGCTTTGTTCATGACACGCAGACTACATCTCTGTGACTGCATGTGGTGATGACGCACTTGTGGAAAGTGATGCTCCGCAGTGCCGCTTTGAAGCAGCCAGTTCAAAAGAGCCAGGCCCGTTTGTTCTAATGCTAATTGGCACTCTGCCTATTTTCCTTGACCATTCTACCACGCATATAATAATCATGATTTTTTAATTGAATAAACTATTGATTGCTTTGTGACCAGTTTTGTTGCTCAATATCCTTTTGGCCTGTTTGAAGACAGTATTCTCATCTTTTATTAACAGAGACTTGCTTTCATGTGAGATTTACTTACTTTGCTTTGTCAAAAACCACTAGAGTCTTACCTTGTTTACTTGTAATTTTTCCTGAACCACAAAAGTTACTACATTTCTTTTATTGGTTTGTAACTGTGTGCCTTTAAAAAAATATTCAACCCTTGGAAGTTTTTACATCATTTGTTGAATCCATTGAATCGCAATGGATTTGTTGGGCCTTTTCGACATTGATCAACAGAAAAAGACTCATTTATCTTAATGCGAAAACAGATCTTTGCAATGTACAAATGTAAAACACAAAATAATTAGTCGCATAAGTATTCACTTCCATCAAGGTAGTTTACCTCTGGCAGCCATGACAGCCTTGTGTCTGTGTGCCCAGGTCTCTGTCAGCCCTTGTGCTGTCATTTTGCCCCCTTTTTTCTTTACAAAACTGCTCAAGTGTGAGTGTGAACATCCTTTTTCAAGTTCAGCCACAAGTTCTCAATTGTGAACTGGGCTCTAACTCGGCCGTTCCAGGACATTAACATTGTAATTAATAGATATTCAGCAGCCATACCACCAGTACTTCAGAACAGGTCATCCACCTGAAATTAAACATGTCTGGACCATCTAGGAAAAAGGGTTGCTGCTGGAAGAGGTGCTGGTGAGGCCAGCAGGGTGCGCTTACCCTCTGGTCGGTGTGGGAATTCCAGTGCAGTAAATATGGTGCCATCATTCAGATCAGATGTAGAACTGAGGTCTTGAATCTTTGTGGTTATGAACAATCCCTGGGTATCTTTCCAAAAGAGTTGGATTTATCCTGATGTCCCGGCAAACTTGCTTATAACGGCTTCATCCATTCTGGCCCCCTAACTGGCTCTCTCTCTCACAATTTCACCATTTAATGGTTGACGTGTTCTGAGTGTACTGGCACAATAATGGCTACTGTCGCATCGTCCAATTGGGTGCTACACACTGGTGGAGTTTGAGGTAGTTCCCCTCTGTCTATGTAAAGTGCTCTGAATAGCAAGAAAAGTGTTATATAAATGTATTTAATTATTATTACTATTCCTGTTTACATGGCTTTAACTTCATCTTTACCTGTCACCAAGGAGTAGGTTTCTTGCATACTGTTTCAGATGTTTCTTTAGGATTTCTCTGTATATCACTGTATTCCTTTTCCCCTATACCCCTCACAAGCCTTCCAGGACGTGCTGCAGAGAGGCATCCACACAACATGATGCTGCCAACACTATGCTTCACGCTCTTAATGGTGTGTTTTTGATAACGCACAGTGTTCAAATATGGTATTTACTATAATAGCAATAAAGCTCAATTTTAGTGTCATCAGACTAAAGCTTCTTTCAGCTGAATACAGATGTCCCGTGATCCTTCTGGCAAACTCAAGCCAAGGTGTCTTGTATGTTTTTATTAACAGGGGCTTTTTCTTTGTCAATCTCCCATAAAGCTGTGACTGGTGAAACACTTGGGCAACTGTTGTCTGCACAGTCTCTCCAATCTCAGTCAGTGCGGCTTGTAACTCCTTCAAGAGTTTTCATGGGTCCCTTGGTGGTCTCCCTCAATAGTCATCATCTTAAATGATACCTCCGTTTTAGTGGGCAGGTGGCTGTAAGCAAATTTATTGCTCTGCCATACTCTTCCCACTCCTTAATAATGGACCGAGCAGTTCTCCAAGGGATATTCAATGATTTGGGTATTTTCTTGTCTCCATACTCTGACTTGTGTTTTTCAATCACCTTTTCACTGAGTTGCCTGAAATGTTCAGACCACCATACTGGCACACCACAAGCTGGATCTTCAACATAAGGTGCCTTCCCACTAGAATTAAATGAAACCCCAGACTGGTGATCTCCACTGAACCAATTCTGCGACTTCTAAAACAAATCGGCTACACCAGTGATGACTTAAGTGTGTCATACTGAAGGGTGTGCATGCTTATGCAATCAGTGGTTTTGTGTTTTATATATGCAGCTAGCTGTGTAAGCCCATGCTGTAAAAAGCTCAGGGTCCTAGAAACTATTGAAATCGTCAGAAAAATATTGAAATGTAGAAATGTCAGGTAATTGAAAAGAAACTACTCTGGGCGTCTCTCTCCTAGGAGGTTTCGTTTTGCAAATGTGCTTGAATTGCTTGTGCATTGTCGGCGGGAGGAAAAGTAAAAGGGATACGGTTTTCCTGATGTTAGCAGCTAAGTGACTTTGTCTTTCTGCGGAGGTTTCATTTTACTGACATGCTGACCTCGCTTGTGTATTAGCGGCTAAGCAAGTTTTCTGTTTCGTAGGAGGCAGAGTCCTTAGCCCAACTTCACCACTCACTTCTGGGCCACACAGACACACACACACACACACACACACACACACACACACACTTCCACGTGTAGACGTTTATACACTGTATAAGATTAATTTACCACTCTCCAGAGATCTGCTTTTACTTTGGCATTAAAGAGCCTGTTGTTCAATGTCAATAAAGTCAAATTAAATCCTCTGTGATTCAATGTTGTATAATAGTAAAATGTGAAAACTACCAAAGGGGTTAACACGTTATATAGATGCTGTACACCCAGCTAGTTAGTTATCCTATTTTTTTACATTTTATGCTTAATATTGAGTATTTCAGATTAGTCCCTTCCTTTCATGGTGTGCATGGAATTTTTTCACTATTAATTTTCACTCGATTTTAGAAATTTGAAGCACTTCATTTGTATTGTGGCTGGTTCTTTTTGTGTATCTGCAGTATCTTTCCTTGTGGCTCACTTTCCTCTATGTACTCCAATTTCCATCCCAAAGACATGTGTGTGAGGGGATTTGAAATTGAAATTGTTTCAATAGGAGTGTGCCATGCAATGGACTGGCACCCTTTTCAAGGCTGATTTCCACGTTACGCCCAATTGGCACGGGCACCCCGTACAACTCAAATCTATATAGGTAAGTGAGAAAATGGATTGATGGGTGTTCTTCAATAAAATGAAATTGACTTTAAGAGTTGTATTCTAACTGACCATATGATATTCTAGCTGGTGTGATGGGGGCCCGTGAAGTCTGCACGCGTTTCAACTCGTTATAACACATTATATCGTATAACAGTTGTCGAAAATGATTGCACAAAACATTTTTTGTCATATTTAACTTAAGGCAAGGGCATAAGATAGCAGAGAGCATAAAACTGGAATCCCCTCAGAGACCAGTAAAAGGTCAACTGTAAGAGATTCCCGGCTGAGTTATTTATAACTTTAAAATACATTTTTAATTTGATACCCTCAAAAATTTAAAACATATTAAGTGAGGACTTTAAATTACCTGGCACCAAGTCAAAGTCATTTTTCGATCTCACTATAAAACCTTATTAGCCATGCATTTTATTCACCAAATTGAAGATCCTTTTATTTTAAATATATAGTAAATAAAATGACAAGGGCACATCCATAATGATAATATCAAATATACAATTAAGCTACTCATATGCTTCCTAGTATTTTATTTTACTAGTTGTTTGCTAACGGATAGCCCACTAAAAAGCAGCTTATATGACAAAAAATAAATAATAAGGCAAATCCATTATTTTATTTTTTTCTTCTTAACAGAAGCCACAAATACATGTGATGTTTGAAAACAAAGCATAAATATTTAACAAGCATTTGTTGTATTTTCATTTCACCCAGTCCTGACGTGGAATCACACCACAATCCATCCCAGGTCGCACAGGTCAGCCAAGAACCCTTGACGTTTTAGTTTACAAAGGAACTCAGAGGCAGTTCTGTTACAGTGTGAGCTAACTGGAGAACTTCTATGCCCATACAAGGAGGACTCCCACCAAGCACTGCAAGCAAAACACTTGCTGGTGAAATAAGCTGGGCTCTTTCTTTTATTTAGCCCCTCCATTTTTACATAGCACCACCATGACACTCCACCTGTCCATAAAGCAAATAT
>JANRMT010062841.1:27899553-27912053 GCA_026402145.1 Polypterus bichir lapradei | reverse complement strand
ACATGCCGACTTTATTCTCGACATTTCCACTTTAATCTTGATGCTTATGCTGAGATTAAAGTCGACATGTTGACTTTATTCTCATAGTTTATTTTGTCATTAAAGTAGGATGTGCCTCCCCCCACATGTTTAATACATGCTTTAATGCATTTGATCATGAAAATGATATCAAGTATTTATCTTAGCATTCTAAATGTTCAGAAAGCAGAAAAATCATGAAACTAATGTATTCTGTGTGGCGATCGCTGCCTGCGGCTCTTCTCCGTGCAAGAGGAAGTCAGTTTATGAAGCACGTAGCGATTAACAACTGGATCGGGGAACAATTCATACAAAGCATTTAATGTGCTACATTAGTTATGATGGCGTTTGAGAAAATCTAGTAAATTAAACATTGATTTTAAGATGATATTTACGACATGGCAAAATTAAACTAGAGAGAGAAAAACTGGAAGTGGAACTGTTGAGATTAAAGTGGAAATGTAGACTTCAATCTTGACATGAATTGCGAGAATAAAGTGGAAATGTCAACTTTATGTTGAGATAAAACGGCAAGAATAAAGTGGAAATGTTGAGAATAAAGTCGGCATGTTGACTTTTTTCTCAACATACACTTTTTTTTCCTTTATTAAGTCTGTATTTTTTTTTCTTCTCCATGCCCCAAAATACGCTTCTGTAAAACTTACATACAGTACACATAATAGATCCAAATTGCTATATTAATTTATGTGCGTCTATTTGAAACCTTCAGGGATCAGACCAGCTACCTGGTACTTTCTGTGGCTCTGTTGAAGTATGCCTGGGGTGACACAGTTCATCATAAAAAGACAGCAGAACAGGCTTGGAGGCCAAATAGCATGTTAAGAGGGTCTTATAGTACTTTACTAAGTGTTGTTTTGGAGACATTAGGTGAGCTTTGTTGGCCAGAAGGTCTTAGAATAGAAGAGGGTCAGTCTGGTAGGCAGGCAGTGCAGCCAGGTAATGCTCAGTGGAAATCATTTGAATTGAGGATCAGAAGATGAAACCCAAGTCAGAAAACACTTACATTCCTAAACCAGAAAATCAAGTCGATCTTTCACCACACTACACACTAAAACAAAACCCTAAATCGTAGTCAAAATAACACTGCCAAAGAAGTGAATACCAGGAATATTAAAGTAGAAAAATAAAGCATTAAGCATCAAAGTGATGTTCCATCAAACTCAGAAAAAGAGGAAGTGAGCAACACAACCTTTATACCGTCACACTGCGGATGTCATATGTCATGACCTCCAACCTAATTGCCATGATGATGATGTAACAACAGCATCAAAAAATGGTGTTGGGAGAAGACAGTGTTAAAACGAAAGTAAAACAGATAATTAGCACCTGAAACTAGAAGTTGTAGGCATCACAGGTAACCTGCAACACTGGATTTCAAGTTGGTTAACCAACAGGAGACAAAGAGTACAGATAAGATGAGATTGTGCCATGTGAGGTGAGGTCATCAGTGGAGTCCCTCAGGGGTCTGTCCTGGGGTTAATACTTTTTTGATTTATATTAATAACATTGATTTCTGGTATAGCTTGTACACTTGTGAAATATGCAGATGATGCTAAAAGTGAAATACACTAAGACACCAAAAACAATTCAGAAACATTTGGACAATGTTCAGAGGTGGACAAACACAGGTTAATGTAGAAAAGTGCAAAGTGCTACATTTAGACAAAAAGAATGTCAATTAGAAACACAAGATGTGAGACACTCTTCTATTGGAAACAACTTTTGAAAAGGATTCTGAAACGGGGTTCATGTTAAAACAACTTTACCTTCATTTAAGAAATGTGCTGGAGCAATTAAAAAAGGCAAATAAAATGCTAGGTTATATTGTAACAAAAACTGACTATAAATTAAAGGATGTTATACACATACTATGTGGAATAATGAATGCACTACTGAGACCACATCTTGAGTATTTGTGGTGTTTTGGTCAATACGCTACAAGAATGACATAGCAGCACTTGAAGCAGTGCAGAGGAGAACAACCAAGTTCATCCTAGGACTTAAGGACGTGTTCTACTCTAACAGGGTCCGAGAATTAAACTTGTTTAGTCTCAAGGAGAGGAAATGGCGTGAAAACTTAATCCAGGTCTTCAAAAATCTCAAAGGCACTGATGAAGCAGATCCAGAATTACTTACTGTTGAATCAGGTACTCAAGGACACCAGCAGAAAATAAGAGGGAATGCATTTATGACTTAAACCAGAAAACAGTTGTGGGACTCTGGAACCAACTACTGAGACATGAAGCTCATGCAGAAACCTTGATAACCTTGAAGAGGTATCTGGGTGAGATTTGGGAGAGTTTAGCTATTAGAGAGAGGTTAGGGGCATGCACTGATACAGCTGGTTGATACAGTTGGTTGCTGCACCCACTACACAATGAACCACCTCAGGATCCCAAATTAGGACCCGAGTGCAGCCATGCAGCACCTCAGCACCACACTAGTTTGAATGGAATGAAACAGTATGAGGTTTTCTTTACAAAGGCTGGAGTGCTAATCCTGCCACCAACCCCAAAGTTTTCTCTTAAGTTTGAGGACCTGGTTGCAGAGCTGGATGCAGATTAACATCATACCTAGGATGGAGTAATTGCAGGTTAAGGGCCCTCTGGAATTTATGGGATTTGAACCAACAACCTTCTGGTTTCTGGCATAGATCCCTAGCGTCAAAGCCACCACTTCACTGTTAGATAAAAAAAATAGCTTGACAGACTGAATGGTCTCCATTTGTTTGTGAAATTCCTTATAATCTTAGGTTCTAATATTGGAATTCAATTCCGCTTCCTAAGAAAATGTAATCCATTATGCAATAAAACACAAAGATTTTTGTGTCTAGTCTCTCAGAGCAATCTGATTGATCAATTTGACTTGGGTGGGATTGGTCAGTTTGGCTTTTACTGATGTGACAAAAGAGGAAGTGTGAGTGTGAGACACCCGAGGAGGAGTAAAGGTGTAGGAGGCACGCCGAGAGAGTCAGTTTCAAATACAGAAAGTATAAAACCTGAAACATAATCTGAAAAGTGGGCTTTACTGGAACGCACACGAGAGAAAGAGTCCTGGTAAAGACACGTTAGTTAAGGCATAATAGGCACTCAGAGAGCTGAAATAAAAAAGACTAGACAGGAAACAAGACAAGGTGCCTTGAAAATAATGAGTCTGAGAAGCAGGTTTACTGGAGTGGGCTTGAGAAAGGAGGTTCACACACACTTGAATACAGAGGAAAGGTGCTGAAGGTACACATAGTGCTAGAGATAGCAAATATTTTGACAGCTCCTATGGCTAGTATTTAAATAATAAATTAGAAATGCACCTCCAAAAAGGAGCACAGAATTACAAACAGATATTACACAACAGGTAAAAGAAAAATTTGGAGCTAAGTAGGAGAAACCATTTGGGTATGTGTTTGTGTAATTTTGTTTAAATGGTGGGTCCATGGACAAGTCACCACACCTATTTAGGTCCCAACCTGTTAAGTTAGTCCCTGTGTGTTCTGTCTATTCATTATTTTGTATTCTATCACTGTTAATTCTTACTTTGTGTAATTAAACCTTTTATCTTTGATAAAAGCATTTTGTTGTGGGTAATACTGGCACAGAGAAGTGGTGCGTCACACTACAAATTCTAATAATTTACAACAAAACCAGTTAGTAATGTCACTGACAGTGGCACTATTCTTTAAAATGTTGATCTTTCTAAGCTGGAAGTGCTGGGCTGCTCATTCTGTGCATGAGAGAGGCACTTTTCATTTTAATTGATCTTTTACACTTTACATACATATTTAGAGCAAATTATCTTGCCAGAGCATGTTGATACAGGCGTGAGCTTTTATAGTCTCAGGATATCTGATTGCTTAGACCTTATTCCTATTTTGAAAAGAACGCATAAGATTTATGATGAAGCGTAGTGCACTAATTTACAGATAGCATTTGTGTGCAACAGCATGAACAGGGAAATGTCTTCTGATGCAAGGAGAAATTAGTCATGTATAAAATATAGGACAAAAAGATTTTACAAGAATATATCCGGACATTTACACACCTGTATAAGGAAATGTGAGTTATTGCTAAGTCTGAATAAATGAGTCTAATATCGAAGCAAAGTAGGAAGCTGTTGTAGATCAGTATTTTGGAGGCATCCTGCCATGAAAGAATCACGAGGCAGGTGGGAATGAGACACAGTTAAAAAAAAAATCAAGCCAAAATATTAAACTAGAACTCCATGCTATCCTTCACATAAACCCAAAAAGAAACTCAAATTCACTGTCAACTGTCAAAGCTCAAGATAAGTACACTAAAAGCCAAACAAAGAAATGCACTGGCTAATTCAGGATGGCCCGGAAGCACATTGTGCTGACCTTCATACCATTGCATTAGTAAGTCACAGGTCCATTACACCTTCACTTCAGATCAAATCATCCACTTGAAGCTAAGAATGTTTGGACTCAGCCAACACTTGGAATCGAAGACCATCTAGGAAAAACTTGGGTTGCTGCTGGAAGAGATGTTCATGAGACCAACAGAGGGTGGATCCTAATGCCCCATTGCAGTGACAGAGACAGAGACAGAGACACTTTGCTGTAAATATTGGCGCTGTCCTTCAAATGAGACATAAAAGTGAGGTCCTGACTCTCAGAAGTCATTAAAGATCCCTGTGCATCTTTCAAATAAAGAGTATAGCGCTTCCCAAAGTGCTGGCTAAATTGCCCATTATGACCTGGTGATTGTGGCCTCCTAATCATCACTGGTCTCACCTCATCACTACCTACTAGCTAATGTACGGTGAGCATACTGGTGCCAGAATGGCTGCGTTTGCGTTATCCTGGTGGATGCTGCACATTGGTGGTGGTTGAAGTGCTTCCCCATTGTCTATGTGAATTGCTTTGAGTAGGTTAGAAAGCTCTGTATGGATGTATTTAATTGTTATTATTATTATTATGATGATAACTTTCAAGACCACAGACCCTTAACAACTGGTTGGCCACATTATGGCTACAAAGGCACAAAATAGCAGTGCCTATAAAAAGCAAAATGGTGTCAGAAAATTAGCAAACATAATTTGACTAACTATAAAACTTACTCATAACAAAAAGACAAATATTGGACTTGAATTCCCTAAGTATCAAAACCCTAGAAATTATATGAAAATGTTCACATATAACTACAAGGATACACAGAAAAAAAATAAAGATATTAATCATAACAGGAACATGTTCACAGTATAAAAAAATTTGCAATAATTTATTTCAGCCAGCCATTCTCAAACCCGCTATATCCTAACACAGGGTCACGGGGGGTCTGCTGGAGCCAATCTCAGCCAACACAGGGCACAAGGCAGGAACAAATTCCTGGGCAGGGCGCCATCCCACTGCAGGACACACACACGCACACCAAGCACAGACTAGGGACAATTTAAGATCGCCAATGCTCCTTACCTGCATGTCTTTGTACTGTGGGAGGACACGAGGAGAACATGCCAACTCCACAAAGCAAAGCGAACCCAGGTCTCCTAACTGCGAGGCAGCAGCGCTACCACTGCGCCACTGTGCCGCCCTTAATTTATTTCAATGTTTTACTTATACAAAATTACATTATGCAAATTAACTTCCTTACTCTGCTCTTTTGACCGAGTTCCTCAGTGTCCTGCACGTAAGACACAGTTAGGGAATGAAAATGTATAGATGCTTACAGTATAATAGGACATAGTAGCTAAAACTAATTATGTTAAATCATAAACATAATTTTCTTTAACAACTCGATTAGTGAGTAAAAACTAAATTACAGCAATTTTCATAATAGTTTTCATCTCTCTTGGGTAATTCTTAGGCATTTTTTTGTTAATAGATGCAATTTGAGCCTATTCTGTAAGACAACAGTGGATTTCATTATGTAATGATATCTGATCACATAAGCCTTTCATAAACAGTTCACACAACAAGAAACACACTTTGAGTCAATGAGGCTTTGCACTGGAGATTCTGCAGCTTTGTTTTTTGTGCCGTGGTAAGATGAGAGAAGCTTGCATCTAGTGATGTCTGGTCAACAATAGGATCTTAGCGTAAGCGGCTAATTGTGTACCTTGGCAAGCCATTATGTCAAGAATGGCAGTAGCGCCTTGGCAAGCTATCAAGGCAAAAAAAGCTGTGGAGTGTGTGTGTGTTTTTTTTCCATTTTACATAATTGCTGATTTGAAAAGTTACAGCAATTTCTGTAAAGTAGTTTCAGCAATGCTGACTCAACTACATCTTCTGTTAGTCTTTAACAATAAGCATTATATTTCCTTGCTGAAAACAATAATAAGAGAGTATCTGCCTCTGATAAAGAAGGATTGGAGCCATAAAAGCAAATACACATTCTCATTATGTTACTGTATAACAACTGTTTTTAGTGTATATGAATTTTCACGCTAAGGCTAATTAAGCATAAGATTATCGGTATAATTACTTTGATTGTTATGGGGCTTCATAATGTTCACTACTTTAAATATACAGTCCAGTAGACTCAGAGCTCCTGTAGAACCTTTATTATCTGTTATACCAGATGGAAAGAATGCTAATAGGTAATACTTACGGGGTGGCAGGGTGGGACACTGCTGACAACACACAATAAATACATTTGGAAAACACAATGACAACAGTTTTAAACTTTCATTTCAATTTATTTATTCTGCCATTAAGGCAGTATGGTGTACACAGTTTCACAGTGCTGTCTCACACTTCCTGAGTCCTGGTTCTTAATACAAGCATGTGGGAAATTGAGTTTGCACAAGGCCAGCATAAATTCAGATTAACAGAGTAGATAGATAGATAGATAGATAGATAGATAGATAGATAGATAGATAGATAGAGTAGCTCAGTGTCTCTCTATCATTCCTTCCATCTAGAGGCCATGTCGGATCAGAGGTCATTTAGCTTAAAGGTGAATATCCACCTGGCAGTCTAGGCATATTAGATATCAAGAATCCAAGCAAGATGTGCTACTCTCTATCCCACTTATCTTATCATTATTTACTCACACTCATTAATTTGCTTCTGTTATGACCACAGTTTGACATCCATAACTTAGAAAATGTTTGATTCAATGCAGTTTATTTTTGTATAGCGCATATCACTGAGTGTAGGCATAGAGCAATGTGACAATTTTTCTAAGTAAAATGTAGGTCTACATTTTACAGATTATTATTTACAGAATTAGTACACATAATGACACAGATTTATTAAAACTCATAGATAAACAAAATAGTTTGAAATTGATTAATATACCTGGGAAACAAAATCATCTGGCCATAAATTAATTGTTGAATTAAGGCTAGTTGACAACTGGGGACAGAACAAAAAAAACTCCAGCCAGCAGCTTTCCTGGAGAAAATAAACCATTGGGGTGTCTCCAGTCAATTACAATAGAGAAAGTGAAAGGCAGAGGAGACCTTAGACAAATGGCCGCCCACCTCCTCCTGGACATTCTAGAATGGAGTCAGTGCTAAACTGTCCGATCTAATAGCAGAGTCTTTCCATCTGATGAGTCCAAGACTCTCTGTATCTGAGATGACTTTTCCATGGCCAGGAGAACTTCTTGGCAATAGAACAGTGACAAAATGTAATTTACAACATGGTTAGCCCTGTTTCTGTACTGTGACCAGTGTGGAAGCCGGACTGGAATATGTCAAATAAACTAGGATGTGTAAAATGAGCCTGAAGCTTAGTGGCAACTATTATGTTAATAATGTTAATTTATAATCCTTCTATATAAAAGCGGTCGGGATTGTTCTTCCGTCCTGTGAGTGCTACGCAGGCGCGGAGTTTCACACACGCCCCATCCATTTTGCAATGCACTATGGGATTTGTAGTTTCGTTTTTCCAGGTAAAAGATGATTTTCTACTCCACACTGTGCGATATCTTCTTCTTCTTTCTTACTATATAAAAGCAGTCGGGATTGTCCTTCCGTCCCGTGAGTGGAAAGCGTAGCGGTATTCCACTTATCACAGACTTACTACTTGCAGCTTGCGGTACGAAGCGACATGATGTGAGCAGAGTTCTGGTGCTCCCATCGTTCCCTTGCTTTTGTGCGCGATGCGCTGGCAAAATAGACAAAATTATGTCTCTGGAAATAATTAATGTTGATGGAGTACAAATGCCTCACCGCGTAGTAATTATCAGGGGGGTTCAAAAGGGCGACCTCAATATAGAAAAAAAGTTTAAATTTCATCACAAAAATAACAGAAACTACGAGTATTAAAGTAATACCGCTCAAATGCAATATAACCAAATTAATGAGTTTGTATAAAATATCAAATTGATCTACATATTGAATTGCCTTAAGAAGTGGTCAACTTAAAAGTCGGTCGCCTTAAAAGGCGGGTCAGCCTAGTGTGTAAATAAAACGTGTAAACCTGTTCACCTTTTTGTTTTAGTTTTGTGGACGCTACGGGTTACTGTGCCCCATTAACCCAACAGACAGGCACAGGGTAAAAGCACCAAGAAGTAATTTTTTTCCTCTTACAGGGCCCTCCAAGCACCACAGCCACAATAATACAAGTAAATATCGCACAATAATCACAATTCTCTCTTTCTCTTTTCTTTCTCATCCATACCTCCCAGCAAGCTTCGTCCACCTCCACCCGACTCTGGCTTGCTTGCTGGATTTTCAGCAGTCCTTTATATAATTTGTGACTCAGAAGTGCTTCTGTTCTTCCTCCCTCGTGACTTGCCACACGTCTGGGTCAGATGGAGAATTCAAGTTCTTTTTAATCAGCCTGGAAGTACTTTAGGGCTTCCGTCCTTGTGACTTCCAGGCTATAAGGGAAGCATGACTCCCCCAGGTTCTCTCGCAGTGTCCCCTGGCAGCACCCACGGTACCCAGCAGGGCTGTTGTATTAAACTACATGTCCCATGGTGCCCTATGGGAATCCAGGACACCAGTAGACTGCAGGGAAGCTGCCATCTAACGTCTTGGGGGAAGTAGTGTCCCAAAAAAGCTGCCTTCCCCCATCCTTCCATCTCAGGGGCGTCCTGGCCGTGTTGAGCTGCCGGCCATCTCTTACAGTTTGCAGCAGGCTGTTTAGTGTAAATATGAGGGTTATAGTGGGAATTTGGGACACTCTGCTCAGGTCTGTGTAATAAAGAGTCTGAAATTGAGAACAGGGACCCTAGGACCCTCCTATTATTAAACACTCACACATCCCAAAGTCACATGTGTTGATTCCAGACACCTTTAGCTGGCTTGGTGTTTGTCAGTATGCCTTGTTATGGACTGGTGTCCCATCTGGGATTGACATCTGCCTTGCATTCAATGCTGCAGACATAAACTCTAGTTAATTGACACCCTAAGCAGCTTTGGAAAATGGATGGACGGATTTACTATTTAACTAGTGTGAATGTATTTTTTTTTTTGCATTATTTATATATGTTTCTATTTATTTGTATTTAATCTCATATTAAATGTGATGTCCTGCAGCTCCATACTCAGACCTATACTGCAATTCCATATTGTAGTTATAGAGATTATAGAACCAAGGTTTTCTTTTACCCTCGCCTAAATGGCATAGCGTGGATCATATGGTAAAGTAAACAAGTTAAGTTTCTAAGTTCCGTAGCAACTATCTTCAGTCTACTCTATAGGTTGATTAACCACATTTACGTGTCTTTTATTATCAATGTCTATATAAGCTTAGAAATGTCTTTGTCTACTTAGAGTGGCTCAGGTAGAATGAAGAGTTCAATTACTGCTCTCCAATAGATGTTTTTGATACTGTATATATAGTTTAATTTTATGTTGTGTCATGTCGCTGTACACCATGATACCAATCCAACTGTCCACAGAGTTGTTACTTTAAAAAACTAAATAATGACACTACTGTAACGGGACAAACAAAGCTGATCACAAAGGACACAATGCTTTTAATGTTACTTTGCCAGAAAACTCACTTTCATTTTAATGGGAATTATTTCTGACAGAAAGAAGACATGCCAATGGGTCCTCTGTTATCAGGAATCCTAGCCAAACTGGTTATTCAGAAATTTGAAAGCTTGGCTGTAATTCAGTTCACACCTAAACTTTGGATATGCCATGTTGACGATACATTTGTCATATTAAAAAGCGAGCAGCTAAATTAATTTCACAGCCACATCAACTCTGTATTCCTTGCAATTTATTTCACCATGGAAAGAGAAAGGAACGGATGCATAAGCTTCCTGGACATCAGCATTGAAAGAGGTAATGATACCACTTTGATTACAAGTGTGTATTGCAAAGAATGTTATGTGGACAAAAATGTACACTTTGGTAGCAATCACTCCTTATCACTCTACATAAATGGAGTTAGGATATTATTCAAAAGGATATACACACACTGTAATACAAAGGAAACTAAAAAGAATGAAAGACATTATCTGTTTCACCTGTTTGCATCAAGTGGCTACTCCAAAATTGCTTAGAGATCTTTATATAGACAACATCTTTGCATCCTATGAACAATTACATTCCAAATTTAATTTTCCAGCAACACATTTCTTTCACTATCTTCAAATTACAAACTTTGTTAAACAGAACCTGCCCGATTTCCCTCATCTCCCACATTCCTCTATGCTGGAAAAAATATTGCTCAGTTTCGAGGACTCAGACAGCATTTCTGCAATATATAAAATTATTTTGCAGTCCCTCCCTTTCAAAGATCCAAGAGGACAATGGGAAAAGGATCTCTCACTCAACATATCAGAAAAGGAGTGGAAGGTAGAAATGCAGAGAATTCATTCGAGCTCCATATGCGCAAAGCACCCAATTATTCAACTCAAAATTATATAAATCGAGCACATCTGTCTCGCTTAAAATTGTCCAAAATGTTTCCAGGCCAAGATCCAACCTGTCAACGCTACAATTAAGCTCCAGCCTCACTGGGTCACATGTTTTGGGCCTGCACCAAATTAACATCATTGAGGACCAAAATTTTTAAGTGCCTTTCAGACAGCCTTGTTGTCACAATCCCTCCTAACCCATTAACAGCTGTGTTTGGTGTTCTTCCAGATGGGCTTAAAGTGGAGAAGGACAAACAAATTGTGATTGCCTTCACTACACTATTGGCATACAGATTTATTTTGCTAAACTGGAAGAATCCTAACTCTCCTCTTTTAAGTCAGTTGGTAACGGATGTTATATATTATTTGAAACTGGAAAAAATCAAATTCTCAGTTAGAGGATCTGTGCAGAACTTTTTCAAAACATGGCAGGGTCTCATCAATAATATTTTAGAATAAGCTCTTAAAGCACTGAGGAAGTAGATTCTCTTCCCATTTCTTTTTCTTCTCCATTTATCTTTTTCTGCCTATTAAACTCATCAATTTATTTATTTTTACTAGCTTTAAGTTTTATTCCGTTGGCCATGCTCTCTTTCTCAGGGGTTGGGGTTGATTTCTTTTCAATCCTATTTTTTGTAAAAATTGATCTATTTGTATGGAATGATTACAATAAAATCAATAAAATTTAAAAAAAAAATCACTTTGGTAGCAATCACTCCTTATCACTCTACATAAATGGAGTTAGGACATTATTCAAAAGGATATACACACACTGTAATACAAAGGAAACTAAAAAGAATGAAAGACATTATCTAATCCACCTGTTTGCATCAAGTGGCTACTCCAAAACATCTATCAAACAATACTCACCCAGGAGACGTGCCAGAGCTCAGCAAACAATTGACACCAACCCAATCTCCCATTGAACATGGTACAGTCTTCTTTATTACCATGACATATCAGAAATAACAGGAGGCATCCCCTCCAGAGAAAGGAGAGAGAGGTTTGGGAGCATGATAGGTCAGGCATTAAAGTAGTGCATAAACTGAGAAACACTCTGTGGACAGTTCTTTTTAATTCAAGAGCAAGAAATCTGCAGTAGAGACACGGAATGCATTATATAGTATGCCATGCAGTTTATGCCTAGCTCTATACGTGAGACAATCATCCAAAATACTCGTAATTTGTATACAAGAACATTGCAATGTTGTCAGAAGCAAGGACCCAAGGCCTCTGATATATGCACATACCAAGTCATCTGGGCACACGTTTCACTGGGACAGAGTGGAAGTGAGAGTCAAGGCTAATATTAAGAGTGCCAGAGAGCTGGCTGAATAGTGGCTATAAAAGAAAAACACCATTAACAGAACATACAAATAATAAAAAAAAAATTAAGACTAACAACCTCTGAACTCCACCTTACTATTCCACTCTTCTATCACCCACCTACTCCCTCCTTCTTCATTTGCTATATATTGGTTTGATTCCCGTATGTCAAATCATTTTCCTCTGATGATGATACCTGACAGGTGTCGAAGGCTTAGGAATAAAAGACTATTTAAAGATTCATGAGTACATGAGTCATTTTCTCCCCGTGAATATACAGTACATATACATACTGTATACACACACACACACACACACACACACACACACACACACACACACACACACACA
>JANRMT010062841.1:27859826-27891297 GCA_026402145.1 Polypterus bichir lapradei | reverse complement strand
ATATATATATATATATATATATATATATAAACCAAACTTAGTTTTCTCATTTTTATAGTGTTCCCAAAACACAATCTGGGAAATAACAGTTCACTTAATTAGGCCAGGATTCAAATTAAAAACAGAAGCTGGTTGGAACAAAAAGCCGCAGCCACAGAGGGTCCCCAGGACCGAGGTTGAGAACCCCTGACCTAAACTGTCCCTATCAAATTTGAATGTGTGTAGGCCCTGTGATGGATTCTCATTAGGTTCGGTGTTGGCACAAGATTTTCATCCAATGATACTTGGACAGCTTCAAGGCTCTTAGTCTGTGAATTGGATTACACAAGTTTGAGAATACAATATTTTATTAAACCTTACTTGTCCTGCAATCTCTTTGCAGAGTTCAAAGTCTTCTCTTGTTGATTTAATCCTTCTAGGTACAAAGTCCCACTGTATCAGTTATCCAAGGGTTAAAATTAAAATTGGCAAGGAGAGTGGGCATAAACCCCATTAATATTTGAGATTTTACATATTTTAAGATTGTCACCTATGATAAATATTAAAGGGTCTCCTCTGAAGCATTTCATGCAAAAGTATTTGGGATATACATGGAAGGAGTGCAATTTGTATTTAAATGTGTCACACAGCAAAGCTTTTTACATTCCTCTCTATTACCAGATATTTCAAATATTGTTTATAGATATTGTGAAAAAAACAGCCTTGACACACAGAAAAGGTTTGGGGTAGCCACCCTTATACTTGAATTCTGGCTGCAAATAAGGTCTTTACAGAATGGAGTCCAAAACAGAACTGAGATACATGAAAAGTTGTCTGGTATTTAAGGCAGAGAACTAGAAGTGACATCCTTCTTGGGAACAGAACCGGAAGTGATGTCATTGCGTCTGAATCAGGCAGAATTTCCCATATTTGGTCTGCAAAGATAACAGAAGAAGGTTTAGTGCACTCTGCCACCCCCTGGCCTAGCATGGAATTACCTTAATTTGGTCCATTCAGCTCCTTCCTATGCACAAAGAGTTAGCCTTATAAGTATGAAATAATCTGGGTGTACATTAGAGCACTGGTATGGCATGTGGCCACATCCACCACACAATAAAATAGCTCAGGAATCCCGGTTAGCAACCCCCCAGGCAGAGACAAGGTTCAGTCCCACCCTCTGGAATGACCAGGCAGGAGCCAACCATCCACAAAGCGCCACTCATCTACAGAGCAGGGTACTCGTACTTACCCGTACTGTGCCAAAAAGAACTACCAACATATTTTAATGTGGATCATTTGAGATATAGGAAGAGTTCCCAGAAAAAGAAACGAAAAACAAAACACTCTGATGTGGGAAGAACATGCAAACTGTTTACTAGCAAATTCACAGCCATGACTTGTGAATTACAGTCAATTTGAACTTGCATATACTATAGGCAGTACTCACAAAAGGTTTACTGAAAATATGAAGAAATCCATGGTGAAAGAATAAGTGCTATATATCAGAAAAATATTATGACGAAGACAATGGTAAATTGTATTAAATACATTAAATAGCTGATTAATGGCCATGACTTGTGAATCCCAGTCAATTTCAACTTGCATATACTACTACACTATTACTAAAAAGCTGAAGAAGTGATATATAATAAAACATTAAAACAAAGATAATCATAAAGTTGCAATGTTAATTTTTAAGGGATTAGTCTTAAAACTAATGAACTAGAAATAAATAACCAAATTATTGCAAACTACATTTTGGGGGTTACCTTATATTTAATCATTCAACATTTTGCAAAATTCCAAAATGTAATGCTTTGTTTGACTCTTCAGGTCTAGGGTCTGTGAAAGTGGACAGGAGCCTACCATTAGCATTATAGGATGTGCATGCAATTTGAGTTGATAGTGCCACCTTGAGGTCGGTTGTGGTACTTCAGTCTTAAACAGGTTTATTTTCAGAATATAAAGATACCAAGCACTAAGCTTAAGCAGTTGAACAGAGTCACGTTTCAGCACACTAGGGACCTACTATATTCTTCAGAATTTCCCTGGTATAATCCTGTCATTTGGCTTCATTTTTACAACAACTTTTCTCTGGCATAACTGATTTAACATTTCCTAGTATATGCTGGAGTGAAAATGACCTTCACTGTTCGCTGGTTATAAAGCATTGAAGCCTAATATGTTATAGAACATCTTTGAAAAATGACAAAGATCTTTCTTTCTGTCTGTGCTACTCAATAATTTTATCATTAGTCTTTAAGGTGGATGGCCAATAAATACCTATCATTACTTGCTGACCTTTGCAACTATTAGTCTCAAAATCAGTTTTCCTGTCTCTGCATTCCTCTGCAGGATTTTTTTTTTTTTACATTCAAGGAGTGACCTATGATCTTTCTCTATCATGTGCCCCTTGAGCTTTAAATCAAAGAAAATTGCAGTACTTCAAAAATACAAATGAGCTTTCTGAATCCAATAGGCACATGGGGCCGCCTATGATACCTTCAGAAGAGAATCCCAGACCCTTTAAAACATTATGACAGCTGTTGTCTCATACAATCAATGAGAAGGTCTGACGAGGTTTTTAAGTACGGTAGGGAAAGTGTTTATGAAAACATGTCCACAAGATGTACAGATAGTCATACTGTATTAAGCAGAGCACCAGCATCTTATTCTTACTTAGCACATTTTATGACTGAAATCTTAACAGTTTATATATATATATAGATTATTCAATGAAAAACAATCTTTCATTCCCATTGAAATAAAAAATAGGTGGTCTTGGTTTCTCCTTAGTAACAATGAGATCAGAAAAAAATAAAATGGAGACGTTTCCTTTTGTTTCATGCTTCTCAGATGTTTCTCCTGAGAAAAAGAATACCACTATATTCTCACAAATGTCTCCTGTTGAGTTTCAGATCTTGTCATACTATGGGCTCAGATTTTCCAAGCAGTGTCTTGACATTTTTTTATTTTTAAGTATTTGCATTGTATGCTCAGTAATATGTAGTGAAAAGCATGGACAAGTTGTTTGTGACAATAAAACACTTTACTATGATTGAGAAACTGCAGCTGTTGCTTCTGAATAGTAGTATCAGTTACTCTAATTTATATTGCAGAGGATCTGTTTACAGGAGAGAATACCTGAGGAGTGGAGTAACAGTGTGATTATACCTAGAGGAACAACTGATGCAGTCTTTGCATTGAGACCGCTCATAGAGAAGCATCAAGACAAACAGAAAAGTTTGTATATGGTGTTTATTGTTTTACAGAAGGCTTAGGATAGAGTTTCACATCAAGACGTCTCAAGGTGCAAGAGAGAGAAAGGAGGACCAGAGAAGTATGTAAGGATTGTCCACGATATGCATCGGGGAGTGAGGACTCGGGTTAAAAGCTGTGTTGGGGTAACAGACATGATCCCAGCTAGAGTAGATCTGTACCAGGGGTCTTCTTTAAGTCCCTACCACTTTGATCTGGTTACGGATGTGTTGAGCTGTGGGATAAAAGACCAGTCCCCCTGGTGTAAGCTTTTTGCTGATGACAGGAAAAAAAGGAAGTGGAGAGGAAGTTGGAAAAATGGAGAAGGGTTTTGGAAGATAGGGGGTTAAAGACAAATAGGAAGAAGACGGAATATATGAGGTTTAATGATGATAAGGATTCAGAAGTTAGCCTGCAGGGAAAGATACTGAAAAGAGTGAATACATTTAAATAACTAGGATTATTGGTAGCCAAAGATGGATAATTAGATGCAGAGGTACTCCACAGAGTGAGATGTGGATGGAAAAATTGGAAGAAGGTATCAGGAGTATTGTGTGATTGAAGAGTTAAGGTGAAGGTTAAAGGTCAGGTTTTTAAGTCATAAGATCAGCAATGATATGTGGAGCTGAGACATGGGCAGTAGAGGGAGTGCAGAAGAAGAACTTGGAGATGGCAAAAATGAGAATGTTGAGAGGGATGTGTGGAGTTACAAAAAAGACAGAATAAGAAACGAGACAATCAGAGATTAAACAAAAGTGGGAGAGATATCTCAGAAAGTACAGGAACGTAGGTTGAAGTGGTATAGACATGTGACAAGGAGAGGAAATCAATATGTGAACAAAAGAGTGATGGGAATGGCAGTGCAGTGGAAGAGAAGCAGAAGGGGATGGATAAAATAAAAAAAGATCTGAAGGAAAAGGGCTTGACAGGTAAGGTGGTGCAGGGCCAAGCTGTATAGAGGAGGTTGTTCAGGCACAGTGACCTCACGAAGAAGAAGAAGAACTCTATTTTATATTGCTGTGCTCCAATTAGGTCATAATCATTCTAGAAGAAAAGGGTAAAAGTTTAAAACTTTGGACTTCAAACCCTGAGGTGACAGGTTCAAATTCCACTACTGCCACTGTGTCCAAGAGAAAGTACTTCATCTGCATGTACTCCAATAATAAGTAAAAATATCATGTCTTGAAAGAGATTAAAATAAGACTAGAAAGACAGCAAACAAATTTTACCGTGCTTTCCAAATTCTCCAAGCGATTCCTTTTACCTCAGTTGTATCTCATGTTTCCTTTTTATCTAAAGGAATTTTAGGAGAGACATCTGTGAGAAAGTTGATTCTTAAATGAAACATAAATGAGAATCTCTTTTAAGTCTCATGAGCCATCAAAGATCAGCCTTTGAGCATTACAAATTTTCCTGGGGGATTAGGGTTGTTTTGAAGACTAGCCATATTATTAAACTAAGTAGGCTAAATAATTTTTATATATTTCAGCGCTATTTAACAACCATTTTGGTTACATTTTGGATTACATCAGGGATCGGCTGTGAGCCCTTTTTTATTTGTAATGGTGATGGACAGGTTGACAGACAAGATTAGACAGGAGTCCCCGTGGACTGTGATGTTTGCTGATAACATTGTGATCCGTAGCAATAGTAGCGAGCAGGTCAAGGAGACCCTAGAGAAGTGAAGATACGCTCTAGAGAGGAGAGGAATGAAGGTCAGTAGGAACAAGACAGAATACATGTGTGTAAATGAGAGGGAGGTCAGAGGAATGGTGAGGGGATGCAGGGAGTAGAGTTGGTGAAGGTGGAAGAGTTTAAATACTTGAAGATCAACAGTACAGAGTAATGGAGTGTGGAAGAGAAGTGAAAAATAGAGTGCAGGCAGGGTGGAATGGGTGGAGAAGAGTGTCGGGAGTAATTTGTGATAGACGGGTATCAGCAAGAGTGAAAGGAAAGGTCTACAAGATGGTAGTGAGACCAGCTATGTTATATGGGTTGGAGACGGTGGCACTGACCAGAAGGCAGGAGACAGAGCTGGAGGTGGCAGAGTTAAAGATGCTAAGATTTGCATTGGGTGTGACGAGGACGAGCAGGATTAGAAATGAGGACATTAGAGGGTCAGCTCAAGTTGGATGGGTGGGAGATAAAGTCAGATAGGCGAGATTGCGTTGGTTTGGACATGTGCAGAGGAGAGATGCTGGGTATATTGGGAGAAGGATGCTAAGGATAGAACTGCCGGGAAAGAGGAAAAGAGGAAGGCCTAAGAGAAGGGTTATGGATGTGGTGAGAGAGGACATGCAGGTGATGGGGGTGACAGAGCAAGATGCAGAGGACAGAAAGATATGGAAGAAGATGATCTGCTGTGGCAACTCCAGATTTAACAACCATTTTGGAGCCCTGAGTATGTTTAAAAATGTTTTCAGTTCAGATTAATTGTAATTAGGTTTTCACCTTAGAGAAATTCATGTTATGTGTGTGTTTCATAATGTAATGTATATTCTGTGTTTTGCTTCACTAAAAAACTAAAAAATGTACAAAATAATTCTAGTCTTGCTTTCAGCAAAATTCATGAAATGGCCACAAGAAAAAAGTTGTTTTGTCCGGTCAGGAAGCATTTACATGCATTAATTCTGCACATATCTGCCTATCATTTAATATTTTAATTGGGCTCTTTAATAAAAAAACAAAAGATCACTGGAGGCTTTATACAGCCGCATTTGTTGTTTTGCACCACAAAAAGAAAACGTTAAAACATTCAAAAACTCTTTTTAGTGAGTTTTGTGTTTTGCAATTGTGAAATTACCTATGCTTGTTTTACTCATCACTACCTGGTTTAGCTCTACATGCGCAGAATAGGTGAAGTGGTGACTCCACGTTGGCCCAAGTGAATGATTGTGCCCTGTGCTGGGCTATGTGCTCATTGAAGTGTCCAGCTTTTCACGACCTTAAGGATCAGATGATGTGGGTTCAGACAACTAATGGATTTTTTAAAAATTCCTTAGAAATTCTTCAAGACGTCTGCTGCTTGCTACATTTCCTTATCTGGAAACTATTTGGATGAGTTATTACAGAAGTGAACACATCGTCAGTCTGGCTAGGTGTATTGATGGAACGATCAGAGGAGGAAGTCTGAAGGCACTTCATGATATTTTCATACAAAATGTAATGCATACATCTCACATTTCTTCTTGTTGTCAGGTACATTATATCCCAAAAAACCAGCTTAGTCCTTATTTAACAGCCATGATATGCTCAGATGTGATTGTAAGATGAGCATATGCTCAATTTCATACACATTTCCCAAAAAAAAGACATGATCAAATCTGGAGATTAAATGCCAGCCCCAGACTTTGTATATGCAGTTTTTCGTAGTGTTGGCAAGTCTATACACATAACCATGGTTATCCTATTTCCAAGAATTAAGTTTAATGCATCAGTGCAAGAGCTGGTGGCATCAGAGAAAAAAAAAAAGATTGTAGCATCCCAAAATTGGACTTACACCACTTATGTTGTTCTCTCAACACTATAGGTAGAAAAACTATAACAAACAAAAAAATGTATCAATGTTTGATCATGTAATGCATTCACTAAGAACGCAACAATAAGCAGAGAATGTTTGCCAGCAGTTAAATGGGCTTTTGGGAGGGCCAGCCAAGTGCTTCTCTCATTATGGCTCAGTGTGTTCAGCTTAATCTGCAGAGCAAGTAACAAGTGCTTCAGATACGAGAAATTATCATTGGTGTAGTTGACTAAATTCTGCTATGGCAGATAATAGCTTTTTTTGGGCACAATGTTGTTAACAAGAGCACCCACACAAAAATAGCTTGAGTTACCATTTATAGATGTATTAAAGCATTTGTTACAGAATAATTCCAGACATTCCTTTGAGTTTTTTCTGTAAAATTCCTTTGTGAATACACACCAGTGATAACACTATGCAATATTCAATTGCTTTTTATACTCCTCATTTGGGGTGTTGCATGTTATAGGCTGGCACTGCATGCCAGCAGCATAGCTGGTATTAAAATAAGGACATAAGGATTTTAACAAACAAGAAGAGACCATTCAGTCCATCAAGCTTATTTGTTTAGTTAAAAGCTAAGCTCTCTCAATATCTCATCCAGATATTTTCTAATGGTTGTCAAGGCTTCTCCTTTAACTACATGGCTCAATAGCTTGTTTCATATTCCCACAACTCATTGCATAAAGAACTGATTTCTGGCTTCAGTCCTAAATGCTCTTCCCCTTAATTTCCACTGATGTCCTTGAGAACGAAATTCAGCGTTAAGTTGAAAGAATTCTGCTAGATCTACTTTATTGATACTTTTGAGAATTTTGAACGCTTGGATTAGGTCCCCATGCAGGTTTCATTTTCTGTCAGAGTAATAGACTTCATTAAGTCCTCTGCACAGTTTCAAGCTTTTCTATGTCTTTCTTGTAGCTTGGACACCAAAACTGCACACAGTACTGCAGATGCTGTCTCACTAGTGTACTATATAGTGTACACATAATGATTCTCAATTTATACTCTACAGCTTTTACAATATAACCTAATATCTTATTTGCCATTTTAATGGCTTCTGCACATTGCTTAGAGGGTGAAAACTTTGTGTCTGCCATTCTTCCAACTTCAGTGTCTACTAACTATACCAACATCTATGACATTAATGTAAATCAGAGAAAGATAACGGTTCCAGAACGGATCTCTGATCACCTCACTCTATTGTAGTTGAGCTGGTGAAGTGAGGTTCAAATCTCTTTTTCCTTAATTTAACTGCACCTCAATGCAGACTTTTGAAGTAAAATTCCTTAGAACATTGCTAGCAAACAATCGATTTTTAGAAGGAAATGAAATCTCATTACAGATGGAAACAGCCTGTATCTTTCATTCTGGATCAGAAATTTTGTTTTCACACACATGCACAGCTTGAGAAAGTGTGACCTGGAATAGATCAGGTAAACAGAAAGGAGTTATGGAGCCCCTGTGGAATCATTATCATACAGTCTAAGTGCTTAGTAGTTTGTTAAGGGCAAGTAAAATGTCCAAGGATTATTGTAAGTAGCCAAAGACCAAGAGATGGTAATGAAGCCCTCGTAAGCAGGAAGGCAAAGTGAACAAAGAACATTCAAGCAGGCAAGGATGCAAGCGAGAATCAATCTAGCACTATAGCTTACTTGGAAATAAGCTAACTACACTAAATCAAAAGTTGTTTAATCCACAGAGGGACAGTGAACACTGAAACTGTTGCATCTTTATAGTACAGTATTACTAAATTGACAATTGATAGATAGATAGATAGATAGATAGATAGATAGATAGATAGATAGATAGATACTTTATTAATCCCAAGGGGAAATTCACATAATCCAGCAGCAGTATACTGATACAAAGAAACAATATTAAATTAAATAGTAATAAAATAAATAAATAAATAAAAATAAAATGTTAGCATTTACTCCCATGATAAATTCCAACATTACATAATGCCATGTTTTGGGATGAAGTTATATGTATTTTCTGTATCATTATGGTTTTTGTTAATTTTGCTTCCTTATTTCTCATTTTCTTATTTTTGTTTGTTTAACATGTAATCATAGTATACTGTCTCATTAAATGTTGTTATGTTCCATGTTCTTTGTGGGTAGATCCCCTGTAGGTGGGACTACCCTAATGTCACCACTTCTAGGCCCTCCGTTCAGCTACATAAGTAAGTTGAGAAGGCTCAGGAGAGGGGATCATTCGTATAGTGGAGTTTGTGTTTCTTGTTATTTGATTTCTCTTTAATTCTTTCTTTGTAATAAGGATTTTGCTTTTTTGATGTCTTAGTGGGACTTTGTCTGCTTAGGATTGCCTATTAGGCAACTTCTTTGTGCCTCTTTTTAGGTTTTCTTGGTTTTTTTATTAAGATTCTTTGTGTGACTCCTATACAAGCTGAGGGTTTAAGGTTATCCTTCATTTTGGGACTATTATAGTTGTTTTTGCCAGCTGCCCATTCTTGGTTCTGCTCTGGCCAAAGCTAGCAGGTACCTTTAGGGCCCTTGCTGTAGGCAAGATTGCTGAACAGACCAGGTAAGGTTTCCGGTTTGTTTCCTAGCTTTTTTTGGAGCCTTCACTCCCATATCATGACACATAAATAGTAGAAATAAAATGTTAGCCAAAATCAGCTTTTCAGAGCAAGGTCAAAATGAAATGTAAACAATAGAAATGTGATCTGCAGGATCGAAAACACTAAATTGCATAAAACGTGCAGAGAAATTAATATTTTTTCGTAAGTTTGAGAGTCCCTGGAGTTGCTTATTCTAAAGTTCAAAGCTTGACCCAGTCCCCGCCTGTGTAACATTTCCCTTGTGTATAACATATATAACATATTCGGGTTTCCTTCCATAACTCAAACTTTTGCATTTTGGGTGAATTCTCATGGTATCCTACTGTAGCACTTGCTGTTCTATGTCCAAGCTGTTTTCCTGCCCAGAGGAAGACATTTGTCAACAAGTAACTCATGGATAGATATTGCTGAGCTCCCTTGGTGTTAATCAGTTTTGCTTAAACAAATCTATGCCTTTATATATTCTATTTTTTTTTAAATTAATGATTTATACAATTTTTACTAGTACCTTTGAACCAGTTACAATGCTGTGCACCTGCACTCACTGAAGTGCACTCTCCATCTTAATAGAAGGGTATTTGTCTGTGTATCCATCTGGTTGCTATGACTCTTTCATTCTAACAGATGGTACATAACAAATATTAAAACTGCTCTTACAAATCCTATGCCACATGGCAAATAACAGAGACATATGCATAGCATTTTTCATTCCAACCGATGGCACTTCACAAACAAACATTTGCAGGAATAAAATGTTACAAAATATGTTCCTAAAGATTGTACACTGCAAAAGTTAATGCTGACATCTACGTTGCTTACATAGGTTTCAGCAGAAGACTTGTATTCATCTTTGATAGATAGCACAACTAGTACAAAAATAAACTGAAATGAATAAACTGAATAGTCGACTTTAAATGTTTCTGATAAAAGTGAATAGGATATACTGTATTGTAGTGCTTCCTCACAGTCTAAGGATTTTGGGGTTAATTCTACACGTTAGAAATCAAGATCTCATTTTTAGGGGTGGAAGGTGTGTTCGACTGCTATTAACATTATGTTTAAATTGAATATCAAGCTTTTTAATCTGATGGTGGAGTTGAAAATTTGGAATTTGGCATTATACTATAATGTTATAAATGTTTCAGTTTTGATTTGACATGCAGTGGTCCATGCAACCACTGCCTAAGCTAACCTTCCACACACCTGTCACACATATATTATTTCTGCATTCAGAGTAAATTGAAGAGTATATCTTATTTTCCATTTTAACTTGCCCTTCAATGACTTCTGGTACCTGTTTATTGCAAAACAATTGGGTCATAATGGATAGAACAGGCTGACCTCATTGTATGTGATTTATCTCTAAAGCAGCATACTAATCATGGCGATTGTAAGGAGTGCAAATCTTTTCGTGAAGGCAGAAATAAAAGTGATTAATCTTTGGTTGTTCTCAATGTGATTCATTCATCCATTTGTCGAAACCCTAATTCAAATATTTATGTTGTGGGAGCTAAAGTCTAAGTCTGGACATGGATGTGAATGTCAAATCTACCATCCCTATCTTATGCACTCACTGAGCAAATCTGAAGGTACACCTGCTTATCCATGTACAGTATCTAATTATCTAATCAGCCCATCATTTCTCAGCAGTGCAGTGATTAAAATCATGCAGATACAGATCAAGAGCTTCAGTTAGTGTTCACCTCATATGCTTGAATGGTTAACAAAATGTGATTTCAGTGAATTCAATCACAAAATGATTGTTGTTGCCAGACAAGCTGGTTTGACTATTTCAGTAACTGCTGATCACTTGGGATTTTCACACACAACACTCTTTAGAGTTTACTCAGAAGGTTGTGGGGAATGAAAAAAAACATCCAGTGAGAAGCGGAAATGCCTTGTTGATGAGATGAAGTCAGAGGAGAGTGGTCAGACTGGATCACGCTAGCAGAAAGGCTATGGCAATCCAGATAACCACTCTGTACAACTGTGGTGAGCAGAAAACCATCTTGGAATGCAGAAAACAGAAGACCACGTCGGGTCCCACACCTATAAGCCATGAACCAAAAACAGATGCTGCAGGGGATACAAGCTCACCAAAACAGGAGAGTTGAAGATTAGAAACCATATACGGGTCTGATGAATTTTGATTTCACACAGATGGTTAGTTCAGAATTTGGTGCTAACAGCATGAATCCGTACAACCAACCTGCCCTGTGTCACAGGCTCGTGGGGGTGGTGCAGTGGTGTCAGATATGGTTTCTTGGCCCACTTTGGGCTAAATAATACTAATCAATTATCATTTCAATGCCACAGCTTATTTGAGTATTACTGTTGACCATGTGCATCCCATCATGCATCTTCTAACAGCTACTTCCAGCATGATAATGCACAACATCGCAAAGCAAAAGGCATCTCATTCTGGCTTTGCGAACATGACAATGAGTTCAGCATCCTTCAGTGGTCTTCCCTGTCACCAAACCTGAATCCAAAAGAACATCTTTGGGATGTCATAGAGCAAGAGATTTGCAGCATGAATGAACAGTTGAAAATTCTCTGCACCTGCATGATGAAATCATCTCAACATGGACCAGAAACTCATAGGAATATTTTCAACATCTTATGGAATCCATGCCATGTAAAAGTGACGAGCAAAAGGAGGCCTCTACCCAGTGTTCACAATAATTTGCCCAAATAGTGTATGCTCAGTGCTGCTTCAAGTCTGAGATGACTCAATATGTCCACCTGCCTGCCTATAATAATAATTCTTTGCGTTTATATAGTGCTTTTCTCACTACTCAAAGCACTCAGCAATTGCAGGTTAAGGGCCTTGCTCAAGGGCCCAACAGAGCAGGGTCCCTTTTGGCATTTAGGGGATTCGAACCGGCAACCTTCGGATTGCCAGTGCAGATCCCTAGCCTCAGAGTCACCACTCCGCCTACTATCTACTCTGAACTGTTAGACTGGTTATGTTATTGACTCTCAGGGTGGGACAGGTCTTTTCAGACTGACTGTCAGCTAAACACAGTATTGTATGGGGCAGCTCAGTACCACTAACTTCTTTTACTCAAAAGTAATCCTTTCAAATTAGTTTTATCTTTAAAAAAAGAATAGAAATCGAAACAGGCACTACTATGGAGGCAACACTGACTTGACCATTCAGAGTTCTGTTCCTTTACAGTGAATGAAGGTTTTTTTTTTATGAAGCTATGTTAACCTGAGTGAGAATTATCTTGTATGACTCCTCATTATAAGAAAGAGGAGCAAACACAATAAAATGATACTGAGCTAGTGGCAGCGTCTGTGAAGAGGCAGCTAGCTAATCCACGTTGCTTAGCAGCGCTTGAAGGCCTCGGTGTGATGTGATGCATTGAACATTATTAAGCTTTTTGACAAGCTGTGCTTGATATAATAGTTGGGTTAAACAAAAAAAAAAAAAAAAAAAGCGTACGAAAAAAAACCATTAAAATGTATCCTGCTCAAAAATTTTCTAAAATCTCACAAACAAGCTGGAAAACATGTAACAATTAGTTAGATGAAATGAAAAAAGCTTGTCCTAATTGCTAAAACATAATCTGTAACTGCATGAGAGAACACAAATATGTTAAACTCATTGTCGGAGTGGTACTAAAATGAGCGAAATCTGAGAAGAAATTATTGAATCATTCTGGGTCATGAAACATTAAGGTACAATATCATGTTGTGCAGACTTGGCCATGACCGTGACAACCTGCAACAGATGCAAGATTTTGAAACCATGCAGTTAACAGACATTCTTTGCTCCGTACAGCACCTTTCATTGGACACACCACTTCAGAGCCTCTTTATTTACATGTACGGTATTTTATAAAGCAATTTGTCTACATTTGAATTACTGGCATAAGAGATAAGCTGCTCACTGCTTCACGAGACACACTGACTGTGAGGTACCTGCCAAGAGTGATTGAAGTTTTTAAGTGGTTTGACGACCACAGGACACTACTTTAGTTATTTTATTAACTTTCTGACTTCTCAAGAGTATGTAAAAGAACTTAAGAAAATATTAATAATGGTAATATGCTTTCAACTGATTTATCTGGTTAAAATAAAAGCATAATTCTATTTTTTACTGTAATCCAAATTAATCAATAAACATTTTTAAAATGTTTTCTGATCATTGACTTTATATAATGTCTTTCACTTTCCTTGTACTGCTAAAGTTTAAAACATTTACTTTAGATGTGTAACTGGAAAAGAAAAAGAAAAAGATCAGATTAAAACTGTCCATGTTTTATCGTGTTTTCAGATTACCTGTGATGTGCAAGATGGGCATGTGGGTTAGCCAAGTTATTGTATTCATAGCAATTACTTTATGAACACTTTATAATCATCACATCAGTTTTTTTGTTCAGTGCCTACTGATTCACCAGCAGTAAGAAATAACCACATATAATATATAGTTTGACTTGTCCTGATGTCTAGTTATGCAGGACAACAAGCTTTTTGGGGTTTCCCTGATACGTTTGGCCTCCTTGACCCAAACACGCCTTATTTTTAGGCCAATTTAGGACTGTGCTTTGTGCAGGAAACCACACCTTACGGTAAAAAAGTTCAGAATGATCTACAGTTGTTAACGCAACATCAAACGAACCAAGGGGTTTACAAAATAATGGGATAAGAGGGTTCAAAATTACTCCTTTTCACAAAAGTTTGAAAAAGTAGAGACCAGTAATATAGGCAGTGGAGTGTCATTTTATTCTATTTTGAGGTTGCTGATCAGAAATATAACATTTTTTATATTTGTTTGCTGGTGGTCATAGCCCTTTAAAAGCCAATAACTGAAAGTTAAAAATGACAAAACATAAGAATGTGGGGTATCATTTTAGACAATTTGTAGGTCAATGATTATGAATATGATGTCATTTTTGATTTTTGGTCCTTTACTAAGGATCTAACCCTCTATAAATCTCTATCAGAGGGTGAAAAAATGATACATTTCTGTTACAATTGAGGATATTTACACTTTATACATTAACATTGAAGTACGCATTTTAATATTCTAAATAGTGGACACAACTTTTCTAGTTTATTATGCACTGCTACCTCATGAAATAAAACATTACATTTCTTACCCACAACCTGAATTAAGATGGCTTACCCTATTATCTCTGTATTTCTTTTACTTCCACAGTATTAAGTATTAAATTATGTGCTAGCTTATAAACCACAACACACGGCAATAAACTGAAACCTGTGTTAAAGCAGAAATCTACAGGGTGGGCCATTTATATGGATACACCTTAATAAAATGGGAATGGTTGGTGATATTAACTTCCTGTTTGTGGCACATTAGTATATGTGAGGGGGAAAACTTTTCAAGATGGGTGGTGACCATGGTGGCCATTTTGAAGTCGGCCATTTTGGATCCAACTTTTGTTTTTTCAATAGGAAGAGGGTCATGTGACACATCAAACTTATTGGGAATTTCACAAGAAAAACAATGGTGTGCTTGGTTTTAACGTAACTTTATTCTTTCATGAGTTATTTACAAATTTCTGACCACTTATAAAATGTGTTCAATGTGCTGCCCATTGTGTTGGATTGTCAATGCAACCCTCTTCTCCCACTGATAGCAACACCGCAGGAGAAATGCTAGCACAGGCTTCCAGTATCCGTAGTTTCAGGTGCTGCACATCTCGTATCTTCACAGCATAGACAATTGCCTTCAGATGACCCCAAAGATAAAAGTCTAAGGGGGTCAGATCGGAAGACCTTGGGGGCCATTCAAATGGCCCACAACGACCAATCCACTTTCTAGGAAACTGTTCATCTAGGAATGCTCGGATCTGACACCCATAATGTGGTAGTGCACCATCTTGCTGGAAAAACTCAGGGAACGTGCCAGCTTCAGTGCATAAAGAGGGAAACACATCATCATATAGCAATTTCGCATATCCAGTGGCCTTGAGGTTTCCATTGATGAAGAATGGCCCCACTATCTTTGTACCCCATATACCACACCATACCATCAATTTTTTTGTTCCAACAGTCTTGGAGGGATCTATCCAATGTGGGTTAATGTCAGACCAATAGCGGTGGTTTTGTTTGTTAACACAAACACAATGGGCAGCACATTGAACACATTTTATAAGTGGTCAGAAACTTGTAAATAACTCATGAAAGAATAAAGTTACGTTAAAACCAAGCACACCATTGTTTTTCTTGTGAAATTCCCAATAAGTCTGATGTGTCACATGACCCTCTTCCTATTAAAAAAAAAAGTTGGACTTCAAAATGGCCACCATGGTCACCACCCATCTTGAAAAGTTTTCCCCCTCACATATACTAATGTGCCACAAACAGGAAGTTAATATCACCAACCATTCCCATTTTATTAAGGTGTATCCATATAAATGGCCCACCCTGTACAATACTGTAATTCACTGCTTTTGCTTAAAATCAGAAAAAATGTTTCCAAACACTCAGAAACACAATTTCCTCCTGGGGACAAGTAAATGTCTATCTCTGATCAATCACTTATTTAAGCTGGAATGTAAAAGGTCTCAATCACAAACTAAAGAAATAAATACACATTCTTCCATCTCATAGGTTTAAGGGCTAAGATTGTGTTTTTATAGGAGACTCCCCTGACAAGTAAGGACCAGTATCAAATGAAAAGGACCTGGATTGGCCAAATCTTTCATTTCAACTATAATAAGAAAACAAGAAATATGGAAATTTTAATCCCAAAAACAATCCTACTTGTTACAATAGATTTAGTATCCGATTCTGAATGTATTCAACTCAAAGGAGTCTCTGCTAAACGTGGACATCAGAGCATTTATGCGTATTTGCACTGGTTCCTAATATTGAGCACTCATAAAATTATAATGGCTGGTGCTGCACTAAGCTGCAAATACAATGTTTTGTATAACCAGTTTAAGTTTCTGTTTAGCTTTTCATCTTCCCAGAATGCACTGTACTACTGTCCATCTGGGCTGTTTACCTAAAACCTGTCAGTTGAAAAGGTAAAAGCATCCCTCATACACTCAACTTCCTAATTGAACATGTTTAGTACAATATGAAAGATTGAAGTCAGCTGCAGCAGGAGAAAAACCTTAACGGGCCACCACTCTATTACCAGCATACACTCATGCAGAGCCAATCTAAAATTAACACAAAAAATCTAAAATGTGTGAGTGTATTGCCATAGAGTCAAACCATGAGCCATTTCAGTTTGCAGATTTGCACTGTGGTAACATTTGGTGGCCAGCCACAGACTAACAATGTGTGGATTACAATGGCCTTCAGAAGCAGTTTCGTTATGGCTTTAGCTAAAGGAAGCCAGCAGATAAAACTTCTGAACGTTAGAAGCAGAGCTCTTCCTGCTGTTTACTCAGTTTCCACTTTTCTGCATGGCTCCGCCACAACACAATGAGAACACCAGTATACCTGTAAAAGGACTAAGCAGACACCAGTAAAACCCTGTGTCCAGTACAGGGTTGCATGATCTTGGTGGCAAAGGAAAACACAAAAACAGCGGGGAAAAAGTAGAGCAGCACTCCCAACATGATACACCTGAGCCACCCATCTTTAAATAAAGCAGTTACAATCAATTCATTTTTCAATTACTGAAGGCCTTATAGGCTGCAATGCAATATGAATTTGTTTAATATTTTACACAGCTTTCTCTCGCAGCAACATATACAACTGGGCATATCCGTATCTAATTGTTCATGTCTCAATATACCCCCTGGTGGAAATCTACCAGTCATGAATTGCCTATAAGACATCTTACAGCTTCTCAGCATTTCTTATACAGTGTGTCGGCAAACTTGTTACATTATTAAATCGATCCGTTTCTTTAGTGATCTCAGTGAGGAGATGGTGTCCTTGCAATCTAAATTGATAGAGTGATTTACTTTGAATGCTGCTTTATGATTTGAGAGAGCCAGCTCAAGGTAGTGTATCCCTGAAAGGCGTGCAGGCATTTTGTTTCATGCAAGACAGAAGAAGAGTTTATTTACTTCTGAGATTATCCCCATTCCTCTAAAGCTATAGCTTTATCTTGCAATTTTTTACAATTCAATTTATTCTAACACAAAAACTCATCTCTGCGGACAAGCTCAGAGCACTTGTACTGATTTACAAATATGAAAAGTTAACATAAGTAAAAGTACAAACCTATAGCTGAAATTGAGTAATAAAAGATTTTGACTGGCCTGGTCCCATGAGTCATTTAGGGAATATTACTCTATTAACAGACATATATCTAGATAATATAAAAGACAGTGGCTTCAGAAAGTAGCCCCTTCACCACCTGCACACTTTATAGTGTAGTAATATTTATTTATATATTTAATTTTAAATGGATACATATGGCATCTTTGCCACTCAGTCTACACTCAGCAACCCATAATGACAAAGTGAAAACATGTTTTCAGAAAAGTTTTCAAATTAATTAAAATTCAAAAGCTGCTCTGCGCGCGGTCCATACTGGGGCTCACAAGACAGGATGCTGCCACCCACTGCACAGGGGGGGACACTCTGCCCATAGCAGGCAGTCAACCATTTTCCTGTCCTTCCAGCATCCCAAGCCCAACCACTTTGTCCCTCTGTGTCTTTTAGGGTGGCAGCCACAGTGTAGTTGCTGCTACAGTGTCCTTCTGTGCCTACGTCCTGATACAGAAGAGAAATATCACCGCTCCCCCACTGGCCTTCCTTTATAATGGATGCCTGGCCAAGCAAGAGAGCAGTGTCCATCCCGGCTGTAATACCTGTTCGTTCCCTCACACAAAGTAAAACCTGAAATATTTATTTAAAAAGACAAAATCGACAACAATATAATTCCTTAAATAAAACAAATTATGTAATATCAAATAACTTGTATCTATGGACAAAGTCATAACATTCAATCCTTTTTATTATTTCATCTGCAACTAAGTATGCAACTCCATTTTATTCTCCAATAAAGTAACTACACTTTTTAAAAAAATAAAAAAACTTTTAATAATTTCTCATTTATAGACTTTATGAATCTGCAAAGCTCTGTTAAACCTCCTTTGTTTTCCTTCTACAGTTTCTCTTGCTATTTAAACATTGTATCTTTCTGACTTAATTTCATTAAATTTGTATTCATCCATTCCCTTCTCCATTTCCTAACCAACCAGTGTTCCCATGAGTCAGTGGTCCTGTTAAATGAAATTGAAAGAGGCAAAGCACAAGCACTTATTGGAAGTGTTCAATGTGTTCAGGAAACTGCTGCATGTTGGCAATTGGCAGAAATGGTTGTATTAGGCCACATAAAACAGTGCTGGAAAAAGACTCACAACTGTATAAGCAGCAAGAAGAATATTTAGCATGGCGGCAATTTCTTTTTTATCTTCTGTGCGAGTTAGCATTAATGCGCTTGTTTGAAACAGATCAGTCAATGCTGTAAATTGTGAGGTTGAGTGCGCTCACAGTACACATGCACAAATCATCTGTGCATGTGCATTGAAAATTAGGCCGATAGTGCAGATTGGGTAGTGAAATACTCATCCAACATTGCTGCTAGAGCCCTGTAATGTCATGTTGGCCTTACAAAACATCATGGGGACTGGGAAAAAAAAATTTGTCAAAGCCAGCCAAATGGCAAATTTTCAGGCACCAGCAAAACTAGAAAATTCACTATGAAAAACACTTTGCAGAATTTCTCTGATTAACACATGCAGAAAGTAATTAAATACTTGATAATTATTTTGTTCCTGGTGCAAAGTAATTCATGTTAAGGGCGCTAATCATGTAAAATGACATTCCTATGATCCACATGAGATCATATTTTACTCTGTTGGCCAAACTTCATCAAGGAATACTCAGATCATGTGTTTTTTTATTTTATAAGATGAGCACTTGATTAGTCACTCGAGCGAATGTTCTTGTTTAAATAAGAGGGTGGTTTTCATGGAGAATAGGACCTTTGGTTTAAACATGGTTTACAGCAAGGGCACTGGCCATAAAAGCAACTCTTTGAAATGTACAGTACAGGGGTGTTGAAAATCAGCACTCACCATTAAGAAGTTAGCAAACTATCAAACCATACATTGGAAAAGCAGTTTCAGCATCAGTTGTGAAACAAGTATGCAAAAGTGTGAGAAGGAGTTGGGGTGCAACCCTGGGAAAACCCTGTTTGATAAAGCAATGGAAAATAAAATGGAAGGGCATCCAATCTTCCATCATATTTGCCCCTTAGCTTTTCAGAAGTTCTATTTAGGATATCAGCTGATCAAATGACACTGGACTTCCCGGCTTGTTGCCTGAAAGAGGTGGAGCTTGGAGGAAGTGCAAGTGATGTCACTTGTTGTTAGACTGGACCTTTACCTTCTTGGAGATGAGATCAGCAATGTTAATATAGTGCCAGTGCAACTCCTGCTTTTTTTCCTCCCAGTGTCCCTTCAATCTGGACCCCGTAAGGCACTCATCAGACTCACATGTGAAACACTGTTTAGAAGATAAAGCAAACAAATATAGTGTCTATTACAGCAAAACAGACACATTAATAATTTTAATTTAAAGAAAATGGTTTAGATTTCAGCTTGCTGCCAATATTCTGAAAATGTTATTATAGGAGCCTGTTGGAAATCATTATGTAATACACTGGCAATATTTAAATGTTGCTATATAATTGGCAAAAGGCAGTAACGTTGTAGTAAGAGTGTTAGCTGCTTTAGAGAAGTTTGCAGCACTCCTTTCACCTTTTAATTTATTTTCGTGTTTAGTGTCTCGGCAATCCCGGCTTCCCTTGTCTGTTAACATCATCGAGTTTATAGATAATTGCACAATTAAAACAAAGTAATCACGTTTTGGTCTATGCTGAAAAGCTTATTTGATTGTTATTGTGTGTTTTTATTGGGTTATTAAAAGATAAACATTTTAGTTTTTTTTATAAAAAATTGCCAGAACTATTAATATTGAGAGGCTTCGCTTGGTTTTCAATTATGAATTGTTTCATTTTTAAATAACAAAGATGCGTAATGATGAGTGAGTGCTAATGTTACTCATTATATATAGATTTTTATTTTGAATTCATGATTCAGCTATGATATTTGTTTTTTTTTTTTAATGCTTTTTGTTGCCTTTAAGCATTGAATCCCTTGTAAAGCTGTTGTCTTATTGATCTTTTTATAGTTTGTTTGGTAATTGGTAAAGTTATGAACCTGATTCAATACACTTAAATTGCACGTATTATTACACAGCTTTTAAAATATAAATTTGCTCTTTTCTTCTTCATTTCTTTTCAAATAACTACAATCATTTCTGAAAATGTTCAACAGCGTGTACCAATTAAATACTTATTCTTTGTGTATATAGCATTTTTCTACCTTCTGAACAATTTCTGTTTAACATTGCAGTGGCTTTGCCACCTAGAATTGACAAGAGTGTGTGTTGAGTGCCAAAGACTGAAGTAGTGCTCTTTTAGATCAGTAAGGTAAATTTTGCAGTTGGTCTCGTCCGATGCGAGAGATGGACGTCTGAAGTGGAGCTCCGCTAGCAGTGGTGTTATTTTTCATATTATTTGCTTATTATCCTGAGATATCCTGTATTTATTCAACCCGAGAGAGACTGCTACAGTATATGTAAGCACATATAAACATGGCCAACAAGAAGGGGGGTTCGAAAGAATCGAAAACTAAAGCTACACCCAAGCTGCGATCAGCAAGCCCCAGTTCTAGATACGGCCTTTCAGACACAGATCTGGATCAGATGGGCGAAAGCACAGACTCCTCGGAGCCACGGTCCGCTACATCGTCGCCGGCTGAGAGCGAAAAGGGGAGCGAAGGTGCGATCGTGAGTGCAGATCTGGATAGCTCGCCGATTGGAGAAGATCACATAAAACTGGAAAGGGCCTTGAAGTCCGCGGCTTCAATTACGCAATTACGCGAGCCTGGAGCAGCGGGGACACCGGCTACAGCAAAGTCTGCTGCTTCATCTACGGTACAAGAAAGCACAAATAAACTATCTGAACTGAAGGTGTTGCTCACTGAGCTCACGCAAGATATAAAGAAAAGCGAGAAGGCTAATGAAACAGGCCAATGAATGGCTGCGACAGGAGTTCCAACAGGCAAATGAAAGGCTGCGACAGGAATTCCAACAGGCAAATGAAAGGCTGCGTCAAGAGGTGCAACTTGAGCTTCGACAGGTGCTGGGTAAAATTGAAGAGCGCATTCAGGAAAACTCGGTTAAACTGAGCACGCTTACTGATCAATTGGAGCATTTCAAGGAGACATTCACGAATCGGATTGAAATGGTCGAACATTTAGCTGCCAGTGCCGAGGAAAGAGCAGTAAATGTCAGTTCCGAATGCAAAAAACTCTGAGAAAAACTTGGAGACAGACTGGCTGCTGTAGAAGATGGGAGTAGAAGGTATAATGTCAGAATTGAAGGTCTGACGGAGAATCGGGGACGACTTTAAAGCAGAATCTGAGATAGCAGTGGCTTACCGCGTACGCGAATCAAACACCATCAGACCCCAACCAAGATCTTTTATAGTTCGTTTTGAACGATTATCATTTAAGCTAGAGGTGATGGCACTCCTCAGAAACAAGGAAGATTATATATGAAAATAACCACATTCTTATCTTCCCTGACTTCTCTCCAGCAACAGCTACTAAACGCGCAGCCTTCTATAATATTAAACAGCGGCTACGGCAAGCCAGTGTCAAATACAGCCTCCTGTATCCGGCAAAACTGAAAGTGGAATGGCAGGGTCAATTCTATGTCTTCGCTAGCAAGGAAGCAGCAGAAAAGGAATTAAGAAAGCTGATCCCGGGACTATTCTGATACATAATAGTGAGTCATGGCGGTTAATGATAAAGCAAAGATTAATAATCTTTTGTCTGATCTATTCGTTTTAAAATACGGGTTTTTATCAGCATATATTCTAATATATTCTCATTATTACTTACTATTACTAGGGCGCTATCTGTTTATGTTTTATTGTGCTTAATTATTATTTTTTTTTTTTTTCTTTTTCATTTCTAATTATTTCATCTCTACCCTAAACGAGACTGTTCAATATCATACCCTTGGTTTACTGTTATTGCTATTACTGCATTAAGACTTGTTATGCTTCTTCTGGACACATTTTTAACACCATCCCCCGGGTTTATTATCTGGGTGTATCATCTTAATGCACTAAAATTGCTGAAGACTATATATATATATTTTAAGTGCAAAACTCCTTTTTTTTTTTTTTTTTTTTTTAGAGATAGCTCTATCTTCTAACCCTAAAGCGCTGCTGCATTGGAGCTTGTTTTGCTTTGGACGTACTCTGTCTCTGGGTATGTCAGAGGACTGGGACTGTGTAAAGTGGGTTTTAGCCTCACTTGGGGAGGCAAAAAGGGAAGTGGGGGAGAGAAAGAGAGCAGGCCTGATCTATACCTAATCTATCCTCTCAGTCTTTATAATTATAATAAGACTATAAAATGACATCAAAAACTCAGAATCAGTGTCTCCATGATGGGACAGTTAACTTCGTAACCTGGAATGTTAAAGACCTGAATCACGAATTAAAGAGAAAGAAAGTACTCTCTCACCTAACAGGTCTAAATGCTAAAATAGTATTTTTACAGGAAACCCACTTAATAAGCAAGGATCAGTTCCGGCTGCAAAAAGACTGGACTGGCCAAATGTTCCATTCTAGCTTTATGAAGAAAACTAGAGGTGTGGGAATTCTCATACATAGAACTGTTCCATTTGTAGCATCAGATGTAGTATTGGATCCTGAAAGGAGATATGTAATGGTTATGGGAGACTTATCTAACTGTAAATTGATCTTGATAAATGTTTATGCACCTAATGTTGATGATAAAGAATAAATACAAAATTTATTTGCATCCATTCCCAATCTGAACACTCATAAAGTTATAATGGCTGGGGACTTTAATTGTGTTCTAAATCCACTTTTAGATAAGACTTCCTCCACAGGGGGAACGGCATCTAATACTGCAAAAATAATTACAAAGTTTATAACTGATCACAACTTATCAGACCCCTGGAGGTTTTTAAACCCAAATTCAAGAACATATTCTTTCTATTCACCAGTACATCATTGTTACTCAAGGATCGATTACTTCTTTATAGACAATAACTTCTTGCCTAAGATTAAATCTTGCAAATACAATGCTATTGTTATTTCTGACCATGCACCTATGATCTTGGAGCTAAAATTACTAAGCCCCATGCACTCACCCCGCAGATGGCGTCTCAACCCGCTTCTATTAGCTGATGAGAATTGTACTGAATTTATATCCAAACAAATCAAATTCTTTCTAGAGACAAATACATCCCCCAAGATCTCTGCAGGAATACTCTGGGAAACTCTTGAGGCCTTCTTAAGAGGACAGATTATCTCATATCTTTTCTACAGAAATAAATCCAAGGCCAAGAAAGTAGCAGAGATAAAAAGCGAAATTACTAAATAGATGAAGAACACACCAGACTACCAAGCGAGACTCTACATAGGAGAAGGCAGGCTCTACATTCGGAATTAAACCTCTTGACAACTAAAGAAACTGAACAACTAATTTACAAATCCAGACATCATTACTATGAACATGGGGAGAAAGCTAATAAGCTTTTAGCTCAACAAATTCACAAGCAAGAAGTGTGCAACGCAACCTCGGTAATCACTAGTACGAACGGAGATAAAATCGTCGAACACCAAAATATAATGCACACTTTCAGAGACTACTATAAATCCCAATATACTACTGAGTTTAAGGAAGACAATACACAATCTAATGCATTTCTGGATACATTACAGATACCACAAATAGACGCTTCTAGTGTGGAGGAACTTGATAAACCTCTGGCGTTATCAGAATTACTAGATGCTATAAAGTCACTCCAAGGCGGGAAAGCAGCAGGCCCTGATGGTTACCCTGCAGAATTTTACAAGAAATTCTCCGCTCAGCTAGCTCCCCTCCTATTAGCAACATTTACAGAAGCCAGAGATAACCAATCTCTTCCACAAACCTTTCACCAAGCACTAATCACTGTCTTTCCAAAACAAAATAAGGACTTATTACAATGTGCATCATACAGACCAATTTCACTTCTGAATAACGACGTTAAAATACTCTCTAAAATCTTAGCCAGAAGGATGGAGAAAGTGCTCCCCTCGGTAATATCACAAGACCAAACTGGATTTATTAGGGGCCGGCACTTATCTTCAAATTGTCGACACCTGTTTAATGTAATATACTCACCAACTACTGTAAATCAAACACCCCAGAAATATTATTATCATTGGATGCAGAAAAAGCATTCGACATGATTGAATGGAAATACCTTTTTACTATATTGGAGAAGTTTGGGTTTGGCCTACATTTGTGCATGGATTAAATTACTGTATACTAACCCAGAAGCTTCAGTTTGCATCAACAACATTTGCTCAGACTACTTTAAACTAGAACGTGGCACTAGACATGGATGCCCCTTGTCACCGCTGCTGTTTGCGATTGCCATTGAACCACTGGCAATACATTGTCGAAATACTGATCAGATAAAGGGGATTAGCAGAGAAGGACTGGAACAGAAAATCTCATTATATGCAGATGACATGGTACTGTATATATCAGACCCAGAAAATTCTGTGCCTGCAGGCTTAGCAGCACTCACAGAATTTCAAAAGATCTCTGGTCTCAGAATTAATCTGAATAAAAGTGTACTCTTTCCAGTGAACTCTCAAGCATATAATATTAGATTAGATACCCTACCTTTTATCATTGCAGAACAGTTTAAATACCTAGGGGTAAACATCACAAGTAAACATAAAGCTCTATATCAACAAAATTTCGCCGTTTGCGTGGAAAAAATTAAACAAGACTTGCATAGATGGTCAACCCTTCATCTCACACTAGCTGGAAGAATTAACACTGTTAAGATGAATATTCTTCCTAAACTCCTTTTTTTATTTCAAAACATCCCAATATACATTAATAAATCATTTTTTAGGCAATTAGATTTGACAATAACCTCATTTATTTGGAATTCAAAACATCCACGCATCAAAAGAGCGACCCTACAAAGACAAAAAGCAGAAGGCGGCATGGCTTTACCTAACTTCCAGTTTTATTACTGGGCAGCAAATATACTGGCAATAAGAACCTGGACACAAATAGAAGAACATACACAGGCTTGGTCCGCAATAGAAGTAAAATCCTGCAGTACTTCTTTGTATTCCTTGCTCTGTGCTCCAATAAACACACGTTATCGGCAATACACTAATAACTCAATTGTGCTCCACTCACTTAGAATCTGGAACCAATGTAGAAAGCATTTTAAGACGGAGAAGCTTCTATCTGTGGCACCCCTGCAAGAGAACCACCTCTTTCAACCTTCACAAACATATGCAGTTTTTAATATCTGGAAAAAATTTGGAATTAACTTGCTTAGAGATCTTTATATAGACAACGTCTTTGCATCCTATGAACAATTACATTCCAAATTTAACATTCCAGCTACACATTTCTTTCACTATCTTCAAATCAGAAACTTTGTTAAACAAAACCTTCCAGATTTTCCTCATCTTGCACCCTCATCCATGCTGGAAAAAAATATTGCTCAATCTCAAGGACTTAGACTCCATCTCTACAATATATAAAATCATTTTACAATCCCTCCCTTTCAAAGATCCAAGAGGACACTGGGAAAAAGATCTTTCAATTAATATATCAGAAAAGGAGTGGAAAGTAGCAATGCAGAGAATTCATTCGAGCTCCATATGCACAAAGCATACAATCATACAACTCAAAATTATATATCAAGCACATCTGTCTCGACTAAAACTCTCCAAAATGTTTCCAGGGCATGATCCAACCTGCGAACGTTGTAATCAAGTCCCAGCCTCACTAGGTCACATGTTCTGGTCCTGCACCAAATTAACATTATTCTGGACAAACAGTTTTAATTACCTTTCAGATAGCCTTGGACTCACAATCCCTCCAAACCCATTAACAGCTGTGTTTGGTTTCTTCCAGATGGGTTTAAAGCGGACAAAGACAAACAAATTGTGATTGCATTCACTACACTTTTGGCACGCAGACTTATTCTCATAAACTGGAAGAACCCAAACTCTCCTCTTTTAAGTCAGCGGGAAACCGATGTGTTATATTATTTGAAGTTGGAAAAAATCAAATACTCAGAGGATCCGTACAGACTTTTTTCAAAACATGGCAGGATCTAATCAGTAATATTTTAAAATAAGTTCATAAGGCACAGAGAATTTATTAATTTAGGTATGTTTACAAGCCTTAAACTTAACGCCGTTTGACTTGCTCTCTCTCTCAGGGGTGGGGATTGATCTGTTCTTAATTTTTCTCTTTGTAAAAACTTGATTGCTTTTTATGGATTGTAATAAAATTAATAAAAAATAAATAATAAAAAAAAAAAAACATTGCAGTGGCTTTGCCACCTAGAATTGACAAGGGTGTGTGTCGAGTGCCAGAGACTGAAGTAGTGTTCTTTTAGATCAGTAAGGTAAATTTTGCTACCTGGTGACAGAGCTGGTGACAGCAAGGTTCATCAGTTGTAGCAGTCTCATAAAACATCCTGCCATACACCTATTTCTAAAGCTTGCTTATCGTGAGAAGGGCCATGGGAAAGTTGGAGCCTGCCCTAACAAGCATCGGGCGCAAGGCAGGGAAAATCCTGAAAGGGTTCCAACTCACAACAAAGTGAAAACACACAAACATGCATCAGGGGCATTGCCAATCTGCCAAATTTGCAGGTCTTTGGACAGTAGAAGGAAACTGGAGCACCCTGGGAAAACTCACACCTCATGCAGTCTTCACTCGGGGAGTGCTGGGATTTGAACTACACTCACTTTACTTTGGGGAAGCAGCACTACCACTGCACAAATATTAAATGATAAAAATTGTAGTCCTTTGCTTAAGCTCGGACAAAACAATACAACACCTGCCATATTCAAAGATGTGGTGATATTACAGCCTTGCCGTAAACGAAGAGTAACTGAAGGTTCCTGTGCCACTGTCCTGCCTTGTCCACTCAACATTAAGTCTGTATATAAATATCTAAATATCTAAAATATTAAATATCTAGTGCTTATTTAGTTCATGGTGGTGTGTGTTTGCTACTGCAGGTATCAGGATGCAATTATCTTGAAATCTAAATGGTGACTCTACAAAGATCTAAAACAGGAGGCTAACTTGTAATCTTCCAACTGGGGAGCAAATATACACACAATAAAATCTTAGATATTGGCAGAAGTTTATGAAATTCACACTGGCCTCAATTATAAAGGAAAACAAATCCTGTTCTAAATCTTCTTTAAATGTCCTGCTTTGTGCTCCAGTCAATATTAACTATTGGTTATATACCAGTAATGCAGTCATCCACCAGTTACTGAAAATATGGAAACAATGTAGTACACATTTCAAGGTAGAGAAGTGCTTATCTGTTGCTCTGCTACACAATAATCACATTTTTCCACCTTCCCAGTCCAACTCAGTATTTAATCCATAGCTTTTTCCATAGGTTAATTTGCCTACTAAACAACATATTTTCATCTTGTGTGTCTCCTACTTGCAAAGCTTGTGCGAAATCTGCCCTCAACAAGTTTCCAACCATGTGCCCATGGAAGTAACAGCTGGGTAACACAAACAAAACAAAACAGTAAAAGTTTTGTAAAGTAACACAATCTTATTAGCAGAAATGCACCAGATTTACCTTTTGAGCGAAACACTTTTTCCTACATGCAAATTAGAAATTTTGTGAAAAGGAACCCAACAAACTTTCCATATCTCAAACCCATATCGATCTGACAGCCAATACTAGTTGGTCTTGACTTAGATTTACAGAGAATTTCAATAATTTATAAAAATATTTCTAATAATCTATCCTTTGAAGATCCTAGGGAATGGTGAGAAAGGGACCTTTCAATTATTTTCTCAGAAAAACAGTGGAACTCAGTAATTAACAAACTACATTCTAGTAATAGATGTGTCAAGCATTCCATGACTCGATCATTTATCTCATTTAAAATTGTCTGAGAGGTACCCAGGGCAAGACCCAACCTGTGAGGGCTGCCATCTAACTCCAGCATCACTAGGTCAAGTGTTTTGGGAATCTACTAAATTAAAATCATTCTGGACAAAAATTCTTCCATACTTCTCAGTCTCTTTGTCACAATCACTCCTAATCTATTAAAAACGATATTTAATGTAGTTCTGGATGGCATTTAAATGCATAGGGAGAAATTGATTGTGATAGTCGATACCACAGCACCAGCATCCAGACTTATCCTGCTCAATTAGAAGAATTCCATCCCACTTTCTATAAGTCAGTGGGTAAGTGATGTTCTATATTATCTGAAATGAAAAAAAAAAAACTCTTATAGAATATGTGCAAAACATTTTTAAAATCTGGTGAGGATTCATCATTAATCTAGAAAATGCATGCTGGGTCTCTGATTAACTTTCTTATGCTATTAATGGTTCTATTATATTTAAAAAGTTATGAGTTTTTTTCTGCTCGTCTCTTTCTTCTTTTTCTGTCTGAGTGGGGGTTGAATTTTGCTTTGTTTTTTTTTTCTTTATATTTCTATTTTTCCTTTGTTTTCTTGGTATTGATTTTAAAGGAAATGGTTATATCTGTTATATTAATATTTGTTTCATTGCATGCCATTGTAATGTTACACTTATGTTAATTAAAAAAAAAAAAAAAAAATCTCTCTTAAGCATTACACAATGCTAAAAATTATTCAGCAAGAAACCATTGCACTTTTTTTTTTGTCAAATTTTCATATCAATAATACATTACAAATCTACAAAGCTCACTAAGGTTGCCCATCCTACAAAAATATCAGCAGAGTGATGCTGTGGCATTTAAAATGCAGTAACAAGCGATGCATTCCCTTATCAGTAATGTTCATGTGGAAACCTTTATAAGGAGCCCATAAAATTGGTTTTACCACTCTTTGATGACTTCCTAGTTTACTGGCTTGTTTTTCCCCTGTTATTTGTAATTTTGGGAAGACTTTCTAATGAATTAAGCATACATAATCATATCAACTGTCATCATTTCATCCCTCTGCTCTGTGTAGTAAAAGGACTTGTGCCCAATCCTCCTGTACTTTAAAATCATTTTGGTGTTTCTGTTTATAGTTTTTATTCTTCTTGTTGAAGATTTATAACATCATTCTCTTGGAGCTCCATGCTTTATGCCAAGGACACCTTGCTGCTGCTTGGTTGTCGTGGTACATGTGGGAATTTGTGACATTATGGGTTCTGTCTTATTTAAAGACAAGTGGCTGCCCTTGCCCCTCATTTGAACTTCACACAAGTACAGGAGAGCGTCACATCAAAAACATGTCAACAAAAAAGGAGAGATTTGAGAATTTTACAATTTCACATAGTGAAATAGTAGTAGGCACCTCACAAATCTAGTGTCCTGGAATCAAATCCAATTCACATGAATCCCAGAAAAAGAAGCGACATGATAAAAAAGTGTTTTAAATTCTTTAGGGTATTAGTACAATGGATTCCAGCTATTACTTTAAAAAGAACATGGGGACATGGTTGGAAACTTGTAAACTGCAGATTACACAAACATTCGAAGTTTTACTTAACACAGAGAACCATAGACACATGGAATAAATGGCCAGGTAGTGTGGTGGAGAGTGGGACTGTAGGGACCTTCAGATCTTGACTTGATGACATTTTGGACAAACTAGATGAATAGGATGACTGGGCTTGTTGTAGTGAGTGGCCTGTTCTTGTCACAATTGTTTTAATGTTCTATTGCCCTGAAAAAAAAGAGGTGCTGTCATACACTTTTAGGTTTCTGGTGCTCCTGATATTGCCCAAGTCTTAACAAAGTCTTTCAGTCTCTCTAGATGACTCATGGTTCTGATAACACACTTTTTTAGCTGCAGTCATAATACTGTTTTGGGGATGTACTATGCTAAATTAAGAAAAATAAAGCAAACCTCAGGGGCAAAAACAATGTTGAACCATGATGGGGAGAGAACTAAATCAGACAAAGAACAAAATGGAATTTGCACATTCTCCTCATGTTTGTGTGAGGTTTTCCCATCCAAATCCTTAATTTGCAGGTTCAGTTAATTGGTGACACCAAATTGGTTTTTGGAATTGGAATTTAGGGACATGTGGGAAGTGAGCCCCATGATGGTCTGGAATCCTGTCCAGGGCTATTACCCACCTTGTGCCCAGTTATGTTGGGATAAGCTTGGTGACTTGCAGCCCTAAGTTTGATTAGGTGAGTTTGAGAACAAATTTACTCATGTACGACATTTCCGACGATTGCTTGTTCTCAACTTTGAGCTTTCATCTGCCCTGTGAGGAATGTAGTGGGCATAAATCTCACACACAACTTGGTTTCAAATAAATATTATTATTAGAGAAAAAAATAGACCTTATGGGCTTCTCCTGCAAAAATCAGCACAAACAATTCTCTCTTTCCTTCCCTCTTTCTAGCTAGACTTTTCCTACTTCTGCCTGATTCTTACTCCATAAGTGAGGTAAGGCGGCCCCCTTTATGACAGAAGAACTTCTTGTGCCACCGCATCGCATAGAGGAAGCTATTCCAGGTCTGGTGGAAGGGTCTTAACACTAAAATCCTTAAAACCTACAAAAAACTTGTAATCCTAGCCCACCTTAAATTCCTTCGCACCTCTCCATCAGCGTCTTTTGTTTTGTAAATGTGTCGATCAGTGCAAGCAGCCTGCTAGTAGTAAAGATAAAGTAAAGATCCCTGCTCTCAGCAGTTCCCTCTGGTGGCACCCATGGCACCCAACAGGCTACATTTGCCAGGTTGTCCTGCGGGTATGTGAATGTGTAGTCTAGCAAAGGAATACGGCCATCTAGTGCACTGGGGAAGTCCATCACTCTGATAGGTGATCTACTGCCGCCCTTCCATTGTACAGGCCTTCCACACATGTAAAGGTCCAACCATCCCATTCAGAAAGCCCATCCAACTCCACTTACTATAACACCTGTTAATAAGGGTTTGCCCAGTTATTTGATTACCTCTTGATTGATGCTTCTGAACTCCTGGTTTTAATTTCAATAACTCTGTCACTTGGCTTTCTAACACCATTTATTGTCTTACTAGCAAAATACCCGCGC
>JANRMT010062841.1:27805546-27851241 GCA_026402145.1 Polypterus bichir lapradei | reverse complement strand
ATATATATATATATATATATATATATATATATATATATATATATACTGTCACAAGAACGAGACATGGACAGATAAAGGTTTGGGGCAGCCACCCGTGTAATGTGGTATCCTGGCTGCAAAAGTCGTTTGAGCAAAATATACAGCACTGAAGTGCATACAACTGAGTCCAAAACAAGACTGAGGAAAAAGGGAAAAGGGGCAGGTTTTAAAGGGGGAGACAGGAAGTGAGGTCATATGGATCAAGCACGTGGTCTTCCACCATTGGATCATAGCCGGACGTGACATCAGGGGGACAGGAGCTGGTGTGGCCGACTTCCATTGGCTCGGTCCCGGAAGTGATGTCAGGAGAGCCAGGTGGAATCCCCCGGGAATGGTCTACAGGCAAGGGAGAAAAAGAGTCAGAGCACTCTGCCACACCCCGGCATGCCTCCAAACTGCCTTCACTCAAGCCCTTTAGCTGCCTCCCATGTGCACGTGTGTGACAATATATACTCAGCAAAAAAAGAAACGTCCCTTTTTCAGGACTGTGTATTTCAACAATAATGTTTTAAAAATCCAAATAACTTTACAGATCTTCATTGTAAATTGTTTAAACAATGTTTTCCATGCATGTTCAATTAACCATAATCAATTAATTAACATGCACCTGTGGAGCTTACAGAAAGTAGGCATTTAAGGTCACAGTTCTAAAAACGCAGGACACTAAAGACACTTGTCTACCGACTGTGAAAAACACCCAAAGAAAGATGCCCAGGGTCCCTGCTCATCTGCGTGAACGTGCATTAGGCATGCTGCAGGGAGGCATGAGGACTGCTGATGTGGCTAGGGCAATAAATTGCCATGTCCACACTGTGAGACGCCTAAGACAGCGTTACAGGGAGACAGGAAGGACAGCTGATCATCCTCGCAGTGGAAGACCACGTGTAACAACACCTGCACAGGATCGGTACATCCGAATATCACACCTGCGTGACAGGTACAGGATGGCCACAACAACTGCCCGAGTCACACCAGGAACACACAATCCCTCCATCAGTGCTCAGACTGTCCGCAATAGGCTGAGAGAGGCTGGACTGAGGGCTTGTAGGCCTGTTGTAAGGCAGGTCCTTACCAGACATCACCAGCAACAACGCCGCCTATGGGCACAAACCCACCTTCGCTGGACCAGACAGGAGTGGCAAAAAGTGCGTGAGTTTCTGCATGACAGCAATGTCAGTGTTCTGCCATGGCCAGCGAAGAGCCCAGATCTCAATCCCATTGAGCACGTCTGGGACCTGTTGGATCGCAGGGTGAGGGCTAGGGCCATTCCCCCCAGAAATGTCCAGGAACTTGCAGGTGCCTTGGTGGAAGAGTGGGGTAACATCTCACAGCAAGAACTGACAAATCTGGTCCAGTCCATGAGGAGGAGATGCACTGCAGTACTTCAAGCAGCTGGTGGCCACACCAGATACTGACTGGTACTTTTGATTTTGAGCCTCCCTCATTCAGGGACACATTGTGAAACATTTTTAGTTTATGTCTTATGGTGTTGACTCTTTTAGTGTTCATGCAAATATTTACACATTAAGTTTACTGAAAGTAAAAACAGTTGAAAGTCAGAGGACGTTTCTTTTTTTGCTGAGTATATATAGATATAGATATCTATATAGATATAGATATATATAGATATAGATATATATATAGATATAGAGATATAAAATTTAATGGTCTATACAGTATTACTTTGCCTATATCTATTTCTAAACAATTCCAGACCTTTGGTGTGTAACAGCAAAAGGCTGCCTCACCACGTCTTTTATAAGACTGACTCTTAGGCTAATAAGCAGACCACTCTAAAATTTAAAGTTATGACTTCGAATGTAGTGGGACAGGTACTCCAAAATATAGGAAGTAGCAAGATTATTTAAGGCTGTGTATACCATTAGTAGTATTTAATCAATTCTAACATGAAAGTCAATGTAAGGACACTAAAATTGGTGAAATGCGCTCAGATTTTCTTTTTCTGGGTAAGTTTCCTACTACTGTATTCTGAACTAATTGATGTCTTTCTTAGGTAGTCCTGCTAGAAGTACATTTCAATAATTTAGACAACTAAAAACAAAAGTGTGAATCTGTCTGCATATTGCATATTTATAAGTTGTCTAACTTTGCCAATGTTCCTTAAGTGAAAATATGCACTCCTGGTTAATGTATGATTTAAAGAGCCCATTACTACACCAAAATTCTTTACCACTACCTTTACTTTTAATGTTAAGGGATGAAGTTTATTCAAATGCCCTCATTAATTCAATTTTTGTCAATCATAAGATTAGTTTTTTCCCCTTATTTAGCTTGAGAAAGTTACTATTTATCCATTCAGGAATATATAACATTGGATCAGAGGGACTAGAGCATCTGAGTCACCAAGTACTTGTCATCTGCATAGGTTTGGTAGTTCACCATGTGTTTTGATAAAGCACGGAGCATGTAGATTGAAGAAAAGCACAAAGCAATTTACACAGACAGTTAGAGAATCACTTCAACCACCATCAATATGTAGCATCCACCTGGATGACGAGACAGCAGTAATTCTTGCGCTAGTACGCTCATTAGCTATTAGATAGTGAAAGAATATGGAGAGATAGTTAGCCGATAAGGATCCGGGGATGATTGGGGGCACAGAAGACAACCACCAGTCTTTGAAATTCATAGGTAGAGGAGCCCAGAACATAGAGCCATTAAAAGGTTCTTACCCCATTACCATAGTTTATAAAGTATCCCAGAAGTTACATCACTGACAGCAGTAATCTTTGTGCAAGAATCATAAAAACACTAGATTGTAGCTAAGAGCGTCCATGTGGTGCAGCAGCAGCTCCCTACTCCCTAAATTAGGCATTGTCAAATGAGTCTAGAGAGCCTTGCCCTTTCAATAATCATTGGGGCTCAGGAGTGAAGAAAAGCCTGATGGTTTGGGATGGAACTATCATGATCTAACTTATAAGATTTTTTTCCACTTGGTCACTAAAATATTTATGGTTTTTAGAGTTTCAGAGGCTAAGAAATCTAGTTGTTACTCATCCTTTGCTTATTTGCATTTTTTACAGTTTAGAATAAGTGTATATTGTGAGTATTAATCTTCTAGATTTTGTAAATTTTGTTTCCATTTGAGGTTTTGAATTTTGTCTTGGGTCTTGTTTGCTGTGGATTGCTTTTATAAATAATTCATTTTTTAGACTCTTTTGTGTATTTCATTCTCCTTTTTTTGTTACACATTAAAACCTTTCTTTACAAATCTTCAAGCCACAGTCTTTTTTGGTGGTTCCTTCCCATGATATATTTTGGATATTTATGATATTTTTGAACTTCATAAAACTGTTCTCGAGTTTGGGGTTGGGTCACATGGAGTGATGCCTATTTCTGGGTAGACTATGGAAGGCCCTGGCCTGATTCATGGGATTTTTTAGAGGCCTCACACCTTTTCACCATTTTGAGTGCACTGAATCCTAACAGGAACACAGCGATTCCCAGGTTTACCCTGGAAGTAACTCCAGGGTGGGATTTAAGGGCCATGCCATATCAATGGCTCAACATGCCTAGAGATAAGAGGTGTTCAGTGTTCATTACAAGAAAGGGTTATAAGGTCATTTTCAACAACTTTTTTTTAATCTGAACTTGATGAACAAATGCCCAAAACACTTTCTCTGGACTTTTTGCTGTTTCTTTTTCTGCTTCAGCTTTGACTTTGATTCTATCATTTTCTTTTGGTTTTGACAATTTGAATGGTGTGAATTCCCAGTTTTCGATCTTGGCACTTATCGTTTCCCAGTCATATCTTTAAAATACTATCTCCCACAGTACAATTAGGACTCATCGGCACAGAACAAAAAAATCATATTGCTTGCTGGAAGCATGGCACTGCTGTGGTGTAGGATATATGGAAAGGGAAACCATCAGAAAACCCTGGCCAAAGACAAAAGCACATTCAGAATACTACATTCAAAACCCTTGATGTGTATGTGAACCCTTCTCAAGTTCAAAAAAGCTTTTAATGCATGATGTGTATTAATCATTTGTTAATACTGTACTACTGGCACCATTCTCTGTACCTTAAATTGTCTGGTAACATCATCTTTGTATAACACTCTGCAGTGTTGTGTATGAACTAGTTCAAAAGAGTGCATTCATTGAACAAACTCATTTTTCTAAGAACGGTGAACTTAATGTCGCGTATTTGCAAGTGAAGAACTTGAACGTGAGCTAGTTCAGTTTTATGTGTCATTCTCGATCTGGTTTAGGTCCCGATTAAATGTTTTGCCTTTCCCTGTAATGTAGGGGTGGAGTCGAATCAAAATACAGTATTTGGATATGCACAAATGGTGGATTTTTGCAAATATTTATTTTGTACAAATTTTTTGCCATTTATTTGTTTTCAGAAAAAATAACGTAAAATCAAATCGGCACTGTCTGTGTCTGCCTGCTTGTGCTTAAACTGCACCCCGCTGACACGAACACGCGGTGAAGCTCCACTTTCACTTTTAGGAAAATGTTGCATGTCCAATGGGCAAAAATATAAAGCGGCCTCACGAAGTGCAATATGTGACATGAATTTTGATCGGCAGAATAACAGGTTAGTTCACCTATATGCTGGTTCCACAGTTACCATTTGTGTCACAAGATTGGAAATAGAGCAGTAATTTATATGTATACTTGCATCTGTTTAATTTCTTTTTTGACCGGGAGGATATTAGCATATATGGTTATGCATGTTTGTTGCCGGGTATAACTCAAAGTGTGATTAAATAAAAAAAGTCTTCATAATTATTGTATTTAATTGAAGAACACTGTAATAGCCTAATATAAGACATGTAAAATTTAAAAATTTAAAACTTGTGGGTCATTTATTCTCACTCCTTAAAAAATACAAAATGAACTGAGCATGAACTGGTTCAAAATTGAAATGGTGAACTATGAACGTGAATGTATTCATTTTAATCTGTGTGAACTGAACTTTGAGCGAGTTCTTGTGAGGTGTGAACTTGCACAACACAGACACTCTGTACAGACTTTCCCTAATGCATTAGGTTGACCACACTTCACATAGAATATCATGACCCTATCTGATGAAAAGTCTAACAATTTCAGGGAGAAAAAAATAACAGTAACCCATATATTAAATAACTCAAACATGGAAAAGAGTCAAACTGATAATACATTAGGAGTTTTAAGACAAAGTAAAGAAAAGACATTATTTACTTTAGTTGTTTTCTATTTTATTCCTTAACTGGTGACACGAGTTAAGTGACCATTCATACTGCCCTTTCAAAAAATCCTCATACGCTTGCACTTCACTTCTTATGAAGAAGCATTTATTTCAAACTGCTTTGTTAAATCTTACTAAGCATTTACACTGGCAGTAAGATACAGTACCCTTTAGGAATCAATTCCCCATTGCAAATGACAATTGTTTTATTCAAAATATGTTTGCATTCCACTTTTGTCTTTTAATAGCAGTCATATGAAAATTTTGCTTGAATGGAAATAAACTTTTATCATTTTATTTACTGTATATAGTGTGGACTATGGCCGGCTAGTCATCCCAGCCAGTACTCCCAGGCCGCTAGGTGGAGCCCTCCCTGCAGCATGGAGGTGCCCCAAATACCAGCAGGGAATTATGGACACTGGAGTTTTCATCCACAAACCTGCTGGATACCACAGGGGCCCCTAGAGGACGCTGCAGGGAGGTCCAAGGACTGTTACGTGCCCTATAACCCGGATGTACGTCTTAGTCACTGCGACAGGGGAAACGACGTACTTCTGGGATGAAGAAGAGGACTTTTGATCTGACCCGAACGTGCTAGGAAGTCATGTGGACTGCGGGTTCAGAAGCCCTTCCGGGTCACGGACTATAAAAAAATGTGGGAGATCCCAGATGATGAGCTGAGCTGGGTGGCAGGGTGGCAACGCGTCTGAGAGAGTGGAGGATTGTATTGTGATTGATTATTGTTTATTATACGAGTATAGTGGAGTGGAGGGTGCTTTCTGCACTTATTTGTTCGAATAAAAATTATTATTGGACTTTTACCTGGTGTCTGGCATCTAGTCTGAGGGTTCAAGGGGACGACAGCACCCCCTATCTGTCACAATAGCCTTTGTTATTTCTATATGTCTGTATATGGCTCTCCTTTCATTTTGGTCATAATCCTCTTCCTAGGTCCCGGTATGGTATTGGTTTTCTTGTTTGTGTATTCAGATTAAAACGTTTAAGAACTTCTGCTCCACCATCTTGATTGCACTCTCAATCTCTCAGTAAGCCTGCGGAGTCCTTTCAGCAGTGTTTCTAGGCAGGTAGAACTTTATTTGTCCCCACTGGGAAATTTGGCTTTTTACAGGACCTATTTAAATAAATAAATACATAAATAGATAAATATTGATAGACAGATAAATAAATAAATAAATAAATAAATAAATAAATAAATAAACATACACACACTTTGGTCTGAACACACACTGGAATGACTATAAACCAAGAAAATTTAAAAAAAGGAAAAGTTCTGACTTGGTGGTCCCAGTCCCAGTGAGGCATTATGAAGGCATGCTGCTGTTGGAATAAAGGAGCTCCACTAGCGTTTCTTAACACACATCTGCTGAATAATTTGTTGGCTAAAGGTATGTGAGTGTGTAAGAGAGAGGATGTGTAGCATTAAACATATATAAATGAAAGACCTGTGTGTGTATATGAAGCACGTCCGCTCAGCTCATACTTCGACAGCCACTAGATGGTGCATTTATGCACTTTTAAATTTTTTCGGCACTTGCATTCACCTCACTACGATGGACCTGTGTGCAGGAAACCCCACCATGCAACCATGTGCAAGTGAAACAGCTCAGCAATGGTGGGCAAGGCTTGACGTTTTCACTAAAAACATTGTCTATCTAGAGATATTTTCTCAAGAAGAACATTAATAGGACTTATATGCCAGCGATACGGCTAAGATATGTATTGCCAGTGTCTTCTTACAAAAGCCAGTGAGACAGCAAGTACAGGTGGGTCCATGTCCTCTGCCGTGGGTAATTGTTAAGAGTTAGCAGATAACTCTCCAAGTTCGCAAATATAGGAAAACTGGTGGGGAGTCTATGGGTTGTTTTTGGTCCTGAGGACTACACACAGCTAGTTGTTCATAATGGCACTCGGTTTTATATCTTCCTCTTCCTTTCCTTAACTACTTCCTTCAGGGATCCCATAACAGAGTCTGCCCTTTAAATTGGCATTTTAATTAGGTGGGTCTTTCCTGAAGTGATGTTACCAGCCCAACAGACCACAGCTTAGAAACTCCTACTGGCCATCACAGAGAGGTTAAAATGTGCAGGATGTCACTATTCACATTAAAAGAACGCAGTCTCCTAAGGGAAAAGGGTCTGCTCTGCCCTTTCTTTTCTAGTTCCTGTTTCCCGAGACAGTACTTGCAGGAGTGGACCACCTCTACATCCACTCCTTGAATAGTAACATGACACAGAGGCTCTTTGGTATGGCGAGAGTCAATAACCAGTTCCTTGGTTTTTCTGATATTAAGATGCAGACAGTTCTCTTTGCACCAAGAAACAAGCTTTTCCGCCTGATTTGTCTCCTCTGTCTTATCCCCCTCATCAATACACCCCATAAGTCATCTGAGAATTTCTGTAAGTGTCATGACCTAGTGTCTGAGATGCACAGAGTAAGGGAGACAGGACTGTCCCTTGTGGTGCTCCAGTGTTGCTCACATCCATATCAGTGACGCAGTCCTTGAGTCTCACAAACTGCGGTCTGCCCGACAGGTTGTCCATTATCCAGGACACCACAGGCTCATCCACCTGCATATCTCTGAGTTTACCCCTTAAGAGAGATAGCTGGATGGTACTGAAGGTGGTGGAGAAAATGCTCAACATGTCACCTTACACTAAAGGATGCATTCTGGCAGTCGTCTTTGAAATGTTTCACTCCCAAATTATATTGCTTGCATGTGGCATCAGAGTAAACCGTCAGAGGACTACAATGAAGTGACCCTTGAAAGCTGCGAGTATGTATTACTCATATTTCACTGTCCACCTGTGCTGCTCTTGCTAAGTGAATTGCTTATCTTGCAGCTGCTATTTGCGCTATTGACTTTAAAAGCGTTACACCCACCTTGGGACTTAATTGGGTGACCTTTATTATTTAGGGACACCAGATTGCTGCTTGCCAACTTAAATGTTTATCTATTTAATGCGACTGTTCTGCAAAGAGGAGCTGGATTTCCCTGGGTGAGTTTTTATCACTTAAGTAAATCTGTGCTGATAAAGTAAAACTGGTTACCCACCTTGATATTCAAAGGACAATTTATACAACATAACGGCAGCTTTGATTTGAGGTGCTGTGATAGATCAAAAGAATGGAATCCGTCTTTAACACAGAAAGCTGCATGGAAATTTTTTTTGGGCTTTGGACATTCTGTTGGATTGGTGACATCATTAACCATTTAGTTGGTTTTAAATTGAAGAAGAAAGTATTTGCCAGAGAACATTGGAGGAAACTGTAAGATCATGTTTTTTTAAGTTCAAGGAGGTCCACTTTGCTCCTCTTTATTCAATATGAAAGGGGCTTCCTGAGATCCACAGATCAAGCTCTTCTTATTCGACTAACATCCCTGATTGGTTGAAAGGCTGTCTTTCATTTATTATCCATTTTAAGTTTGGATTAGAGATGTCATAGTGGTGCCGTGCTGATCATTAATTGCTCACCATTTTAGAACCCTTGTTTATTTCCCAGGTGGATTTGTCTTTTGAGGTATGATGAGGCCTCAGGATTCCATTAAGGCCCTGTCACATTGGACGACATTGCCTGTGATTTTCACTCACAGACATACTTTAAGTAATATTAACATGTTGGGGGCAGTAACTGCATGCTTCTTTGACCTCCAGCCATGTAGTCTGACATACCCAGTGACTCACTCAGACAGTTTTCAACAAAATCAAGCCATAGCAGGGGTAGGCTATGTGTGAGTGAGCGCTGCGAATCAATGAAGTGTGACAGGTGTCTGGTCACACTTACAGGTAATCTAACTTAGACACCATTAAAATATCCGACTGCGCCACCCAGTGTTATTAAGAGACTGGGAACTCTTGAAATTTACCGATAATAGCACACAGGTTTCTTTAAATTGGGCGGTGAGTAAACACACAATGAAAGGCACAACAGTAATTACGGAAAAAGCAACAGTAACTTCTATTACAACAAGACAATCTAAAGTACATTAAAAAGATAAATGAACATAAAAAAAAATCTGACAATATCAGGAACGAAATTCCTTTTTTTAAAAGGAAAGCACACAGTTCGTATTCTAAAAATCCATTAAAAACATGAAGTGGAGGATACAACCCTTAGTGGTGTAGAGTCCAGTTTGTGCACTGTGTTACCTCAAAAATTAATCATCCAACGGTCCACGGATGCACTCTGTTCAGCGGACACTTGTTTCCCAACAGATGTTTTGTCATTTCATTGAATCCCTGTCAGCATCTCTTCGTCGTTCCTTTTTTTTCCACTCTGGGCTCCTTGTGTTGCTGTGACCTAGACAAGCCTCATTTCTCGTCTGCCAGCTTTGCTTGGTCCTTTCATGTGGCTTCCCTTTCTCGCTGGACCCACAACCATCATCTTGTGGAGCTGTCTCTTCCTCCCTGGAGGTAAGTGTTGCCGTCCCTGTGCCTCACGTTGTACCAGCCACGTACCCTCGTCTGCCTGTGAGCCCCTGTGCTCTGTGTGAGTGTCTTGGCAGCGTTCTCAGTGGACTGTCCCTATACCTGCCTTCTCCTGCCCAGAAGTTTAAATCTCCTTCAGTCCCTGCCATTTCTAATCCCGGACAATCGGTTTAAACAATGGCACATCTAAATTTTATGGGTTTAACAAATATTGTAAACACAAGTTAACAAAATGTATTGTTAGCAACTATCAATTAGTACACATATGCTGATTAGAAACCAAAATTCTCAGACGTGTTAATTTCTAAGTGAGGTAAATACAAACATTTTCCAAGGAAGGAGCAGTTCTTTTATCATAATTTTGTATTGTTTGTATATTTGACCAATTAAAACTTCAAAGCGGTGATTCTTGTGCAAGACAGCAAATACCAATATCCTGTAGACAACCATGACAATAATCAGTAACGGGATTACCCAGGAAATTTGCCTTTTAACTTCTCACCCCAGTCCAAACAATAGGTGTGCTTATTGCCTCTTCATCTGCTATGTTTTAAATGTAATATTTACATGTTCCTTTGCCTAAGAGAGGAATGAAACCACCCAGTGTACAAAAAATGTCCCCCTCTGACAGAAGTACATACTTTATAATGCGACTACAAGGAGTAAAGAACACATTTGTTTTGGACCTCACAAATAGAAGACAGACTCCTCTGTCTGCTGTTGCATGTTTTACATACCAGGAGAGAATACAAAAAAAAAGCAGAGATTGAAGCTGAACTCACCGTACCTGAAAGGGATTCTTGCAGCACTGGGTCTGTCAAGCAGCAGATTATTGGCTGTCAGAAAAAGGGGTACATTCGTAACAATTTAAACATAAAACTGTGCTGGAAGGTCAACATGGAGTTGTCGAATCTGACATACTCCAGTAATGAGATCAGCAACACAGTCATCAAGCTTGACATCCCCTCCAACTAGAAGATGTGTAATGCGCCACCAGCTTTACTCAAGAGACCCGAGATCACAAACCCTAAAGCCATGCTTTTAGATTACCTTATATTAGATAATGTGTCCTCTGAAAAGTGTTAGAGGACATTTGGGGTTGGAGGTACAAGTCCTTACTATTTCAGATGGGGTAGAGCAGGTATGTCAAACTCACATGCTGGCGTTCCAGCCACTTTCTTAATAAGTAACCAGTTAGTACTGCTAATTTAACATATTCTTTTTTCCTTAATTTTAATTTTAATTTTTTTTTTTAAACTGGAAGCCAAACAATAATCTGATGGAAAGCAAACCAATAAATGATCAGTTAATACATTGGGGTCTCAAACTGTCCCGGAGAGCCACCATTTTCACTCCAGCCAATCTCCTATTTAGCGGTTAGTGAAACCCATAATTTAATGCTATAGCTTATGTGCAGCAGCATGGTGTGGTTTCCCCACAAGTGAGGGGCCAGAATAGTCAGTCATCCCTGTAACACAATGTGTAACTGGTGATATTCCTTATTATACCCCTAACTTATGGAATTTCTAACCTGTATGCCAAAAAACCCCAGGAAAATTAGGAGTGCAGTTACTGCATGAATGAACACTGAAATCTTACTCTGGTATTACAAAATATGCAACAGATCAGCTATGGAGAATGTTAATACTTAGGATATGCATAGCTTAAACAGATCCAATTGCATATTACACTGTGATGCAAATCTGAACCACACCACCTTGTACTGTACAACCATCAAGAACAGCATCCAGTCTTTGTAAAACAGGCATGCACTGAGATGTTTTATTTAAATGAAGCCACGGCTCTGGTGTAATTCCTTGCTCCTTTTGAATACTGGCACACTTAAACTGGGTGCTTCATCCTATCAGCCCCTGCATAATCTTAATGACTGCTGGGATTTGAGGTCCTCACGACAGCTCTGCCCACAGGTTCATCACAATAACTAGTTTTTACAAATAGAATGTCCTAAAATATGCTTTACCACAGTTACATGAAGGCTGAACTATGAGAGTACGTTCTTTATCTGGTACAACCTGCTTAATGTTTAATGAATACACAATGAGAGGTTTGAAACTTTTGATAGAACCCTTTTATGAGAAGGACCTACAGTAGGAATCATCATTATCAACATCCAGACAGTGTACAAAAAGGCTAACAGAATGTTGGGTTATATATTACAATGTGTGGAGTACAAATACAGGGAGGTTATACTTAAACTTTATAATGCGGTGGTGAGGCCTAACCTGGAGTCCTGTGTTCAGTTCTGGTCTCTGGGCTACAAAAAAAAAAAAAAAAGACGTAGAAGTGCTAGAAAAAAAGTCCAGAGAAGACCAATTAGGCCAGTTCCAGGGCTGCAGGGCAATGAGAAAAGGTTAAAGGAACTGAAGCTTTTCAGTTTAGGCAAACAGAAATTTAACGGTGACATGTGCAAAGTTTATATTATCAAAGGAATTAGTAAAGTAGATTCAGGTTATTACTTTAAAATGAGTTCAGCAGGAACACAAGGCCATAGTTGGAAACCTAAGGGTAAATTTGGACATAAGTTAGATCATTTTTCTTCACTTGAAGAAATTTAGGCATGTGGAAATACAGAGATATTCACTCGAAAGAGGCCCCCTGAATATTCTGTTGTAACTCCCATTGGGATGAAGCAATCTGAAACAAAACAAAATACGCTATATACCTTGACGTATGTGTAATTGATTGCATTACATGCGATGCTGGAAGTGGTTTCCATTTTCTGCCAGACACATTTCGACTTGCTGCTCCATTTGCCTGAACGTATTGGCAAGCGTCTCGAGGGAAATAGCAGCAATTTCACGTTGGATGTTTTCCTTCAAATCTTCCACAGTGCGACGCTTGTTCTGATAGACTTTTCCATTGAGCATACCCCAAAGAAAGAGGTCTAGTGGTGACAGATCTGGTGACCATGGTGGCCAGAGCTCCTTTGAAATGACCCTGTTGCCAAAGAAGGACTCCATTTCTGCCATGCTCCTTGCCGATGTATGACACGTTGCTCCATCTTGCTGGAAGTAACCTTCCGTTAACTCATGATCATCCAGTTGATTCTGACATTGCTTAAACGAATTGGTGACCCAATAGGTTCGCACCATGAAGACACGCTGCTCAATACTGTAGACCACCACCCTGATGAGAAGTCGAGTGACTGAGTGAAGGGGTATGGGCGGTATGCACCCAGAAGTTGCAAATGGAGGTTAAACAGCTGTCTGGCGCCTACCTCATTGCTCCAACACAGGGGCATCCCGGCTTGTTCGAAACTCTGTATACTGAGGAGCACATTACACATTGTTTCGTTCAGACTACTTCGTCCTAACAAGAGTTATTACAGAATATTTGGGGCCTCTTTCAAGTGAATCTCCCTGTAGTACCAATAACCATATCAAATAATACCAAATACCGAATAGTGAAGCAGAGGTGTATAGGATTGGTCAGTTTTGTTGGACTGAAAGTCCTGTTCTCATCAAAATTTTTCTAATACTCTAACTTTTCTGCAAGCGTCTTCTTCTCAATGTAGAGATTTTTATGCTATGTCCATTTTGAGTACCCAGTTGACTGGCAAGGGCGTTCTCTTCACCACTCTAACCCTAACACTTTATTGCACTGATTGACTAATGAAAAGTGCATTAATTTGAATCTAGAGATGCGGAAATTGTTAGCACCCGCCTCACTTACACACACAAAAAACCTTGTGTAGCTTCTAACTACATGGTAAAAAAAAGCTCTAGTGCCCACAATGGACGAAATGCCACTGCTTGTTAGCGTTCTCATCCTAAGAGCAGTCTTCCAAAACTTTTCTTTTTTCTGAGATTACCATACTTTGTGGACCCTATCAGACTAACATTTCTCAGATCTTCACTTATTTCTTTTAAAATAGTTTATCTAAACAGACAACCTACAGAAGGAAATAACATCTGAGTTAGCCTGGTCATCTGTTGGCTTGCTTTTCATCAAATAATTGTTTGGATGCTGGATAAGAAAAATAAAACAATCAAAATCAAGGCAAAATTGCAAGTCCCATTAGGAGCACTAACTGGTTACTAATGGAGTAACTGTCAGGAATGAGAGTTGGTCTCAAAAGCGGCTGTGCTATTTTACTCTTGCAGTGCCCGATTCTGCACATTACCATTTGCTGGCAGCTATTTGATGATCTTTCTTGGCATACTTTATTCCAAAATGACAGGATCATTTGTCGCTACAAATCTTAAAACTACGTATTGATTCTCCAATGTGCGATTAACAAAGAAACAGGAGAAGGATCCTCTTGGCAAAGTTAACTTAAAGCGCAGGCATTTCATTTGTCATGACAGTGCTTGAAGTTATACATTGCCACTTCGATATATGATTCACAAATAACTGGGGGAGAATCCTCCTTGGTGAATTAAACTTAACTATAGACATTTCATTTAACTCTTCTGACGGGAGGGTCAATCTCTTTGAGGATACGTGAGTGAGTGGGAGGATTGGAGGGTCATTTAACTCTTCAATGCTTAAAGCTACACATTGCCGTTGCAATGTGCGATTTTGTTCCTTGGCTAATTTAACTCAGAAGTGGGCATTTAATTTGACTCTGTAATGCTTAAAGCTATATATTGCCACTCCAATGTGTGATTCACAAGCAACGAGGGAATTTTTGTCCTTGACTAATTTTGTTCAAAAATAGAGGGTCATTTGACTCTTCAATGCTTGAAGCAACGTATTGCCACTCTGATGTGTGATTCACAAATAGCCAGGGGGGCAGTCATCCCTGGCAACTTTAACTTAGCAGCAGGCATTTCATTTGACTTTACAATGCTTCAGAGTACTCACTGACATTCTAAAGCATGACACAAAGACAATGGGGGAAATCCGCCCTGGTGAAGTTCATTTAAAAGTGGCTGTGTCATGTAAACATAGCGGGTATTGCACTCCGCATCCTCATGTTATACCAAGCTCTTTCCTGCACTTTATAGCCTTTGCTGCCACTTTAAAAAGAGGGTTCAGGAAATGGATGCTTAGGATGAATGGAATATACCTTCATGGTACAGTATATAGATGGTTGGTGGGGTGTTGTGCCAGAGACCTAAGTCCCACCAAGTGCTGTAGCACCAAATAAGAAGTAGAAGAAAGTATGTCTAATATACTGATTCAATATTTACACTTTTCAACATTTATTTTGAAGTTATAATTCAATCCATGGCATTTCACAATTTGTGACAAGGTATTAAAACAAAGTTTTTGATTTCTTACTGTATTTATGTAGCAACATAGCTTTTTATTCATAATTTTTCTGTACCTGCTATTTTCTATTTTGGCAAAGAGACCACAGTATATCCCTACAGCATTGAGGAAATACTCCACCAAAAAATTATAGATTTTTTTTATCGTTATAAACATCTACACTATATATACATAAAAAGATTAGCTAAATTGTGCCACATTTTCATACAATGCTCGTTTTTCTTCAAAACCGTATGTTGTATAGTACACATCTATATGTCATTTTTTTCATCTTCATTAGGAGAATACAAAAATAATAATCTCACATCGATATAACCAATTTAATGTGAATAGGTAAAAAAAAAAATTAAAATTAGATGCCTCTGCTCCGCTATGAACAGTAGTGGTTGAGTTTTGTGTTAGCAAGAGGTGCAATGGTAGAGTGGCTGTCTAACAGTAAGGAGATTATGAGTTAACATCTCAAGTCCTCCCTGTGTGAAATATTGTAAAAAGGGTTTTTTTTTTCATTAAAACCATAGAGAGCTGTCATGGGGGGGTTAGGCCACCATAGGCGAGTAGGAGGTCATACCCCTAGTTTTAACAAATTACTTATTTTGTTCAACAGCTGGTGGGGCTGTGCCCCACTGGCCTTGAATTCAGAAATGCCGCTGGCATTATTCGTGACTTGATATTATATCATACTAGCTATCCAACACGGCTCCACCCACGCAGTAGTGAAACGGGACAAACTTTTAAAATAAAAAAAATAACAAAAAGGTAATTCTGGCCAAGGGGAAAGGTAGGTACATTGGTACTGTATCTAATCATGAACAGCTCTGACGGGAGAGCGTCCCCGCATGGGGAGAACAGCATGTGGCCATGATATCTCTGGCAATCATTAGCTACCCTCTAAAACACACATAGCTCTGTTCTCTCTCTCAAAAATGTGAAACATTACTCCTTAACAATCAATAGATAATGTCTGCTGAACAAACAGGTATTGCTAGCTAAGGAGAGGCGAGGTACGTCCCAACACGTGGTGAGAGGTAGACTGACTCAAACGGAGGCTAGTGTGTAAGTGAAGAGGGCCTGCCCTCTCCCCTCAGCCCACAGTGTCTCTCTCAGATATACACAAAAAAAAAAAAAAAAATCTGTACTGCAAGTGTACTATGATACATAGCGCGATGAGAGAAGTCGCAAAATCATCCAGAATATTCAAGCAAATTACAGAAAAAAAAACATCTAAATCCGTTAAGTAGTTCTGTCCTGAAAAGCAGACAGACATACAGACATTGGATTTCATATTTATATTTTTATATAAATTTTTTATATATATTGTGAGACATGCCCGGACACCATCAGACAGACACCGCATCTTTATAAAAAGGTCTTTTATTTTGTCCTCCATTATAAATACACACAACTTAGTCCCGCACAGTCCACTGGGCCTTCTTGCCCCAATCACCTTAATACTGGGCCTCTCTCACTCTGTCCCTTGTCACTCGGTCCTTTGGACCACCTTTCCTCTCTCCACGGGAGCCTTGTCCTGCTCCCACTCCCGACTCTAGCTCTCCGACTGTAGGAAGGCAGGCCCTTTTATTCTCCCCCGGATGTGTTCCAGGTGCTCCCTCTGACGCCACTTCCTGGTGTGGCGGAAAAGCACTTGGAAGCACTCCGGGTGTCCCTGGAGGGATTCTCCTCCATCTTCCCGGGTGTGGTGGAAGTAAATCAATCCCAGGCCCTCTGAGACTCGGGGCGCCCCCTGGCGGTGGCCACAGGTTAAAATAGGCGTAAGCCTCCTTGTTCCTCTCCTGTGGTCCTGCTCTGTTCCAGGGCAGTTGCCCCCTCGTGGCCCGGAAGACGTACATGCCACCTTCCGGTCCTTCCAAGCGTCCCGGCCGGGTCGTAGCACCAGCCACTCACCACACTATATATATATATATATATATATATATATATATACACTGTATGTATATACAGTATAACACACACACACACAGAGGTATATATATATATATATATATATATAAATAAATAATAATAGAGTGATCATGTTAATTCCAGTCTCTTTGGAGACATTTATTCTTATCCCACCACTGCCACCATGTGTGTACTCACGAAGCCTTGGCTACTGGCTTCATCCTCTAGTGGTCGTCGTGTAGTTCATAACTGAATTTGGTGCTTAGAGTTAATAATAATTCATTACATTTATATAGCGCTTTTCTCAGTACTCAAAGCGCTATCCACACAGGGAGGAACCGGGAAGCAAACCCACAATCTTCCACAGTCTACTTACTGCAAAGCAGCAGCATTACCACTGCGCCACCTGTGAGGACAAACCTGTGAGTTCTACCAAGAGAGCTTAATTTGTCTCAACAGACCAGAGAATCTTTAAATGCCACTTGGCAAACTGTAAGTGAGCTGTATGTAGGCCGTTCTAACACCTCTCAAGGTCCTTCTTGTCTGGTTACTCAGTTTGGCTTGGAGATCAATTGCAGGTGGTTCCAAGCTTCTTCCATTTTGAAATTGTTGAGGCCATTGTGCTCCTGGGAACACTAAAAGCTTTCAAAATGGTTTTATACCCTTGCCCTCATCTATGGCTCACAACAATTTGATCCTTGACGTCTATGGATTGCTAGTTGGACTTGGTTTTTGTCCCGACATGCAGTGTGAATTGTAGGACTCTAAATACACAGATGTGTGCCTTTCTAAATGATGTCCAAGCAATTCAGTCTATCTTAAATGAACTTCAGCCAAGTTCTAGACACATCAAGGATAATTTAACCAAACAGGATTCACCTGACCACAGTCTGGAGTACTACAGCAAAGGGTCTGAATGTTTGCAGGATTTTGATTTTTATTACATTTACTTTGATTTTTTTTTTTTTTTTTACTTTGTCATTATGGGTTATAGTGTTGATTGATGGACAAAAATGGCAAAATGAACCATTTGAAATGCAACACAATGTGAAGATCAGTTTGGAAAACCACTTGGCGTTTGGAGATCTAAACACTGAATACCCCCAGCTGGCCATAGTCTAATGTCTAAATGAAATTCAATTAGCTATGATGAGTCATTTGTGCTCTTTAATAAACAATTGTGGTAAAGATTATGTTCGTCAGTAATGACCTCATAATCGACATTCTCCTTACATAATGTGCCAGCAGCTGCATCACAAGTAACCAGACATCCTTAACTGATGCAGTCTCTGTACTCTTGATACAGATGGCAGCAATCCTTATTGGTGCTTTTGAAGACTAATTTTACCATCAAGTGATATTTATAGGTTTTGCTATAATCACTTCCATTATAGACCAGGAAAGCTGAGTCAGACTCAACTCAGGCTCGCAGAGGAGGGTTGTGTAGGTTAATCTAGTTTCATCAAGGTGTACTTACAGCCATAAAGTAACACTTGTTAGGAGACAGGTAAGTATTCCATCAGTTTTATGAGCCCAGTTAGTCCAATAAAGGTGCATGGAACCAGTATCATCCTGGAGCACACTATAATATCAAGCTTAATTTCAACTTTGCCACATGTGCAGCACACAATATATTTCTTACTTTAATGTCTGACCATAACGTACAACATATTACCCACATTCCCAGTCTCACAATTACTAAAACAAATTTGAGTTTTCACTTAATGTTCGTTTTTGGGATAAAACCAAGTTACCTGCAGAAAACCAAAATAAGCACTGGAAGAATAAGTCATTTCCATGCTAGGAATGAAAAAGATCCCTGGGGTTCTGAAGCAGCAGTTGTGTAAATGCTGCATCACTTTAATATCTGCATGGGCTTTTTTTTTTTTTTTTTACATTTTATTTTATTCTGAATGTCCATTTAAAAGAAAATGTATGGGTTTTCAAATGCTGGCACATTTGCTCAGTGAGCACCATGACCACCATACAGCATTTGAAACCCAATTTGATTTTGGTGGAGATGTTTTCAAGTTTGGGGTTTGCCCGTGTAGTTCCCCTGTTTTGTCATGTAGGTTCCTATGGTGACCCTATTTTCCTCTACATGTTCTTCATTGTGTAGACTTAATCAAAATGCCTCAAATCCCATTACACTTACCACTCTGTGGTCAGATGTACTGCTTCTTCCTCCTCCTTCCCTTTTTTATCTATAATATCTGGCAATTAGACAGAGTCCTTAAAACAAACAATCAAGGAAGGAAATACAAGTCATTATGTAATAAAACTAGCCCCCTCTGTCACAGGTGGCCAGCAATTCAGTCTTAAAAAGCAGCATTCCTAAACTTTTGGAGGCAGAGAAAAAAACAAAACTGGTTTGTCCATGTTCCTTGCTCTTTAAACATTATAATAAGTAAAAAGCTAATTCAACAAATAAAGACTGTGATGGAAACTGGGCATCAGCGAACCCAAACCCAGACACGAACACACAAACATGGTCCCCGGTTCAAATAAAGATTGGTTTATTCACCAGATTCTTCCTTAAACCAGTAACAAAAGCACCAAAACACAGGTTTCTCTCTCCTTAAACACAAAATCTCTCTCTCCTTCCAAGTCTCACCACCTCACTGCCCTCCTCCAGTTGAGTGTTGCCTCTCTTCCTCCCAGCTCTGACTTGCCTGGATAAGGGAGTACAGTCCCTTTTAGTACAGACCTGGGAGTACTACCAGTGCCAGGGAGATTGCCCAATGGAAGCACTTCTGGGTCACACAGAAGTCCATTATAAATGGGAGCTCGTCACCCTGCAGCACCCTTTCATGGCACCCAGTGACCCCAGCAGGGCTTCCCTGCTGGACTAAATTTTCCAGCATGCCCTGCTGGCTTCCCACTGGTGGAGGAAAGAAAATCCCCAGCGGTATCTTTCGTTTTCAGTGGGCAGTCCATCCTTCTGGGTCTGATCCCTTTCTCCTCCCCGGCCAGGATGCCCATCTACCAGTTAGAAGTCTCCTGTCTGGGTAAGGAACCATCCCCTCTTCTGGCCGGGATGCCCGTCCAGCCCCTGTGGCATCTACAAGACATACAAAATATTTACCAGCTTACAGTATATACAATACAGCATATCACACCACCATGTTTGTTTCATGTAAAAGTCTAAAACATTGCCGCCAGGTTGATATTGTGTGTAAGCAAGGAAATGTGCTTGAAAATTCCTTGTAAGGGATGTGAAGAGCATCCAAAGCAGGTTCCCATTTTCTCACATAGATAACTATAGATACATGGAAGTGAGCTCGTTTTGCCAGAATGGACGCCTCAAGTGAAAACATTTTTTAAGTTGTTGAGCTTGGTAGGGCTTTAGCTCACTATTCTCTTCTAGAGCATAAGTAGATTATTAGGTTTTTGTCCAGTTGGCGGCAGTACAGAATTTTATGTTATACATGGGTACTGTTGTGCCAGTTTTAACAATGCAAAAAGGCTCATAAGATCTGCAGCTTGGGCACCCACCACCTGTTCTTTTTCCCCCAAAACTCAACACTCCAAGTGGACAACTGGGGCTTAATGTATAAATGGTGCGTACACACAGAAATGTTGCGTAAGAACGTTTCCACGTTCGCGATGTATTAAACCTAAACTTGGCATTAAGCTACGCACATTTCCACGGTACCTCATACCCTGTCGTACGCAAGTTCTGCACTCTGTTTTGCAGACCAGCGACACCCAGTGTCAAAGCAGTGCTACTGTTCCTGTGTGGTTATCCTTTCTTCTCCTGACGCGGCTTTATAAATACACTGAAATTAACTGCATATTGTTTATTAGTTTAATTCATCTGAATGTAATTAACCAGTAACAATATAATGGTCCACAGAATGGTCAAACTATTCTAAATACCATAGCTGCTTTAGTGTTGTTACTCTCACTGCACCTTCTTTCAGCTGCTCTAGTTAGGGGTTGCCACAGCGGATCATCTTTTTCCATGTTACTCCCACTGCACCACTCGGAGTATTTATATCACTGTATCTGAGTGGGGAATCAAAGATCTACAGCAGCGGACTGGAAAGAGAATTATCGGTATACAGCATCAAGCACACGCTGCCTCAGCCATGCTGTCTATTGAACTGCTTTTACACGGCAAACGTTTCAAAGCCTTTCCTGTACTGACCTCGCGGTTCAGAAAGAGTTTCATCCCAAGAACTATAAACGCACTCAATCAAGTGCTCCTTGTAGAACTGTTTGTACTTATAAGTAGAATTACCTCACTGTAAACTTGCACTTCAGTTATAATATTGCACAACCTGAGCCACTTTATAAAGCATGTATTTACATATGATGACGAAATCATTTTTAAGATGAAATGCAGCAAAATAATATGTTGATTATATTATACAGATAAAACTTTAACTTCATTTAAATAATCTATATCGTTAATAAATATGTGAGGACACAGTGCTGCAGTGCTAGCAAGGAGCTGGCGTTCCGTTCACAGATTGTTCCTGCCTCTTGCTGGGACTGGCGCGACACTGGATAGATAGAATAATTAAACATGTACTACGAAGATATTTCAATGTTCCTTAAAAGTTTTGAAGAATCGGCCTTCTAAGCTTACAGATGGCTTAACGTCTATTACATAGCTGATTGTGTGGTAATTGGGTATTTGGAGAAAGAAAAGTAAGGACAGGAATTGGAGGTTAGTATGTTTGAAAAAGACAGTACTTCTGTAATAAAGTATTTCATCGAAGGTTGCGCATGGCGCAGCAAGCATCGGAGACATGAACAATCACTGTGCCACCGTGTTCCCATGTTTAATAACATGATTTAACTCCTATCGTGAAAATGATATCAGGTATACATCTCAGTATTTTCATTATTCAGAGAGCTGTAATATCATGAATGTAATGGATTCTGTGTCCTGTCAGAGGAAGAGAAAGCCAGTTTAAGAAGCACGTAATGATTCACACACAACGGGCACACAGAAGATCAAATATAATAAATACAAAACAAGCATTTGTGTTACTTTAGTTACGATGGGATTTCAGAAACTAATAAGTTAAACAATTTTAAGATGAAGTTTATGATGTTCTACTTTAATGACAAAATAAACTACGTGATTAAAGTGGAAATTTCGAGATTAAAGTTGACATTTCGAGCTTTTTCCCCCACTGTGTGCCTTTTTTTTTCTCTATACCCTAATAAGCTTTCTTATGACACTCAGCTGGTGGGCTACGACTCGCCTTTTCATGGCGACTTTGATATGTGACTTCTTTTTTATTTCGGGCACTGTGCAACTTTGTGAACTTGAGCTTGAGTTTCTCTGACACGCTATGTCACTCGATCAACTTCCTTTTGTTGATTATAACACGGTTTAAACCAGCAAATAGTACGTATTTCTTTGCCTCCACTTGGTATTTGTTGAAATTCTTGTATTTTTCCTCTTGCTTTTCCCATTGCCTTTTCACAGAACGCTGAGCTTAAGGGCTATGTATATTGCTTTGCATATTCAAAGAGGCGTAATTCTGGGAGGATTTGGGGTGGGACAGCAAGCGCGTGCACGTGCGTTACTTTTCACGCTGACCAGGATTTATGGAGCGGAAGAACGTGGAAGTTGGAGTATGCACAGATTCCTGCATCTGGATTTTTCTGTGCGCAAGCACATTTCGGCTTTTGTGCTTACGTCATGTTATAGTGCGAATTCTACGCACGCCGTTATGCATGAGGCCCCTGGTATTGATTCTTATAGAGAGAGAATTTCTGCTCTGCTGTTTAAAGCAGTTAACAAGGAGCTGCACATTTCTTTGAGGAATAAAACAAAATAAACCAAACAAACAAATAACTAATTAAATAAAATTGTTTCTTGAAGACTGGGAAAAAAAAAATCAAAACCAAAATTAAGTCTTTCCTGAGCACTGCGATTCGTTTTCTGTATTTGTCATTGGAAAAAGAATTGCAAAGAGATGTTCATGATACAAAAGAGCACTGCAGCTAGATAGGCGTGTCGCCACAAAATCTGAAATTTGTGAAAATGTATTTTTCCTATAAGGGCTTTATGCCCCCAAAAGCAAGGCGCAAAAATGTATTTTTTTCCCTATGAAGGCATTTTATCACAAAAATCAGAGATTACCAACAACACTTTAGTAATGCCATTCATCTCTGACACCAAGGTGGCTTGTGCTGTTGGACTGTGATATTTTGTGCACCATTAGAACAATCTAGATGAGAACGGGGCATTCAGGCCAACAAAGCTCACCAGTCCTATTCTCCTAATTGTTAAAAGAACATCATTTCCAGTGTTTGAAAGACCCTAAAGTCCTACTGTCGACCACACTACTTGGTAGCTTATTCCATGTGTCTGTGGTTCTCTTTGTGAAAAAAAAAAAAAATACTTCCTTATTTAATTGTCCCTACCAACCCTGCATGTGTTTGTAGCATCTGAAATGTTGATATGACGCAATTAACAAAATACAATTAAAAACTTCTCTAAGAAATAAAATAGAATCTTATACATAAAAATAAACACTTGAAAATTAATTTTCAAAATAGAAAAAAAAAGAAAAAGTGTGAAGCAGAAAAAGAAGTAGAACCTAACCCAAATCACAACAGGGTCCTGCTACTGTATGTATTATAGAGAGGCATCTGTGGGATTGCAGGCACAGCAGGAGCCACTAGGTGATGCTCTAACCTGGCCCAAGTCTAATTCTGAGGTGACTTAGAGTGATCCCTAAGCAGCCAATGTAGTAATTACATATTTTTCAGTCTGTTAGTTATTGGTTAGGTGAAACTGGTTTTTGGGCTTTTCTAAGCATGTTTGCTTTTACAAAGTTTTATGTATTTTCTGTCATCCTTTTGTTTATTCAACACGGGAGACGTGTCACATGACTGCAATCACAGCATTTGTGACCAAAGCTGTAGTTCCGCAAAAAATACAATGGCAGTTCTGCATTTTGGTATGCCATCAAAAAATTTTAGCAAAAAGTTAATTTGCAATTCAAGTAGGACAACTACTAGGTTTTGTTTCAGTTTTTGGTCTACTTTCTGACACTGACTTTTATATTTGTTTTGTCCCTGTGCAGTGCTGGCTCATGTTTCTTTCTGATCTTTTCAACCTGGCCTGGCCCTAACTATGATTCTCGTCTTGGTCTTTTCTTGTTCCTTACAATAATCCCTAGAGATGCTGTCTCGGAACAGTCACGGACAAAAGATTAAAAAGGTCCTTCTGGTCGTTAAGTTGTAGAACCTGAAGCTGATAGTGGAGTTAATGGCAAGAGCTCTTCTGTCCAGAGTGATTCTAAGGAAAAGGTGGCGAAAGTAACAAGGAGTACTAATTTCATGGTTCCCTTTAGGTAAAGGGAACCAGACATCCCACAGATTAGTAAGGGACTCATTATTTTTTACAGAAGCCTAGAGATGTTTTACCTAGACAAGGCAATTCACAGTAAGAAGAACTGAACTTCTAGTGCAAGTCCAATTGGAAGTTGATATTTGTAGCTTGGATTAAAAGACAAAATCATTATCAAGATATCAGAAACTCATCCCAACTTGTGTCCTACTTGAAATGATAGACATGGGAGAAGGTGGAAACAAACAGACAGTGGCTAGGCCAGGATTTACACAGAGGATTCTGGAGTTGTGAGTCAGCAGTGATACCCACTGCACACCGCTATGGCTTACATAGCTATTAAATTATATAAGACCCTGCTCGTTCGTCCATTTTCTAAACTTGAATAGATATTTAGCGATTAGGACAGCATGGTAGTCTAGTGAGCAGTGCTGCTGCCTCACAGATCCAGCATTATGGTTCCAAATCTTGCACCCAATTGTAGTCCATGTTAAGTATACACAATCTCCACTTCTCTGTGTGGGTATTACGTCTTTAGGTACAATGGTTTTCATTCTACATCTACCAAAAACATGCAGGTTAAGTTAAATAGTGATTTCAGAATGGCCCTGTCTGGGTATGCATGTGATTGACACTGTAATAAACTTGACTCCCTATCCATGAATGTTTCCTGCTTCGTACCAATGGGTTAGGCTTGCAATTCTGAATGACATTAATTAGATCTGAGAAGGTTAAGATCGTTATTTAATTATGCTAGAAAATCTACTGCATGTTACTGTGTGCACATTATATTACGTGAACATGTTGCCTAACTAAGTTTAAGCATTTCCTCTCATTCTTTCCTTAGTCTGTTACAAGGTCATGTGGAGCACAAATAGGGGCACAAACCTGAATGAGAAGCCAGTAGTACAGTTAGGTGTGCTGCAAAATCATTTTTAAAATTAGACAGGTGCAGGCATCTTTGATCATGGCCACGCTATGCCATTGATGCATTTTAATAATAATAATAATAATAATAATAATAATAATAATAATAATAATAATTCATTACATTTATATAGCGCTTTTCTCAGTACTCAAAGCGCTATCCACACAGGGAGGAACTGGGAAGCGAATTTTGTATATGTAAGGCTACCAGACATCACATATTCGTGAGGCAGTGACATATTTCTTGCAAAGTTTTGGTGTCCCGATTTATTTTTTAAAAATCCTCATCTAAATTGTATATTTAAACACTGCTTATTACTCAGTTCATCGACAGAGTAGCATGTATGTCTCTGTAGAAGAACAACTTTTGGAAATGCATTGATAATCACCAATCATCTCAATTCTACTCAACAGAATTAGAATTGATTCAATACAATTGAACAGACTGGCAATATCAAACTGATCAGATGTTCAGCATTTATACTGCAAAGATTTCAAACTACAAAAATTGCATAAGAGCAATATCAAGGCATGGCTTGCTTTGCCCATGTGTTTAATCCATCAATATGACTGTACGTTTGTGCCCATTTAATGAAGAACTTCAGAAAGAATTAAAAAAAGATTCTGTAAAAAAGATTTACTTGTTTTGAAGAATAACAAACTGATTTCCAAAACATGTTAAAGGTAGATGTTCCGTTTCACCTGGCGAATGGAGATATCAAGCATATCAATACCAAAATTCCTAGAGAATCCAAGAAAGAACAAATGTGCTAAGCAGGCCAGGATTTGAAACAGACAACTTGTGAAAGCGTAATGCTATTCACATATCAATCAACATCAAAAAATCAAATCAGATATGACCCGAGAGGCTATACAGTGCCATCTAGTTCAATTCAATTATCGTATGTGCAAGTCGTGTCCAAGTGGTTGCCGACAGCACTGTAACATAGCAACACACCCCCCGGAAGGGCATAATGTTGCTTAAAGTACTCAATTAAAAAAAGTACATGAGTGGCTCTGAATGCAGTATTTGTTTGGTTTTATTCTTTGGAGTTGTTTTGTGTATGAGCAGTGTAAACGTGTTTGTATAAAGCACTGCAAAACTGCGATACTCTGTAGTGCCAGCTCCCCATTAACCCCCTGCTTCCCCAGAATGGCTGTCCTGCTGGGAGAATCTGTTCACTCGGTTGTACTGTATGTGTTACAAGCACTACTAGGGCCTCAGCCTACTGCTCTGAATGACAAACAACAAGGAGTAAAGCATTGGGTGACTTTTAGTCTCAATTTACAGTGGTGGTAAAATGGAGATTAGCTCCCTGGCTTTAGGTTAATTTTCCTTTTTCTGCCATCTTTGTTTATTTGAAATCATTTTTCATATGTTTATTGTAATTATGTATTTTATTAATATTGCCCTGTTTAGTTATTTAGTATCATTGTGTTTCTTGTGTTTTGTGGGGCAATGATGTCACTGATGAAGGACTGCCCTCAGCCAACATATCATAATATTGGAAAGGGGACCCTTCAATTGTTGCATTGACATTTGGAGTGTGTTTCTCTGGTCAGTAGTACTTTTCAGGCATCTTGTATTATTGCTTCTATTCTAATAATTTGTTCTTGTTCTAATGATGTGGACTTCTTTGCCTTGATTTGTCCTTGGTTCCTCATGTTGCCTTTAGTGCTTCTTTTGTTTATATTAGTATATTAAATCTTCTTTTATAAAGATTTGTGGACTTGTTTCTCAAGCCAAAATTTAAAGAAAACAGTTTTCCTCTCCCTTATTTTTTGGGACCTGGAGAGGCTGAAGTCTGCCAGTATAGTTTGGGGTCAGGCTGTCTTGGAGTAGGCCTATTCTTGGCAGACTAGAGAAAGCCCTTGCCTTGTTATGATAGTATTTTAGAGGCCTAATGCGATTTCACTATTTTGTGTGCAGCTTTTCATAACAACATGTCAGCCAGGCGTGCCAGCAGAATCAGAATCATAGGCCCAGAGTACCAGGCATCTAGAAGGAAGAGACAAGCTGATTGAAAGCAATGAGGTACACAGCCCTATCAAGCAAACAGAATAGTAAAGCACAACACCTACCTATAATTTTCAGAAGAGTATTCATATAGGAGCAAACAAAAGTACCCAAAATGTAAGGAAAAGACAAAACCAAAAAGCGTGCTAAAGGTCAAAAATTAATAGAATCAAAATACAAGAACACCAGTAGAGTTTGACAGAGGTCTTCACAATGTTACAGTGAGTGGTCTCTATCAGGTTCTTTTTAGTACTGCATAGCAACAGCCAATGATAGGAGTGCTCAAGGGCAAATGTCAGGCAAAAGGTGTCACCTGTGAACAGAGTCTCAGACAAATACTTACCAGACTGTTATGAAGAAGAATGTGATTACATTTAAACTAGGCTAGAAAAACACTTTAGGATGGACGAAAGTGCACATCATCAGTTAAGAAAAACAAACGAATCAAATAACCACTGGACATAAAAAAAAAAAAAAAAAAACAAGAATATGTACGAAAGTGATGAGAATTCACCCATCTGTACCAGAGTTCTTGATATGGCCCAGCCATATAAAACCTCTTCATGTTAAAACTGTGATATGAAGGCATCAGCAATGTGACCATTGGTGGTCTCAGCTTATTAATTCTCTGTAATCAAAATTTGTGACTGTAAATTTGAACAATTAATCAAATAATTCATAATAGCCACTGGTGGGAAGTTTAGACTAAATAAATTTAATGAAAATAGCAATAATGGATGTCTAGACATAAATATGCACTGTGTGATCAGGTTTACTACAAAGATGAAAAAAGTACTACAAAATGCACAAGTACAGAAGATGTCAATTTTATATACTAGACTATGAAAGTGTGCATAGGTTTCTCTAAACTGTTGATTGATGTCCTTGAAATGATCAATGAAAATGAAAATGACAAATATAAAAAAGACTTGTAACAAAAATAGTTTGTGTTGTATTGAACAAGAAAAAAAAAACTAGTAAGATTGGTGATGAATGACAAACAATGAGCATAACCACTGTTTTGAAACTGCATAACACTGACAGCAAAGTGATGCTGGAAGACTATGGGCTTTATTTGGTCTCAAAAAAATCTGCCTAGAATTGGCCTCACCTCAGGCAGTCTGACTTCCCAACTTAACTGGGAGGCCAAAAATGAGGAACAGCCTTTCAATATTCCAAACAAAATTCTTGTTAATGTGCCACAATGTATAAAATGCACTAAAAACTTCTAGGGAAAGGAGCTGTAAATCCATTGGCTAAGAAAGACAATCGCCAGAGCAGAATCTTTACAAATGAAGATATTTCAATAAACACAAGACTACAAAATGTGGCAAAAATACAAAAAAAATAAAGGCAAAAGTGGTATGCCTGAAAGGCAACCCAGAGTAAAAAAGTCTCAATATACTATGCTAATGACAATATTCACAAAACAGAAGCAAAAAGTTGAAAAACTAGAAATATCAATAATTATAAAGAAAATGCACTCAAGGAAATGACGATGGGCAGTCCTCCAGCAGTGATATCAGGGTGGTCCTGCCTCCTTGGGTACCACCCACAAAATACAAGAAAAAAAACACAAGACTTAGGAATTAAATAGTTCAAGAAAGCAATCATGCTGTTTCAAAAAGGGAAGCCAAAAATAGAAACATCAAAAGATGGAAACTTGCTTAAAAAATATATATAAATATGCTAGAAATAAATGTAGGCCAGGGCAATGATGTTGGCTGAACCTTAATTGAAACTAAAACTATGTATTATTAATTCAGATTTTGAGAGGTGCATCATTTTGCAGACTACAACCCTGGGATTCAGTGATACAGCGTAAAACTGAAGAGACCGTCTTCCAGAGATGAAACGCAAATGGGAAATTCTACATTGTGAACCAAATAGGTTTATATCACAGATGATGCAATATTAAAAATACCTTGAAACTGTTACAGCACCAAAGCTTCTCAAAAGGTTTTGTAACAAACTGTAGCCAGCTTTCTACATTTGAAAATAATTTAGAAAATATTGATGTCACTGTGGCCCTCCAGGACAGGAGGTTGAGACCACTGGTTTAGCTATTGTAGAAAGAGAAGAACAAATGATCTTGAGGTGGCAATGGGGAAAAAGTCTATGCATAGATACATTGACAGACAGACAAACATTTTCTGCTCTCCAAAGGGAATTCTTTTGATCCAGCAGCAACACAGAATATAACATTTACTACAAAATATTATCAACATACAAAGCCTGGAACAAATCATATACAGTAGTATAAGAGACATTATATAGTAATAAAAATATTAATCTCAACAACATTTTACATAGCAAAGCTAAGTAATAGCAGAATGACCTGATAGGAGGTTATCACTTGGTCTTGGCACACCATGGCAGAATAACCCATTGACTAAAGTTGCTCTGGGGCAATATGCCACAGAGAGGGTGGGCAATATTAGTTATAACTTTTTACAATTCATAATTTTCTAATTTTATAATCATCTCTTTTCCTGCTGCTGCCTCCAGTTAGTGCAAGGCAAGTCTTCAAATGCAGCTGGCCATCCTGATCAGTTGTTTCAGACATCTGGCACCCCCCGAGCTGGTGTTGGTCTCAGTACTCTGGCCACTGTGTAGTGGTAGATCATCAATAGCAGCTTGTTACACCCATTAAATGACCTGCACCTCTTCAGAAAGAAGAGAGACTGTCCTGGGCCTTTTTATACAAACAGGTCTGTGTTGTCCACCTAATTCATTCTATTGTTCACATTAACCCCCCCACCCCCACCCCCCTTTCTATTATTATGGTGGCTCATCCTAAGAAGTTTACCACCAACTAACTTCCCTTTGTAAAGTTCCAAATCGGGTGGTTCTCCCTGCACAACATGACAAAGTCCTCCACTACCTTTCTGTAGTTCTTTTCCTCACCAGTGTCAGTGTCAAACAGCCTGCAATGGCAGAATTATAGGAGAACATCTGCAGTTGACAAAGTGGAATTATGTTTAAAATTCTTGATGAAGAAGGCAAAAAGAAAAAGCGCTTGACAGTTTCCTGGATTGCCTCTTTGTTGATATCACCAACATTTTTAGAAGGATATGAAATGCAAAGTTGCTTAGTTGTTAAGGTAATGTGCTGAAAACTACAAGGCTACTAGTAGTTCAGCTTGAGTGCCAAGTGGCTTTTGTGATCCTGTTTGTGTCACTTCAGCAGCCTCTACTTTAGTTTTAGAAAGCAGAATACTGTAGAACATAGATGCTGTGTTAAGACCTACTCTGCCATGACAGCTGGAGTAAGAGACACCACATATAAATGTATACGTGAATTGTAGCAGAACAGGCGCTGTATCGGGCATGGTGGGAGCTCTGGCATTCCTAATTGTGCACCTGTAGCCAGACTGAAATAGACTTTTCGCCCTGTGTGTAAGTCATCTGCACCTTAGTAGAAAAAAAGATGACTCATAACTGAGACAGTATGACACACTTGGGATGAGTCATCAAGGCAGTCTGGGAGCGACCGCTGTTCAGACTCCTGAATAAATCTGTGGGACATGGAGTGCGTAGGGATTGGCATCGCTCAGGGCTCCACTTGGCACTGACAGATATATAAAAAAAAAAGGATATAAATAAAGGACTACTGTTTTAACTTTACCACTGTTTGCAACTAAATCTTTACCCCATTCTAAGCTACAGAATACATACAGCTATACTTCCCTCTGCATCTTTAAAAGTACCCTGGGATGTTGTTCACTATATATAGAAGCAAAAAAAAATATTTCAAACAGTACCCAAAATGTACAAAAGCATCTCTAACAGATTAATGATACAATGTGCTGAATGGTTTGTATCGTGTTCTCTACAAACCTGAATGAGCCTCAAACGGTATGTCAAAGTTATTGTTTTTTATAATTCTAAATGTCCACTGGGATTGTCTGTTAGGTGCCACAAATTAAAAAAAGATATATATAAAAAAAGGGGGGGGGGATTCAATAACCTTTACCTTTGCGGTTTCTAAATTTATGCTGTGCAATAAAGGGTAGGAGGAACCCTCGTTCCTGTAACACCTTTCAATAACCCATCACACAAAACACCAGAACAAATTTGTTGACCCAAAATTCTAATTTGTTTCCTCTAATTTGTTACATTTTCGTCCATCAATCCATCTTCTGATTCTCTTATTCCAATTTGGAGTCACAGAGACCTGACATCTATCCTGGCACTATTACTATCAAAGGAACGAAGAAAACTTGGACAGGGTGTCAGTCCATCACAGGGTACAATGATTCCCATACCCACCCTCACTTTGGAATTTGGCAATTTAACTTAAACAGAGTATATTTGGGATGTTGAAAGAAAAATTAGACAATAAAAAAAATAAAAAAACTCCCACACAAACAGAAACTGGACTTAAGTAAAAACTCATGCTGCATTCATATGCTCCCGGACAGACTAAAAATATGGCTTTATTTATAAAAAAAAAATGCTTTAAACATGTATGAAAAAGAAAACCAGACAGGGTGACATGCATATATTTACGGCAAATATGACTCATGTGTACACAACATTTTGGAGAAACTGGAGTGACGACACCATCGATCAAGTGATCACCCATCACCTGCATGTCCTCTCTCACCACTTCCATAAACCTTCCCTTAGGCCTTCCTCTTTTCCTCTTCCCTGGCAGCTCTATCCTTAGCATCCTTCTCCCAATATACTCAGCATCTCTCCTCTGCACATGTCCAAATCAACACAATCTCGCCTCTCTGACTTTGTCTCCCAACCGTCCAACATGAGCTGACCCTCTAATGTACTCATTTCTAATCCTATCCATTCTTATCACACCCAGTGCAAATCTTAGCATCTTTAACTCTGCCACCTCCAACTCTGTCTCCTGTTTCTTGGTCAGTGCCACCGTCTCCAACCCATATAACATAGCTGGTCTCACTACCATCCTGTAGACCTTCCCTTTCACTCTTGCTGATACCCGTCTGTCACAAATCACTCCTGACACTCTTCTCCACCCATTCGACCCTGCCTGGTCTCTCTTCTTCACCTCTCTTCCACAATCCCCATTACTCTGTACTGTTGATCCCAAGTATTTAAACTCATCCACCTTCACCAGTTCTACTCATTGCATCTCACCATTCCACTGACCTCCCTCTCATTCACCCACACATGTATACTGTCTTGTTCCTACTGACCTTCATTCCTCTCCTCTTTAGAGCATATCTCCACCTCTCCAGGGTCTCCTCAACCTGCTCTCTACTATCGCTACAAATCACAATGTCATCAGCAAACATCATAGTCAAAGGGGAACCAGAAAGAGCCTGAAGCGTATTAGTAATTTCTGTTTTGCTTCTCATTGCAGTGTCTACTGCAGATACTGCACCCCCCACCCCAACACTCCCCCCTTTGGCTGTTTTCCAAGCCAAGTACTGAAATGACATCCCGAGTCACTTGTGCTCTGCGCTGCAGTTTCTGTGTACTTTAGATTTTAGATTGTATTGTTTTCTGAAAGAGAATGGGTGCATGCCAAGCTGATGCACAGCATGTGCCTTCTGCATAGTGGAGCTACAGAAAGTGTGCAAGGATTCCTCTTTTTTCCTTTGAGAAGGTTATATAATTTTCTTGTAATCAAATAATGAATTTTTTTTTTTTTTTTTTTTCAAAAACCAAAATGTCAAACCAGGCATTTGCTAAAAAACAAATATTGACCTAATCTGCTGCAGCCTATTAATGAAATGTACCCAGGCAAATGTCATATCAAGCTAAATAACATCATCAGTAGGTGTATGAAAAATGAAAATGTACCAAATAATGTAAAAAGAAAAGAAATCAAACAGATATTCTGCAAAACGACACCGCTTTTAGGGCCGGATTATGCAGTAATATGCATGAAAACATGCTGTTTGGATTGGTAAATTTATATCATGTAATTGAAAAGACATGATTCTGTCATTCCGCTTAACTGACTAAAGGGAAAGCGTCTCTCGGTATTCAGCCAGCATTTCATTTTGCAGCTCACCAGGACAGTTTTGCACCACTTCACAGTTGTATTATTTCTTGGTTGTGTTTAGCACTGATTCATATGAAGCAGATATAGCAACTGGATCCAAGGAGTTTAAACTTGTCTTTACTTTTCCTTGTAATATCTTGCCGGCTGCATGTACAACAAAAATAATTCAAAATCTGTCACCTAATACAGACTGCATGTTAAGTTAAGTTAATTGGCAATTCAAAAATGGCCAGGGAATAAAAAGAGTTTGGGTTGTACATGAGCGATCCCGGCAATTAACAGGTGCCATCTATTGATCCTTTTTTTGCAGCTGATGCTTCCAGCAGTGCTTTGGGTCGTTGTCATGTTGAAAGATGAACCATTGCCCCAGTCTGAGGTCACATGCACTCTGGAACAGGTTTTCATCAAGGACCTCTGTATTTAGCTGCATTCATCCTTCCCTTAATTCTGACCAGTCTCCCTGCCCCTCCTGTTGAGAAACAACCCCCATTGCATGATGAAGCCACCACCATGCTTCACTGTAGGAATATTATAAGGCAGGTGATGAGCAGTGCTTGGTCTTTGCCAGACATGGTGCTTGGAGTTTCTGCCCTAAAAGTTCAAGTTTTGTTGCATCAGACCAGAGAATCTTTTTCCTTATGTGCTCAGAGTCCAAGTGGGCTGTCATACGGCATTTAGGGAAGAGTGGCTTCAGTCTCACCACTCCAGGATAATTGCCTGACTGATGGAGTGCTGCTGAGATTGTCCTCCTACCAACAGGTTCTCTCATCTCAGTAGAGGACTTCTGAAGCTCTGTTAAAGTTACCACTGTGTTTTTGGTCACCTCCCTGACCAACACTCTTCTTGCCCGTTTGGCAAGATGTTCTACTCTTGGAAAAGTCCTGGTAGTTCTGAACTTCTTCCATTTCACAATTACTGAAACCTCTGTGCTCCTGGGAACACTCAAAGCTTTAGAAATGGTTTCATTCCCTTTGTCCTGATCTAGGCCTCACCACATTTTGGTGGCCAAGGTCTACAGAGAGTTCCTTGCACTTCAAGTCTTTGTTTTTGTCCTAATATACCGTGTGAACTGTGGGACCTTAGGTGTGTGCCTTTCTAAGCCATGCCTATTTTCAGTTTGGCACAGGTGAACTCCAATCAAGTTCCAGAAACATCTTAAAGAGAATTAAAGTAAACAGGATGCACCTGACCACAGTTTGGAGTGCCACAGCAGAGGGTCTAAATACTAATAGCAATGAGAGATTTCAGTTTTTGATTTTAATAAATTTGTAAACCATAGACTGAAAACATGTTTTTTATTATCAGTATGGATTAATGGGCAAAACTGGCAAATTTAATCTGTTTAAAATGAAATCCAGGACACAGTAAAGTGTGCAGAAAAACAGAAAGCATCTGAATATTTTCTGAATGCTTTCACTACAGTATAAACAAGATTCTAAAACTGGCTCATGCTTTTTTTTTTTTTGATGGAAGTTATTATTATAAAGGTACTATTTACAGGCTTTTACTGCACTTCCATCTTTTTTTTTTATTCTTCTATAAAAGGAGTACATCCCATCCCCGATATGCACTCTCCGTATTGGTGAATGTACAGAACATAACAATCCACATCTATTTCTCAAAAAGAGAAGCTTCCAAAATTGAAAAAACATTGAACAGATTGCATAGTCAACTGTGTCTTACGTCCTGTCAGAAGGCCCCTACCCAAATAAATTCATCAATGAGAAACAGATGAAGAGGGAACACAATGGATAAAACTTTACATGTCCCCAAGGGGGAGGTTTGGCTTTTTACAGAAGCTGTTTAAATAAATACATAAATTGACAGATTTTGTATTATATTATATTATCTTATACACACGGTGGACCGCTGAAGCCCTTAACCAGCCTTTGGCACAGAAGGACTGGGGGAGAGAGCTTATTCTGTATACTGTCTCCCCCAGACTGATGTAGGCTTACAGCTGGGTCCTGGGTTTGGAGCATGGAAGATCAAACCGGTGCTGCCAGAAGAAGGTCACTGGACTCCTGGAGCCTCATGCATAACGCCGTGCGTAGAATTCGCACTATAACATGATGTAAGCACAAAAGCCGAAATGTGCTTACGCACAGAAAAATCGAGATGCAGGAATCTGTGCGTACTCCAACTTCCACATTCTTCCGCTACATAAATACCAGTCAGCGTGAAAAGTAACGCTCGTGCATGCGCCTTCTGTCCCGCCCCAACTCCTCCCAGAAATATGCCTCTATGAATATGCAAATCAATATAAATAGCCCTTAAGCTCAGCCTTCTGTGAAAAGACAATGGGAAAAGCACGGGGGAAAATAAGAATTTCAGCGAATACCAAGTGGAGACAAAGGAAAAGCTTACTATTTGTTGATTTAAACAGTGGTATAATCAACAAAAGGAAGTTGATCGAGTGACAGAGTGTAGGAGAAACTCAAAAGCTAAAAGTTCAAAGTCACACAGTCCCTAAAATAAAAAAGAAGTCACATATCAAAGTCGCCGTGAAAAGGCGAGTCATAGCCCTCCGTCTGAGTGTCATATGAAAGCTTATTAGGGTACAGAGAAAAAAAAAATAGGCACACAGTGGGAAAAAAGCTCGAAATGTCAACATTAATCTCAAAATTTACACTTTAATCACGTAGTTTATTTTGTCATTAAAGTAGAACATCATAAACTTCATCTTAAAATCGATTTACTAGTTTCTCAAATCCCATCGTAAGTAAAGTAACACATTAAATGCTTTGTTTTGTATTTGATCTTCTTTGTGCTCTGTGTGTGAATCACTATGTGGTTCTTAAACCGGCTTTCTCTTCCTCCGACAGGACACAGAATACATTACATTCGTGATTTTACAGCTGTCTGAATAATTAAAATACTGAGATGTATACGTGATATCATTTTCATGGTGATAGGAGTTAAAGCATGTTATTAAACATGGGAACATGGTGGCGGTACTGTCTCTTTCAAAACGTACTAACCTCTAATTCCTGTCCTTACTTTTCTTTCTCCAAATAGCCAATCGCCACACAATCAGCTCTGTAATAGACGTTAAGCCATCTGTAAGCTTACAGTGACGATTCTTCAAAACTTAAGGAACATTGAAATATCTTCGTAGTACATGTTTAATTATTCTATCCATCTATCCTTCCAGCATACAGCAATCAATCAGGATCAATCTGTGAACTAGCTAGCACTGCGGCACCGTGTCCTCACATGTTTAATAATTAACAATACAGATTATTTAAATGAAGTTAAAGTTTTATCTGTATAATATAAGCAACATATTTTGCTGCATTTCATGTTAAAAATGATATTGTCATCATATGTAAATACGTGCTTTATAAAGTGGCTCAGGTTGTGCAATATTATAACTGAAGTACAAGTTTACAGTGAGGTGATTGTACTTATAAGTACAAACAGTTCTACAAGGAGCACTTGATGGACTGATTGACTGTGTTTAAAGTTCTTGGGTCCGTACAGGAAAGACTCTGAAGCTTTTTGCCGTGGCTGTGGCAGCGTATGCTTGATGCTGTATCCGATAATTCTTTCCGATCAGCTGCTGCTGTGATTCCCCACTCAGATACAGTGATATAAATACTCCGAGTGGCACAGTGAGAGTAATATGGAAAAAGATGATCCGCTGTGGCAACCCCTAACGGGAGCAGCTGAAATCAGAACAAGGTGCAGTGAGAGTGACAACGCTAAAACAGTTATGGTATTTGGAATACTATGGCTATTCCCTGGACCATTATATTGTTACAGGTTAATTACAATCAGATGCATTACTCTAATAAACAACATGCAGTTAGTTTCAGTGCATTTATAAAGCCGCTTCAGGAATGTGCATCAAAGAAAGAAAGGGTAACCACACAGGAACAGTAGCACTGCTTTGACGCTGGGTGCCGCCAGTCTGCAAAACCGAACGGAGAACTTGCGTATGCCAGGGTATGAGTTACCGTGGAAATGTGCGTGGCTTTACGCCAAGTTTAGGTTTTATACATTGCGATTTGAACATGGAAACGTTTTTACGCAACATTTCTGTGCGTAAGCACCGTTTATACATGATTTCTGCTGATTTCAGAGTCCTTCCAGGTGTCCTATAAAAGGGGCCAGTTACTTCTACTCAATGGCCAGAGTCGGGAGGAAGGAAGACAAAACCTGTAAGGGGGGACTTGAGGCGAAGGGACAGTTTTACTTGGTGTTATGGACATTGTGCTCCTGTGGGGAGCGAAGAAAGTGCTTCCCCAGCTGTAAAACAAATGTGTGCTGTGTGGTGAAACTTATGTCCTGTCTGCCTGCGTCAGGTTAGGGTGGCTGTGTATATATAAACTACAACGTCTGTTGTCCACTTTTCATGAAAGAACTACTTAACGGATTTAGATTGGGTTTCTTTTTTTTTCTCAATAATTTGCTTGGACATTCCATTTTTTTTTTGAGACTTCTCATCGCACTAAGTATCACAGTTTGTTTGCAGAAGTGATATATTTGCACTAATCCGAGGCAGAGGCGGGTGGGCCGAGGGGAGGGCGAAGCATGATGTCAGGAGTGGAGAGCCGGGCAGGGCCCTTATCACTGTCCTGTTTCACTACTACATGGGCAGAGCCATGGGCAACAGCTAGTACATATTTTATACACACACACACACACACACACACACACACACACACACACACAATGGTCGGAACACACACTTGAATGACTAAAAAGGAAGTAAAATTGGAAAGGAAAGAGAACATCTGCCTTGTCAGTCACAGGGGTCAATATTATCATATTTGGTAATTACAGTTACACTCTGCTAATCATTTTATTTTATCTGACTTAAGAATAAAGAATGAGATCACATAAAAACAAGAAAAGTTATATTCCATTTTTTGTGTCATTAGAAAGTGACTTGAGACTTATGAAAGGAAGATGCTACATACACTGGACTCATGTGCATTATTAATAAATTCTATATGATTTTACACTGTCATTGACTGCAAAGAATTCATATAGTTAATCCATCCAGCCATAGCAATGCAGAATAGTAATGAAGAAATAAGCATTATTTAGTACATAAGTGTAAAATATTTAAAATATATTGTAATCCTAGTCCTGCCAGTTGCTGGTCCTAATATTTCTTTAGCATCTATAGTAGATACAGGGAGATTTAGATACAACAGATAATGCAAGCTGTTAACAGTCCAAATGATTTTTGCTTTCAAAGACAAAGCCAATTACAACCGAGATTCACTTTCCATATTCAAAATGGAAAAAAATTATTCCACTCCCTCTTATTGTGATAAATTGCATTGTATCCTTTTTATCTCTGCAGCAGTTATTTAAATGGTGCAGACCATGAAAGCTTGACTAATGCCTTCTGTAAACTTCCTCCCATGGTAATAAAGTGACATGAACACCTAATGATGCTGTGACATTTAGATGGACAGCACTGTCATTCTTAGCCCCTACAGAGATGGATAATAGCTTCATGTGAATGGAATTTATGTACTGAAAAACAGCAGCCAACGACATGGATTGGACGCACTGCATTGTCTTTTTTTTGTATTTCCTCTAACTTAAACATAGGGACATGTGGTCTGCCTGCATGAGGCAAAAGCTTCCCTACTGCAACTGACACGGAAAATTCTGAAGTGTACCAGTTGGATTCCTTAGTCTATTGTATCTATTTATTGTAACAGGTAGGGGACCACATATCACAAAGTGTCAAATTTAATATTTTTTTTTAGTCTTGTTTTTATAAATCTATTAGAGTGAACAAGACACAAATCAATCAAGGATTGGATCAATCCTACATCCCATACAGTTATATTTCACACCTATCTCCACATCCCAGTTCAGAGAACCCAAAATGAAGTCATCCCTTACTCTTACGATGGTGGGGCTTCAAGTTAAAAACCTGCCTGTCAAAAAAACAAGCCTGACTTTCAAAATTACAAGAAGTAGACCTTTAAGACTGCACACCAAAAAAAGTTGTAATTCTCAAAATAGAAGAGGGTAACCATGACAAATCACTGGCCTACCTTAACCAAATAATGTGCCATCAACATAATAAGATTTTATTAGAAAGAAAACAGGAACAAATAAAAAAAGGAGTAAGAAGAATCAATAAATTGTATGCATAAAAAAAATTAAATGAAATCTGTAAATCCAAAAACTGAATTCTAAGATCAGAGATAAAATGACACACAAGATTTGAACGAAAAACCATTCAAAAACATTCTGAAAACGTCCCAAAGGAAAACTGAACAACCATTAACAAGAGTTAGTCACAGCGTTGGCCCCAAATGTTATGCAGACTTACATACGGTATTGTGTTAGCAACTTTATTTCGAAGTGGCACAGTGAAATGGGCACAATGGCAAGACCTTCTGTGTCGATCATACCATGTATTCAGGAGCCTCCGTTTACCAGATATGCTAGCCCTTACAGCCCTCTTGTGGACACTGGATGACATTACTCCCAGCCACCGGATGTTCTGTTGTTTTAACGTCTCTACTAGCTGTGCTACCCGTCCAAGTGGAATTGAAATCTAAGTAATCAACATAGACCTCAGTGTATTTAATGTGAATGTTTGCAGTGCATTGTATTTTGAATGTATTTTATGATGCAGTGCTTCCCAAACTCAGTCCTGAGGGCCCACTGTGGCTGCAGGTTTTTGTTCCAACCAGAATCATAATTAGTGACAACAACTGGTAACACTGGTCTCATTTCATTACCTGGCGTTTTTTTTCTTTTATTCTACATTCAGAAAAGTACAGCAGCATGATATTTACATTTGTAAGACATCTAGAAATATTTTTGTTTTTGTTATAGATTTAAATGCTTAACTTTCTTTTGTTGATTTCATTATATTTTGCCCTTTATCTGTGCAGTTTTCCCCCTGTGTGTTGTATGTTAATGACAGAGCAGACACCCAGGCAAACACTGAATCATGAAAGGCTGCAACTATTTCAGCATCAGACCCACTAATCAGTAAATAATTTATGAAACAATTAGAACACCTGGAGAAGTAGAATGAAAATCAAGATGAAAATATTGTTAAAAAGAAAAAAAAAAAAAAAAACAAAAAAAAACAAAAACACATTCTCATATAACTGCTTGGTACATTTTAATGATGATGATTATTATTTATTTTTTTTTGCCAAATTTAGTTTTTGAATTTCTATATTGTTCCCAAAATACAGAACATGGGAAATAACAGGTCACTTAATTAGTTTAGGAATACAATTAAAAGCAGAAGCTGGTTGGAACAAAAGCCCGTGTCCCCAGGACCGATTTTGGGAAGCACTGTTATAATGCATCTAGTAATAAGATGCATTACACTTGTCATTCCAACAGATGGTTCAATCACTAACAGCTGCAGTAATAAATATGTTGGAAAGTTAAATGCAATGTATTTTATGTCTACAGATTATTTGTTATGCTACTCAGATAAATACTTAACAGATACTACAGTTTACTTCAAAGTGAACCCAAAGCATAAAAAAAACAAAAAACTAAAACAAGATTCAACAACCACCCAAGAGGAAGAGAAAAAGAGAAACACGAGGAAAAAAGCAAAAAACAACAATATTAAAAGAAAATCTAACTCTTTAAAATGACTGATAACATGAAGGAGTCAATCACATGCTCATAATGCTTATTTTAACATTTTAATGAATTCTTGCCAAATTTTTAAACATTTTTGGAAGTCTTTTCTATGAGAGAATTTGATTTTTTGGTATTTGAGATAATGCAGAACACCACTAAACCACTGAGTTACACAAGACGGATTAGAACTCTTCCAGTGAGATTAGTCTGAATGGTAGTTGTCAAATTTCAGGCAGGGTTCAACTTATTGTTTTACATTCTTTTTATCCATTTATGCATTTATGTTGACATTATTTTTGCTAAATTATCTGCTTTGTTTTCTATGCCTGTATTTGGCAATTTGTGGGTGGTTTCCCCAAGAGGTAGGACCAACTGCCCATCTCTACCACGACTGCCCTTAGCCCTATAAAGGTGAGGGTTTTCCACAGTTCCTGGAAGTTTCATTCGAATACACTACGGAGTTGGTGAGCTTACTTGTGGCTTTTTGGCTGTGCTTGTGCTTTTATGATTTTCTGACTTTTTGCTGTGTTTTCCTGACCATTCCCCGGAGTAATGTATTGGGACTTGGGTGATTTTGGACTTCAAGATTCACAGGGTAATAGATCCTTTTGTTATAAAAATCTTTTATTTTATAAAGATCCTGCATTTGTCCTTAAATCTAGCCGAGATTTGATTATAAATCCCACCCTAGTGGGCATTTTTAGAACTCTTTAGTGCTTTGAACTCCAAGTCGTGTGGTGTAGGCTATCACAATTGCCTTTTCCATTTGTTCCAGAAGTACGCCAAATATCTCCCTTAATGGATTAGCAGTGATTGTAACACCAAGGCTTTTTGAGAAGTAGGTAAAGTTGTTTGCCATAATGATGTTTATTTAGTGCATTCCCAGAACATATGACCTAGTGAGGTTGGATCTTGCCCTGGGTGCATTTTAGAAATTTTTAAACAAGAACTGTGATCTACAAAAGACCTTTAGTTGAATTATGGGATGCTTGGTACATACAGAACTAGAGTGCATTCGGAGTTCCAATCTTTTTCTGAGATACAGATTGAAAGGTCTCTTTTCCAGCATTCTCTGGTATATTTGAAGGGTAAACTCTTTAAAATGTTTATATATTGTTCAAATCCTATCATAGTCTTCATCAAGACTAACCACTATGAACCCTGGATTAATATGGGTCAGAGATGTAGATGATACAATTTGTAATTTGCATATAGGAAGAAAAAGTATCTAGCTGAAAAGTTAAATATAAAGTGTATTTGTTCATAAAATGCAAATACTTTGTCCATTTAAAGATTTGCAAGAGAGTCTTAATTGCTGATATTTTCCATAAGTTAAATACTGAGTAGGTCTGAGAAGGTGGAAAAAAAGATGAGTTATTATGTATAGGAGCAATAGAGCAGATAAGAATTTCTCTACTTTGAAATGAATCCTGCATTGGTCTCATATTTTAACTAATTGGCAGATGACTTGATTGCAGGTAAATTGACGATAGTATTGAATAAAGTACAGAGCAGAGCATTAAAGGAAGACTTAGAACAGGAATTGTTTTCCATATTAAGTGATCAAGGTGTGAATCATACATTTCTGCTGATTTCAGAGACTTTATTGCCAAATTGCATTACGTAAATTTGCTTCCTAGCAGCAAGTTTGAAATTCAGTTAGTGCAATGCTACGTACTGCTTCAGAACTTTGTAGAATATGTGGGCATTTTGAATCCCAGTTGAATTATTATAATGGAGTCTAATTTCTTAAAGAATGATTTGTTATTCTACATAGGGACACTCTGGAATAGAGATATTGATAGCAGCTTAGGCAAAGGAAATTCATAAAATTTCTGCTTTCAGAATTAATCTGAATAAAAGTGTATTTGAATAGAAAACACACACAAAGTGTAAGCATCACGGATAATAAAAAGACAAAAGGGTAACTTTTTAAATCACATTGCTTAAGTGACCTCACACAAACACGTACTAATTGTGCCATTTGGAAAATAAATAAATAAATAAATAGCATGGAATAAAACAGACATTACCCAACCTGTTATATCCCATCACAGGGTCACAGGGGTCTGCTGGAGTAAAACAGGTACAAAATAATTTTAAGCCATTCAAAATGTGGTCAGCATAAATAACTATTGACATGAAATACATTTCCACTATTCAAAAGTTCAGCGGGAAGCAAAAAATCATGGTGAATCACAATAATAAGTTACAACTGAAACAAGCTCAGAGTGAAGGACAAACAAAAGTAAAAACCAGTAAACCTTACAAGATTAACAAACTAAGTACTTTACAGGAGACAACTAAAGAATTAAACTCAAAAACAACTCTCTAACCACAAAAAGAAAAAAGCTTTGTTTATAATAAATAAAAATAAAAAATGCCAAAATTAAGATAACCAGAGCCTGGGCTGCCATCTTTATATATGCTGTCAGTGATGATGTCACACATCACAAGATTAGGGTCACATGACTTAAAACTGTCAATCAAGCCACAAAAAGATGGCCACCAAAATGAAATAGACCTCACCAAAATGGCAGCAGCATGATGACTTTGTCACAAAAATAAAAATAATGAAACCCAAAAAGCCCTATCATATTGAGGAATACTTAAGAGAAAATTAAATAATAAATAAATTAAATAAAAAAATACACAACTAAATGAAAGCACTATAAAATGTAACAAATAATTAATAGCAATGTGTGCATAAATAATTAAATTTACCATGAAATAAATAATTTTGCTGTTTAACGTTTTGTCTTTATTTAATTTTTTACTTATTTATTTATTTCAGTGACACACACAACATGAAATAAGCCCCAAAATGAACGCTGTCACTTTCTCTTATCAAAGCTTATCAAAGAGTGGGAGGGCTCTAGCAAGTACTGTCTTTTGATTGGTGAATCATTCACAGACTGAACATATGCACTTTGGTTGACATGGAAATCCTGTGGTTTACTGCTTAAAGTTATGACTATGCACAAGAAAACATTTTGTTGTGTGAAGCAGCACTTTAAATTCAAGAAACTACAATTCATAATTAGAAGTTTGTATGTGATGTAAATGTTGCACTTGATGGCCTTCAGATTTACATGCATTCCACCAACGATTCAACAATCAAAAAACACTACTTGCTAGAACCCATCCTCTCTGACGAGTGCAAAGGAAAGATGTCATTTCAGGGCTTATTTTATGTTGCTTACATGACACTAAAATCAATAAATAAATAAATGAAGAAATAATTCAATAAATACATAAAGAAATAAGCAGGAATATATTTTGTCACACATTTGTTTATACTCATGTTTCATGTTGATATTATTTACTTAATTTCATGATAGTTTTATTTGTTTATTCCATTTTTGTCTGTAATATTCCTCTATACACTCATAAACCTAAATTGACTCACTAAATTGATACAAAACCAACAAATAATAAGATTTGCAATATTATAGGCCTGAGGGTGGTCACACAGCCGGAGTGTCAGAGGCCCCAGCCTCTTAGAGTTAACATATTCAAAACAAGAAACTAAGAAATACCTAACATATAATATGTTAATAAAAAGTAATAGGTTAAAAAAAACAATATTACCCGAGAAATAATCAAATCTAAACCAAAAGATATCACAAATAGAATTTACAGAATAATATTTAAAAGAAAAAAAATGTGAAAAGAAAAGACACTTGAGTCAGACATGTAACCCTATTTAAACTAAACATTTTAATACAGAATAGAGCTCTAGTTTCATTCTTTTCAAATAATATTAATAAATTCTTGTTAAATTCTGGCAAAAAAAATTTAAATTAGAAAAATGTGTTAATCTGATTTAAAATAAAATGACCTTTTCAGTCAGTGAGTGTAAGTTAGGATTCTTTGAATTGAGTAAGCATAAGCAATCTGGTGTATGATATGGTTTTATCATGAAAGTGTCCTTGAATGGAACGTTAGTCTCATAAGGTTAATTTTCATTGGTGTATAAGTTGATCATAGAAATGCCTTAAAAATATTCCTGAGCTTACTAAACTTGTTTTACATGTACTGTAACACCCCTACAATACTCACCTCTGGAATTCTTACCAAGGCTAGGCTGAATGCTACTGAGACCAAATGTTGGTCTCCTTTTCCCCCCCACTGCAAAAGCTGAACCATTTCTAACAGGAACTGGCTACCCTGAAATGATTTCACTAAATTCCCTAATAAAAGCCACCAGCCTGCTCCCGTCAGGGTCACAGACCATTGCATTTACTCAGTTTGCTACCTCTGAAAGGATATGACTTGAACCTGAGCTTTGTAACTAATACTCATGACCCGGGTTAGGAATCCTACAGTACCTGGATTAGTATCTCATTCTCTCATCCTTTAGAACCTCAGACCATCCAATCAATTGTCAATTGCTTGTGTCAGGAAACAACAAGGCAGTTTCAGCGAGATAAACTTGTTTATTTTGGAGGGAATACAGGCATTTCAAGCTCTAGATGTTAAAACAGAAGAAAACATACAACCAAAATGATGTCCATACAACAAGTTTCACTTTATGGCTTTTTAGCTGTTGCATTCTTTACTTTCTTAATCCAGCTGAGGTGTTCCTGTATAGTGCAAAACATTGCACCATTGTGTGCCTCTTAGAGAAGTTGCTCTTGCAGGCAGATGGCCTCACAAAGATGATGAAGGTGTACTTCCAAATCTGATAATGCAAGGTTTACCAATAGTTCCATCAGTTGAACTTGGACAACTGATAATTTCCAGTGGTCTTGTTACTTGTCAGTGAAGCTAATTTTATCTAAATACAATAAAATGCTGACCATACGATCTTAATCCTCTATTTCATATCTTCTTAGTAGGATATACACACTGGTTAGTTTATCTAAGCTTATATTTACACAATTTACTAATTATTACATTACTAGCAGAATACCCGCGCTTCGCAGCGGAGAAGTAGTGTGTTAAAGAAGGTATGAAAAAGAAAAGGAAAAATTTAAAAAATAACGTAACATGATTGTTAATGTAATTGTTGTGTGT
>JANRMT010062841.1:27783104-27805446 GCA_026402145.1 Polypterus bichir lapradei | reverse complement strand
TATATATATATATATAGCAAAATACATATCTATATACATATCTACATCATATATACACACACATATACATACATACATACACAGACACACACATATATATAATTTGTGTGTGTGTATGTATGTATGTATGTATGTGTGTGTGTGTGTGTGTGTATACACATACATACAAACATACACACAGGTATATATAAATATATGTGTATATATATATATATGTATGTGTCTATATGTGTGTGTATAGCTTTGATCACTGAGTGCAAGGGAAAAATAATAAAATGTATTCTATAAGTTATTAAACAATAAAACATTAACGTTTTAAGAAGTAAAGGTACATTGAGCACTACTGGAGTGGTTGCGGGTAAACTACATTTTAAAGACGGTATAACAGAAGAGGTAAGTAGTACTAACAGCAGCTAAAATGTATATGGATCATCTCTCGGTAGTAGATCCCTTTTGAAAGGCGCTACACGACGGCTGTGGTATAGAAATTACATTTTCTATGTGAAAGTCCAAATTTCTGCCTCTAATAATGTGCCTTACCAGCAATTAAAGAAAATTAGTTTTGTGTCCTCTGCAGTGTTAAGAGAGAAAGGCTTTGGTTTGGGATAAAAGGAAAAAAGGTGTAAAGAAAGGAAAGTTGCATTTTTCTTTTACTGTATATAGTATAGAGAGATGTGTTCGCTGACGATATGAGCGCCTTTTGGGGACAGTCGCGGTGGGTCTTGTGCAGACTGGTGAGACGTCCCAGCTATTAATCGGCTGTGATGGCACTGTCAGTCCTTCACTCCTGTGCGTGTCTTCATAAGAGCTGACGACCTCATAATTGTATACGTGCAAAATAAAGTGCGAAGCGCCTTAATATTATTTTGCCGCAGAAGCGCAGTCAGCGTGTGAAAGGCCGGCACAGCTATGCGTGCGCGCCGGCTGCTCGACTTTTGCTGGGCAGGAGACGCCAGTTTTTGTAGACACGTTCACATGATCAAAAGTCTCCGCGCTCTTTGGAGGTCATTCATATACAAAATACCCGCGCCTCGCAGCGGAGAAGTAATGGGTTAAAGAAGTAATGAAAAAGAAAAGGAAACATTTTAATAATAACGTAACATGATTGTCATGAGTGTTGCTTTCATATATATGCCTGCCTAAATAAGTCACCCTCGCTTCGCTCTTACTTTTTTACCGTTCATTTAATCATGGCTAGTGGCGGAAAAATTATAAAATGGAAGGAGGATTACACTGAGTATGGCTTTACCAAAACAATTATTGATGGCGAATCGATTATTCATAAAGCTTGAATTGGTGATCTGTTTTTGTGTGTTAACCTCATATTTTTTCATACTTCTTCTCAAACCAAGGTGGTGCGAGGCTAAAATGAATTGGGATGCGCTGATCAATGTAATCGGTGTACCAGGAAATCATGCATTGACAAAAGTTCCCCTTTGATTGTAATGCAAAGTGTGATTAAATGCATTATTTTTTAACGCGTTATGGAGCACATGCATCGAAGCTTCTCAGCTGTGCTTGTGCTAAGAAAATTAAACATTTTAAAAATAACGTAACACGATTGTCAATGTAACCTTTTGTAAGTAGTGCCTGGAGGATTCAGTGTGGAGAAAGTCTAGAGACAGAGTGTGTATTAACTTGTGGATTTCTCTGTATTTGGTGGCAGTGTGACGAAGTTGCTTCGGAAGACGGCGTTAGCCGCGGAGCTCAGCTCAGAGCGAAATGAGGTAAATGGGAGGGGAGATGATGACGTGACTCCCCCACCCGCCTTAACTGTCAATCCCCCACAAACACAGTCTCTCGGAATTTGCATAAGCACACCCCTTCACCTGCAATTTTAACTTAGTTACAAAGTGATCAAAACTCTCGTTTATATCCTGCGTCCTCTCATTAAACTTGTATCCCGCATTACCCGTGGGCACGAAAAGCACCAGCGGCAGCCTGTCTATTAAGTTAATTTAAAGTTTAGGTTTATACCTCGCTTTGTTTCCGAAGTAGCTGTACTGATGAATATGGTAGTATGTCACTCGCTCGCTTCTTAATGTTTCGCTGCCTTCTCAATTATATAATGCATGTTTTGTTCAGCGTATTTTGGACCTCTTCCTGGTTTTCTACATAGTGCGTTGACAGTCAGTTCACGTGATTACGTGGGCGGCGTAATGATGTCACACGAAACTCCGCCCCCACGGCGGTCAAGCTCAACTCCATTACAGTAAATGGAGAAAAATACCTTCCAGTTATGACCATTACGCGTAGAATTTCGAAATGAAACCTGCCCAACTTTTGTAAGGAAGCTGTAAGGAATAAGCCTGCCAAATTTCAGCCTTCTACCTACACGGGAAGTTGGAGAATTAGTGATGAGTCAGTCAGTCAGTCAGTCAGTGAGTGAGGGCTTTGCCTTTTATTAGTATAGATCATGATATTTCCTTTTACATTTACATGCATCCCAATATCTTCTCTCTTTCAAAAAAAACACATTGTCATCCTATGTGTTATTGTCCTGTGCTTGGTGACCCATACCTCTATCCAAAAAGGCATTTAACTGTTAAACTCCTGTTTAAATGCACACAATCAAAAATAATTCTAGCTTTCTTATACTAGCTTTACAATACAGTCTTGCTTACACAGTTTTATTCACTTAAAAGCTGCATCTTATTGAAGTAATCTTATAATAATCTTAATATTGTTTATCAAACTATAAAAAGCAGTGTTTTTTCACCCCAATACAGATATTCATATATATAGATATACCTCTCATATGTTACTCCACATATCGCTGTTATAGAATTTGGAGTAAATGAGAGTCTGGGGTGTTATGTTCAGTTATCATCAGCAGCTCACTATGTGCCACTAAGTAAATCATTTCACTTACTTTTAGTACAGTTCTACAGTTTTATCAGCAATCACTCTACACAGATACTGTACGTGTGACTAAAAGATGTGCAAGTCAAGTTAAAGTGCAACTAAAAGCTCAATCCCCATTAGAGAACTACTACCTCAACTGTAAAGAGGAACTCATTATGCAGTGTAATGGCTGCAGGCAGAAGTGACACATGTGCTGTATAGCAAAGGAATGTGATGAATCATACAGTATGACCGAAATGACAAAAAAAAGTAGAATAAAAACATCTTCCTAAGTTGAAAATTAACTACTGTCAAAGAAATAAACTTTGTAGGAAAGTGTAGTGTACAGACCAAATGCTAATATTTGGGAACAAGTCAGTGTGGCAGGCTGTAAAGTTGTAGTGCTCTTCTTCATGGATCAAGGAGTTCTAAAATTGAATGCCAGCCTGATGGTGAGTTTGTTGTTTTTTTCCTCTGGGTATTCCAGCTTTTCTCCTGGGTATGACATTAACCTACATCCAGCCCTGTAAGCATATCCTCCAACTTACATGGAAAAACTTGGGAGTTGGTAGCAGGATTGGCACTCCAGCCACCATAAAGAACCTCACACTGCTCCAGTGTGGTGCTAAGATGTCACCTGCTGCAGTTGAGCCCCAATTTGGTGGTTCTTCATGTGGTGGGTACGGTAACGTGCTATTAGCGCCTTCTCCCAACCTCCCTGCAGTGGATGTGTTACACAGAAAAGTTGGGGTTGATAGAGAAAGACTGAGAGATCAGCTAATGTCACTAGGAAGTTCTCTGCTCCCAGTGTTCAGAGGCAATCTCTACATGGTTGAGACTTGAGCTACATTTTCATTACAAGCCTTAATTCCGATTTTTTGTTCATATCGTATTTGCCTATCTTGACGGTTCATATTCAAGTACAAGTAGCCTGTATCTAACTGTGACGTGAATGCATATGTTCTCTGAAAATGGTACACATGTGTAGTTTGATACATCTGTGCATGAGTCATCTGCATCACTACAACAAAAGTTTCATATGTATGAGACGACTCATAGTATTAAATCTGACAAAATAGACACACTTGTATTGCATTTTGCCTTAGAGGACGACAAGCAGTTTGTCAGCTGTTCTTAATTAGGTTGAAAAGGTGAAAAAAAGCACATGGCGAGTGTTTGTTGTTTTCACAGCTATTGCTGGCACTGCTGCACCAGAGATTTGTGGGTACAAGAAAGCAGCCAGCAATGGTGGGACCGTGACTGATGTCATAGCTGTAGCTCTCCTCCACTGTTGTTTTGCTGCACTGCACTTCACTGTAGTGCTCAGTGCTTCATCTGATGGTTTTCATTCATGTTGCCTGACCACAAATTGGATATATATGATCACATATGAAAGTGGCTCAAATCTTATTTGAAAATATCACATTTCTGTGTCCATACAGCTCAGAAAACATAAGATTTGTGTCACATTAAGGCAAGAAAATCAGATTTGAGTCGCTTCAGCCTGGTAATGTGAATTTAGTTCTCATATTAGCTTGCGCTGTAATGAGACCACTTCTGTGCCAGCTGACATCACCAGGGTATTTTCACAGTATTCATAAGTAGTCTCTGTGTGGCTGAGACAAGGAGTTCTCATGTCTGATCACATTGTAAGGAAACAACTTCTCAGCCTGACATCGTGGGTTCTCAGCTGAGCACCAGCAGTTCACCACAGTGCAAATCTGAAAAATGTGATGCTTTGTGTTATAAGTTTACAGTAATACACCTGGAGTTGAGGATGATAATTGCAATATGGATTGGTTGGGTGTAGTGGAAGTGTTGCACTGAGAAGATGGGAGCTGAGAGAAAGAGAGAGAGCTCAGCTAACATCACTAGGAAGTGCTCTGCTCACCGTGTTCAGAAGCAGTCTCTGTGTGGCTGACACTAGGAGTTCTCCTATTAGCTCACTTCAGAGGCGGCCTTCTGGCTGACCAACCTCACGCGGGGGCCGGTTACGTGAAACGCTGTTACTGGTATGTGTGGAGTGTATAAACTTGTGCGCGAATTTAATAAAAATAATGTTAACATACACCAGATTTTCTCATTACAGTATTTAGCTAAATTTTTGCAAGATAGCATGCGGACATTATCAAAACATAATGATATAAACTATTAAAAAAGTGCAATTCATAATTCATGACAATACCACGACAGTACGAAATGTGATGCAGCGTCATGCGTTAATTAGCAGGGCCTCTTCTAGAAAAGTATCCAGATTGCAAGTATATTCTGAGTCTCGATATGTAGGATGTCATAGTCAAAACTCATGTTGATGTCATGTCAGCCAGTTATCATTAGCGATACATGTTTTTGTGTATTAATACTCGGACTATGGAATGTTTTCAAAGACGTACATGAACAGAATTTGACCTTGAAGAGGGATTTTAAATGGGTTCCTCTTAGAAGCATCTAAAATATTTATATACTGGAGAATATAACTTGACAAATCTGCTTGAACGGGACACGCGGACCTCAAGAGCAGAGGCCCTTTAGACGCGGTGCCTGGGGGGGTTGCCCCACTTGCCATCCCCAAACTCCACTCTTGGTTCACATTGTAAGGAGATTGCTTTTGAGCCAGACATCGCTGGCTTGCGACTGGTCACCGGCAGTTCACTAAAGTGTGAACTGAGTTGATTTGTGGTGTACGTCCACAGCAATATACTCTCATATCTGAAAAACATGCATGTTGGTTTTACTGCCAACAATTGCATTGCATGAGTGACTGTGTCATACAATGAACTGGCATCCTGACCTCAGCTGTTTTCTCAAGCAGCCAGATAAGCCCAGTTTGTCTTATCATAGACGAGAGATGAATGTTAGATGGAAAGTGTTTATCTTAAAAATATAAATAGTCTTATTTTGTGCTTTTAAACAAGCAATAAATATGTGTGATGTGTTATTAAAATGCATTACTGCTGTAACTGTTAATTTGTGGATATACCTCATGACTGTTGACATCCAAGACCTGTGAAACGTATTGCGTGAGCAGAGTGATCATTCATTTGGGTGAATGAAAAATTAAGTTGCTTGAATGTGTTTTAATGTTGTCATGCTGTGATTATATTTGTTTCTGCTGCTTAAATTATGACTTCCAGCTGTGAGTGGAGTTAGATTTTTTTTTAAGTAAGACATTTTACAAGAAATACAAAACATTTAAAATTATTTAAATATTAACAGTGTTGCATATTTATGAAAAATTACTGTGTTTGTGGCAAGCATATCCATAACAGTTCATGTTTACTGTAGAATTAGCAATTAATTTATTAAAGAGCACATCTATAGTTTCCTCACCTTGTAGCCAAGTGTTAGACTGCACAATAGCAAGTCAGTTTATAATTGAAATACAAGAATTTATTTAATTTTATAAAATAATAAAGGGTTTTGAATTATCTCTGTTGGAAAAACTTTGAAAATATCAATAAATACATATTTTATAGGCTTGTTTCTTTATGTTTTAGAAAATTGTTTATACTTAATTTTTTGCATAGGTCACACCCTATTGTTTCCCAAGACAAAATGAAAGCAACTGATATTTCTACAGTTGCACCCCTGTAAATAAATACAACCAGAATATAATTAAAATAAAATATGAAAACACTATATGTCTATTTGCTTCCACAGTAATAACTTGTTAATGTAGCCATTCCAGAAAAGTAAAATTATGTACTCTCTACCAAAATTATTATAACTCACCATTATATGATGCTATTTTAAAAAGGTATCATGACCTAGTAATTCATATGTTTATTCAAAAACATGTACATTTATTTAGTCCGTGCTCACCAAAATATTTAAGCATTTGTTCACAGTTAAGCTAAGTCGTCTACCCTCAGCCAGAATGAATCAAAGCCAAGGCACTGCAGGGCAGAATTTTTTAGCATTCTGTACGTCACCATCAACTACAATCGCTTGCCACCCAACTTCTGAGTTGTAGAGGATGTAGATAGTCACATGATTCTCCACACATTCCTTCTGTGTTTTCAAAGAGCAAAAGACATTAAAGTTAGGACGTAAGAAATTTGACAAACGAGAAAAGACCATTTAGTCCATCAGGCCGGTTTGTTTAGCTAATCGTTAAGCTGTCCCAATATCTCATCCAAATTCTACTTAAAGGTTGTCAAGGTTTCTGCTTCAACGACATGTCTTGGTAGTTTGCGTAAATAAGTGCTTCCTGGCTTTGGTTGAAAATTAATTTCCCCTTAATTTCCACTGATGTCCTCAAGTACGTGGTTCACCCTTAAGCTGAAATAATTCTGCTGGATTTACTTTATCAATGCCTATAAGGATTTTAAATACCTGGATTAGGACCCCACACAGTCTCCTCTGCTCGAGACAGGTTTAATTCTCTGAGTCCATCAGAGTAGGACATGTCCTTAAGTCCTGGGGTGCACTTGGTTGCTCTCCTCTGCACAGCTTCAAGGGCTGCTATGTCTTTCTTGTACTGCGGTGACCAGAACTGCACACAATACCCCAGATGTGGCCTCACTAGTGTATTATATAGTACTAAAGTACATAAAACTACAATACTGCTTCTATGGCTTTTTAAGAAGGGCATCACAGTGGGACAGTAGTTAGTATTGCTTCTTTTGGAGGTCTGAAATTAAATTAGAAACCCAGTCACATTTTGTGTGGAGTTCTTCCTGTGTCTATGCAGGTATTTCTCATGGGTATTTTCTACTTTCATACCAAAGATGAGCAACATAAATTTATCTGCTTTTATCAGTGAGGGACCGTTTGTTCAATTAGGACCTGCTTTTAAAATCTTTCAAATGAATCAATAAATAACAAATAAGCAATACTCCTAACTCCACTGAAGACTTCAGTTCACAGTCTGTACGTGGCAAATTAGATTATCTTGTCCTTTTTTGCGAAAATACAATCTGTTTCATCTAAGTATCATCCTTAAATCTTTACATATATTCCCTTAGCACACACATTTATCCAAAGTGGCTTAAATAAGAGGTCAACTCAATCGAGTAAACATCAGTCTGGGGGATTGTTTTGGGAACAAGTGTTACAGGAAAAGTGTATAAAATTAATCAGAAATGAAGAGCTCAGAATAAAATGCAAGCTAGTTACAATTCCTAAGTAACAAACACCGAACAGCTAAGATCAGTAGGACAGAAATTCACTTTAAATCTTGTCATATATTTTTAAGATAAGGTAGCATACACAATTCTCACAGGCCAGGAATTTTGGAGGATGGCAGATACCTGCAAAGACGTAAGCTCTTTGTTTGGAGCCCTTTTATCTGCTTTTACTGCCACTTTGAAATGGATATTGACTGCCCTTTCAGATTAGGTCCCTTTGTCCTGTCTGCCCTTTGTCTATGTCAGCATTCGTTTAACCTGTATTTTACAGCAGACAATATTGATCTCTTTTACATGTAATGTTTTGTAGTCTCAGTTACTTTTTCAATCCTTACCTTATACTTATTGAAAATGTTTTCAGTTCTAGAGGGCAGAATGATAAAATTTCAATTTCTTTTTAACCATTGCTAACTGGAAATTGCATTGCATTTTTGAAATAATGCAATATACATTACTGCTATCATCCTTGAAGACAGGCTAAACTTAGAGTAAGGGCCACATCTGGACAATACAGAAGCTACTGGACTTCCATCCAAAGATTTACTGAAAGGGTTACAAGCAGCAGATTTACAGCAGACTCAAACTCACTCCATTTCCATTTCTTGGTCAAGAGAGCCCATGGCTATCTAAGCAGCACTGCTTGCAAAGCAGGAAACAGCCCTAGGCATGGCGCCATTCCATTGCAAAGCCCACTCTCACACATGTAGAAAGGATCAGTTTAGAATAATGAATTAATCTGCACATTTTAGAGAATATGGGAATAAAACCAGTGTAGCCAGAGAAAAAACCTATAGATACAAGAAGAACATGCAGAGCCCATAGAGGCAGCAAAAAAGCACTGGATTTGATCCATGAGACACCATTGCTAACCACTGTGCCAAAACACTACACCAATTTTATCCTTTTATATTATTATTAGGTGCAATAATATAATACTTCTTCTTTCGTCTGCTCCCGTTAGGGGGTTCCTAAATATGTTTTTGCTCTACTAGCCATGCTACATGTTGAAAACAGGTAATATAGCATCTTATCTCTTGCCCTACATGTACCTTCAGCACCTTTCCTCAGTATTCATGCGTACTTGAACTACTCTTGACTGGCGCTCCTTGGCTCATGCACATTCCCCTAAAGCCTGCTTCTCAGACTCTGTCATTATTTTTGAGTCACCTTGAAGGTGACTCTCTCAGTGTGCCTGCTATGCCATTTCACATCCTTGTATGTCTAAATTTTGCATTTCCTCTTTCGATTACATCACCAAAGCCAAAGTGACCAATCATATTGCTTTAAGGGACAGGACACAAAGATGTGTTAATGTATTATTATATCTCTGTATATATAAAATCCAATATCTATCTGTTTGTATGTCTGTCTGCTTTTCACGAAAGAACTACTTAACAGATTTAGATTGGGGTTGCTTGAACATTCCGGTTGGTTTTACAACTTCTCCCATCGCACTAAGTATCATAGTTTGCGGCACCAATGTATATGCGCAAATCTGGGAGGCAGGACCTCAGGAGTAGAGAAGTACACGCGCCAGCCTCCATTCAAGTTGCTCTTCCTCTCGCCATGCGTTGGAGCGTACTTTGACTCTGCTTAGCTAACAATACCTATTTGTTCTGCGGACATAATCATCTAGAGATTGTTAATAAGTAACATTTGATGTTTTTGAGAGAGAGTGATCACAGCTACGTGTATTTTAGAGTTTTCCTGCTCATTGGCAGAGATATCACGTGGGGGACTCTCTGAACCCAATCAGCTACAGTGGCAACGTTTGACATTGGAGCGTACCTACCTTCCACTTGGCCAGAGATACCTTGCCAACTTTTTACATTTTTGGCAAAGAGATCACAGCTACATTCTCACCGCTGATAGCAAAACCAAAAATACTGTATATCAAGAGGCCCTCAGATATGAAAGCTATCAATATAAATTCATCTCAATACTTATTACATTTTTTATTTTTTTTATTGATTTTTAAAGTTTGTCCTGTTTCACTACTACGTGGGTGGAACCGTGGGGGACAGCTAGTAGTAGATAAACAAAGCTTGCTATCATGAAGTAGAAGATCTAAGACTATATATCCACAGTAACCACATTCATGTTTAATAATACAGATATCCATCTATCCATCCATCCATCCATCCATCCTCTTCCGCTTTTCTGAGGTCGGGTTGCGGGGGCAGCAGCTTGAGCAGAGATACCCAGACTTCCCTCTCCCTGGCCACTTCTTCTAGCTCTTCCGGGGGAATCCCGAGGCGTTCTCAGGCTAGCCGAGAGACGTAGTCCCTCCATCATGTCCTGGGTTTTCCCCAGGGCCTCCTCCCGGTTAGACGTGCCCAAAACACCTCACCAGGGAGGCATCCAGGAGGCATCCTGATCAGATGCCCGAGCCACCTCATCTGACTCCTCTCGATGCGGAGGAGCAGCGGCTCTACTCTGAGCCCCTCCCGGATGACTGAGTTTCTCACCTTATCTTTAAGGGAAAGCCCAGACACCCTGCGGAGGAAACTCATTTCGGCCGCTTGTATTCGCGATCTCGTTCTTTCGGTCACTACCCATAGCTCATGACCATAAGTGAGGGTAGGATCATAGATCGACTGGTAAATTGAGAGCTTTGCCTTAACGGCTCAGCTCCTTTTTCACCACGACAGACCGATGCAGAGCCCGTATCACTGCAGACACTGCACCGATCCGCCTGTCGATCTCACGCTCCATTCTTCCCTCACTCGTGAACAAGACCCCGAGATACAAGAACTCCTCCACTTGGGGCAGGATCTCACTCCCAATGCTGAGAGGGTACTCCACCCTTTTCCGGTTGAAGATCACGGCCTGATGTAGCAAACAGGACAACATCATCTGCAAAAAGCAGACTGTTCCTCCTGAATCCAAGGTTCCACCATCTGACGGACCCTCCTCTCCAGGACCCCCGAATAGACTTTTCCAGGGAGGCTGAGGAGTGTGATCCCTCTTTAGTTTGAACACACCCTCCGGTCCCCCTTCTTAATACAGATATTAGTCTCTATTTTTGCCTTGTGTTCACACTACCCCAGTGTTTTAACCCCTGAAAATGGATATATTGGAAACATTCACTGGATCTGCATGCTCCTGAATACACCCGCTTGGCATTGCAATGTGAATGGGTGAAAATGTCTTTTGAAAACACAGACTGTAATGTGATTGGTTTGTGCTCATTATGTAACCCTTTCCTGATTGGATTCTGCTCATTACATTGTCTCATTAATTGATTGGTCACTCTTCATGAAAGAAGACCATATTAGAATATAGCGGACATAGAAGAGATGTTTTCCATGCAGCCTGTTGTATTGCTTACCTGTACACATCTAAGTTGCATTTTGTACAATTTGAATGCTGCATACACGCACTAAAGGCAAATACGATTTTGAGATAGATCCCGTTGCTGGCGCCATTATTATCTCTTCATAGATTTTTTGTGCCAGTGTGCACATGCCCAATGTAGGCAAATGTCTACATCACATGCATTTTCAGTCGGTTTAGATTGCGCAGAGATACTTCTGTAAACAATGTTAAAATGCTAGTGTGCACAGATATCATTTTCTTTTAAAATTAAAATGTGTCAGTGTGGATATAGCCTAAGTATCTTCTATAGTGTGAAAATTCAATATTTAATTCTAAATTTTTAATTTAAAATTTTAATTACTATTTTAAACTTTTTCTTGTAATTATTGATGCCTGTTCAGAGGGGACTGGGCGGTCTCATGGCCTGGAATCCCTGCAGATTTTATTTTTTTTCTCCGGCCATCTGTTTTTTTTTTGTTTTTTCTGTCCACCCTGGCCATTGGACCTTACTCTTATTCTATGTTAATTAATGTTGACTTATTTTATTTTCTTGCTGTGTCTCTTATTTTTCTATTCTTCATTATGTAAAGCACTTTGAGCTACATTTTTTTGTATGAAAATGTGCTATATAAATAAATGTTGTTGTTGTTCGGTAAAAAAAATAAAAAATCCAAAAGGACAAACAGTGTTAGGAAATGATTGGCTGTTAGAGGAGGAAACCTAACAGTAGTTATTTGAAGGCAGGGACCTGCTAATGTAAAATTTTGCTAAAGTTGTCACTAAACCAAAATGGAACTGATATGATTTTATATTAACTGTTTCCCTCACATTCCTGAGTCTCTTTTGAGACACTTTATTATATCTTACAGTTTTTCTGGGGTGCTGAAGTTGTTCCTTGCATTTGTTTCTGGATTAAACTACATTTTAATGTAGTTAAAATAAATCACGTCTTACTGCAACGCCATGATTGTTTTCCTGTATGTGCTCTTATTGTGGTATAGTTTTGTTTTGTGTTACCAAGATGTTGCTATGCAGGTATTGTCGGGAGTGCACAGTGAGTGATATCAGTTGTGCGCCAGTATAAAGATTCATCGCCATTATTTTCATTGTTATCCAAGGTATGGATTTTTGTAAAAAAGCCTAGTAAATATCCTTATGTGCTTCATTTGTGACTACAAATTTTGTTTTTGTAGTTTGGCTTGATAGTTTTGTATTAAGTAATTACTAGTTTATGTTCTTGGCCTGTTTTTGTACCAATATTTCATTTTTCTGGTACTCTTTAATGAAAAATATTACTGTCTTGACTTCAAGGCAATACAGGAACCAACTGCCAAGGTCAAATACAAAACAAAATCCAAAAACCCTAACATATATCTGTTATGCTTTCTCTTTCTAATTTAGTCTTTGATTTTTTAGATACTTTGATACAATAAACTGACGAAATTCCCAAGTGGGCAACCATCTTTTATAGAGTAGGTGTGATGACATCATAGGGCAGGGGTGTAGAACTCCAGGCCTGGAGAGCCGCAGTGGCAGCAGCTTTTTATTCTAACCATTTTCGTAATACTGTAAATGACCAGTTTTCACTACTAATTAACTTCTTTTCTTTAGCCCTGTTCTTAAGGATTCAGTCCCCTGAATTGGTTCTTCATTAAATGACAGCCAAAAAGAAATAAGAGATGAAACGACCCAACAGATGACCAATTAAACTGGGGATTCAAACTCCAACCAGTTTTTTAATGAGATGCTGATTCTTGCTGTTAATTAAACCCGTCATTTAATTCCACGGCTTGTTGCTGCTTTCATTCTGCCACAGCAGACATTTCCAAAACTGTTTATTTTCTGTTTTACTGAGACTTTCACCTTTCTTTATTTTCAGCTATTGTGTGATGGGCACAGGTTAGCTGATCATGTGGCAGCTTGTTTTGTGTCTCATTATTGCTTGGCTGCTAATTAAGGAAGAAGAAACAACTAAGGGGTCTGAGTCACGTCAGTTAAAACTAAGGGAAAAGAAGTTAATTAGCAGCAAAAACCGATCACTAACTAAGGAGATGGTTAGAATGAAAATATGCACCCACTACGGCCCTCCAGGATCGGAGTTTGACACCCCTGTCATAGGGTACAAACCATGTAACTAGCAATGTGGAAGTTGCTGCAAACAATAGACACAAAAGACACAAAAACAACATTAAAAATTGTAAAAATAAAAATACAAACATATAGAAAAATACTACAAAATGACTCACAAAGACACCACTCAAATTAACTTTTGTCTCTGAGATGCTTCGCCTCTTGCAGTATCTGATAAGTGCAGGTAAAACTGTGAGGTAAGTAGCAAATAATAACAATACTTCACAACCAAGCATTGCTCTTAAGGTCATGTCATATTAGAAGACTTCTCCAGCGATCTTTAATCGTAGCTTTCATTGACATAATTATAAAGATTTGGATGAAGTTGTGCCATGCCCCAGTGAAGCAAGTCACGTCATGTTAAATACCCAATGACTCACTCTAACTAGTGCACGACTCGCTCTAACAAGATCAAACAAGTTTTGGCTTTAGTTGTAGGGGTGGGCTATGTATACATGAGAGCAGACAGCCAATAAGCCCTCATCTGGAAGTACAATGCATGAAACACATCAATCAGGAATAAGGAACACTGGTGTTTCGTACCTCGCAAACCGAAACCAGGTTGAACTGTTTCCTGAAGAGGCATTAGCTCTCTTGGAAATGTGTTCTTTTAAAATTGTGGCATATTAAATAATTAAACAATATCATAATATACCAGAAAAGGCGATATCCCTCCCATCGTGATTACGGCGGTACAAGAATCACATGAGAAACAATATGTTTTAGCTTACATTTACTGACGATTAACGCGGTTACAGACGGAGAGGCGCATGGACAAACTTAATCCAGGTGGGAAATCTGGATCAACACAGTCAGCCATTTTCTCGTCACCACGCTGGGAGGTTTTTCTTCGAGCTTTGTCGATTCCGCCTCTCAGGGTCTGGCTGTTGTCCAAGCCTTTATAATGTCTTGCTTCATTTGCTGGTTTTCTCTGTCTCCAAACAAGGGCTGAATTCCTCCTCCACAAAATACAGAAATATCATAGTGCTTACATGCCGATTCTCATTCTCCCAATAAGGAAAGAAGATTTGTGCTGATAGAGGACAGAAATACCCTAACCTGTGTTTAAGCTGACTATACAAGCCTCCAGTTGTCTTTGGCTATCTAATCCAATGCTTGGCTAGCAATTCTAACTGCTGAGCCCCTGTGTGCCACAGTTAACATGCACATGTGAATAAAACTCATAACAGTATTGTCCAGATATAGTGACATAAAGAAAAATGTAGTATAACACTGTCTAATGTTTTGTGTTTTACATACCACAACAGAATGGAAAAAGAAAAAAGCAGATGAGATTGCAGCCAAACTTGGTATACCTGTTAACCCTTTGTACAGCAGCTGTTTCTCTCAAGCATCACTCTATTGTCTATCAGAAACAGGGGCAAGCAAAACTGTGCTGGACGATTGATACGTTAAATTCACTGGCTAAATTTAACATGCCCAGCATTTCTTAATCCAGCAAATTAACGTGGTATGGCAACACAGCCAGCTAGTCTGACATACTCTCTGACTAGAAGTCACATAAGGTGACATAAGCTTTAGACCACCAGACATAAATTATGAGACCAGCGTAGTTGAACAAACAACATATTACCAATGGTAAACTGGCCTTAGGGGAAAAACTAGAAAAAGAGTAGATTAATAATAGACACCAATAATTGTTCTTAGTAAAATCAAGTTGAACCTTCCCAGGAAAAGAGATGCTAATTTTCACTCCTGAACGGTGCTGAATGGTAGATCTGAAGCTAAAGATCTGCGCTGGTATCCCGAAGGTTGCCAGTTCAAATCCCTGTCACTGCCAAAAGAGATCCTATTCTGCTGGGCCCTTGAGTAAGGCCCTTAACCTTCAGTTGCTCCAGGGGCGCTGTACAATCACGCTCTGGCCCCAAGGGGTTTGCGAAAACTAACAAATTCCTAATATGAGAAATTGTATAAGGCGAAATAAAGAACAAAAAAAAAAACCTTCCCAGGAAAAGAGATGCTAATTTTCGCTCCTGAACCTGCACCTTTGGGCTTAGCCTGATAAAGGCATGTGGACCCAACTTTTGAGCATAAGAACATCATTATTAGGAACTTATTGAACAACAACATGAATATTCCAGGTATACTGGCACATTTAGTGGTGTTGGCCATCAAGAATGAACGATGCCAGGTCAATGCCATTGATTGGTCTTTCATGTCACTTCATTATGGACTCACTCCTTCCAAGATACTGAACACCAAGCTGCAGCAATAAAAAAAATAATAAAGAAGGCCTAGTTTAACTCAGCCTTGTAGGTAACCAGTCACATTATCATGTTAATCAGACAGGATGTCCGCTTATGGCAAACATACTGGTAGTCCTCAATCCAAGCCTATATAAAATCAGAAGTATAAAAATTTTTTACATGTTGTATTTAATAGTTTCTTTGATAGGACATGTTTTATGAACACATTATAAAATTAAAATTTTTCTCATGTATTTTACAAGATGCTTTATTCCCATATGCTGCCCACTAGGTTATTTGGTTGTTACTTACAATTATCAACATTAAATAGAATGCCTTAAAGTATGCAGCTAGATTTGTTGAAATGGATGTAATGGTTGATGACTTGAGCTGTTCGGAATTAAAAGTTTACAGCTTTGTAAATCTTTGAAAGAGTATCGACAATGATCTTTAATAAGATAGAAATTCATTTTAGATCAGTTAGATATGTAGCAAAGTGCTTGCAGCATTTGGCACAGGTCAAAACTCAGGCTGGAATATTTTAAACTTGTCACAATCTTTGAATTCTTTTGTGCAAGAAGACTGTTTCAAAGCAAACCTCAACACTCCAACTGAGATGAAATGAAAGTGTGACAGAGTATTGCCTTGTCAGAGATGGACAGATAAGGGTGAATACTGGCCTTGATTCATTGATATTGTTATTGAATATTAGTTATTTGTGTTCACATTTATCCATCCATCAAAAGATTCACCAAATCCACTTAATCTACTGTTAGGTCTGCAGGGTCCGTATTACAGACGCACTGCTTACATGATAGAAGACAGTGTTAGACATTATAGCATCCATTCCATGGTACAAAGCCACATAAAGTCATACGGCGCAGTTTTAGGGCTGCATGTCTTTTGGATGTGAGATACACACAAACACATGGAGAATATACAAATATATCACTCCGATAACCTTAATGAATTTGTTTATTTAGATTCACCCATAGCACAAAGATCAACTTCCAGATTAACACACTTTCAATTTTGATGATCAGACAGTTCCACAGTACTTCCACAATACCCATTTACATTTTGTCATTAGAATTTATTTAATTAGAGCTAAAACAAGGAAAATATTGCAAGCTGGAACTTATTGAACATTTTCTTCTAAACATACTACTGGATTACGAGAAGGTTGGTAGTTTTCAGTATTCACTTTGCAACATAATGAAAAAGAGTGAAAATGCCTGAAAAAGACCCACAAACCAGGCCAGGACCTTCAATGTCCTTTCTATAGATAGGCCTCACACCGGGCAGCTTAATCCCAAATTCAGCCAACAGGCTTCAGTCTATGAAGGCCTAGAAAGAGGCACTGGCTTTAAATGGATCAAAAATCTCCTTTGGCATGTTCATGGCTAAATATGACTTAAGATAGATAAACTATTGATGGAGTAATCTCATGAAGCAACTTTCTGGCTGTAGTGACAAATACAAGCATATTCATGGGCAACACGTGTAAATTGAGGATAGCGGATGTCTGAAATAAGAATGAAAAATCAGTGTGGCATCACAGAATAGAATTTTTCACTTTCTGGTAGTTTTTGTTTTAGCCATATTTTGGATAATATTTGCTTTTATGCAAAATTAATGTACATATGTAGAACTACAGCCATCTGTATATCACCAATGATTTTGATTAGCTTCTCACCATTACAAAGTTTAAATGGAAACTGACGTTTGATTACAACAAATTGTGTAACATCTAACTTGTTAGGCCCAGTCAAGGTATCACAAAAAAGAGGGACATAAGTCTAGCATATCTGGTGCACAGAGGCTCCTCATGATGTGATTAAAATGTTAATTCTGGAGTCTATGTTGATTATTTAGATTTCAACTCAACGGGTAGCACTGCTAGTCTATTGATATAAAATGGTAAGCGTTGTGTCCATCTGTCATGTGATTATTCATGAACCACTGGGACTAGAACCTTAGTCTTAAACAACAACGTTTTTATTTCTATAGCACGTTTTCATGCAAGGAATGTAGCTCATAGTGCTTTACACAATATAAAAAACAGCAAGTTAGAAACAGATAGTTATATATAATTAAATAAATAACATATAAAGATAATTTATAAAGAATCAATATGCACTTACATAACACAGATATGCAAGTACTAGAATCCTGATTTGAAGATAAGCTTTTTAGTCCATTAAGATAAGTCTGATCCTATGCTCAGGTAGCCAGAGAGGACAGAAAAAAAAAGCTCCAGGGACGAGATGCTGGAGAGAAAAAACAAAATCTGCAGGGGCTCCAGGCCAAAAGAGCATCCCGCCTTCACTGGGCATTCTACCTAACATAAAGGTGCTATAGTCAGTCTGATTATATTTTTAATTTTCACATTAGTCAGTTCAATGAAGTTCGTCTCATAAGACAGAGTACGTACTTTCATTCCATCATCACAAGTGGCTGCACAGTACTTTGATCAGGTGGTGTTGACATAAAACACCACCACAGAGAGACCAGAAAAGAGAACAGAGAAAACGTAGGGATTAATAATGACATAATATGATATTGCAGTGTGAATATAATCTATTAGAAGTACATCAGAAATTAATTAAAAAAGGCCAAATTGAAAAAGTGGGTTTTTAATAGTTTTTAATTGATCAATGGGATTTGTCTGGTGTATCTCTATCGGTAAAGTATTCTAAATTTTTAGTGTTTAGAAGCAAATGACCACCTCACCACATCTTTTATGCTTAGCTCTCTGTATAATAAGCAAACCAGTGTTAGACGTTCTGAGGTTACAACTGGGAATTTAAGGTTATTCAGAGCTTTATACACCATTAGCTATATTTTAAGATCTATTCTAAAAGACACAGGCAACCAATGTAACAATGCTAAAACTGGTGTGATTTTCTTTTGTTTCATTTTGAACTAACTGTCCTGTTAGGAGAGTATTACAGTAATCTAGTTAACTAAAAACAACAGCCTCAATTAATTTTTCAGTGTCTTGCAATGTTTTAAGAGGTCTAACTTTTGTAGTATTTCTTAAGTGAAAAAATGCAGTCCTAGTAATGTAATGTATGATTTAAAGTTTAGACCAGAGTCCATGATCTCATCTAAATTCTTAACTTCCACCTTGACTTTAAGTGACAAAGGGGTTGTTTATTTCCAAGATCTTCCCTATTTCAATTTTCCCAATAACTAAAATTTTTGTTTTTTTTCTATTCATCTATTCAGTAATTCAAGACAGACATTGAATCAAAGGGCACTGATAGTTAGGGTCATTGGGTGCTATAGATAAGTAAATCTGTGTGTCATCTGCATAGCTATGGTAGCTCAAATTGTGTTTTGAGATAATCTGGCCAAACAGGTGCACGTACTGTAAAACTGAAAATTTTAGTGGGCCCAGAATAGATCCTTGTGGTACCGCATTTAAAATATCATGGATCCTTGAGCTGCAATCACTATAACTAACAAAAAAATTCCTGTTTGTTAAATAAGACTGAACCCAATTTAGACATAGCCAGAGAGATCAAAAGCTTATGATGTGATATGTGCCAGGGAAACAAAATACTTGGCTAGTGGCAGCCTCCATGATGGCAAACCGCATAGGCAAATTGATTGAGAAGGTGACATGACCGAAACGAAAACAAGAGCAGAGACATCTGCTAAGCATGAAGCAAATTGTAGAAACTGATTGCATGGTAGAACGAAGAAGAATGACAGCTCTAGCATTTGTTTATGCGTCAAGCACAAGCAGCACAGCAATGGTCTGTACTTATGAACTACTGGAGCTAGAACCTTGATCTTGGGAGGAAAAAAGGTCTGTGTATTTCCTAGTATTAAAGAATAAATAAACATAACAATATGAGAAAAACATACATAAAAAAGTACATGAAAAACTAACAAAAAATAACAATAAAATGGAAAACATACATAGACCAGGGAATTAGTGCAGGCTTATACATAACACATGTAAGTGGGATGAAACAAGATCTGAATTTTAGAGCTCTCTAAAGTCTTTGCCTATTTATGTCTACCTTTACCTTGATAAAATACTACATCTATTGCACTAGTTGTGTCATAATATTAGAATTAATGTGTAAAATATTTTTGAAGTATATTGTTTACCCTTTACTTTTAGATAAAACATTACAAGTATACATTGTTAATGCTTATATGTCACCTGTTCACCTTAGAGGGTCTTCTCTAATTAGAGTCCCAGGCTCAGAGCTGATTTATAATTTACACTTAAGGAAACAAAACATTCTGACATTTTTCAGGCGGCAGTCTATAATATTCTTATATTAATCGGCTGGCTGTAGTGTATGATAAACAGCAGTTATTGACGAAGATCAGTCACAGAGATTTTCAAAATTATTTCTCATGAATGACTTTCTGGACTGACTTGCGTCTGTAAGCTTGTTTATCATGTTTGCTATACTCCATAAAGAGATAATGTTAGTAAGAATGTCCTGGCGTAATGGAGAGCTGAGGCTTCAATAAATAGTTTAAGTGGATGCGCTAGTGCTGCAAAAAGTGGTCTGTAAAGCATTCCTAAAATATGTGAAAACATAAAAGACTTTTATGGGTATAATAGTTGAAAGTCATTGCTTCAGTATGCTAGACTGAAAATGGAGATAAATGGATGTAGGCAAACATCACCTAGATAAAAGGCCCATTCACTCCGCAATGCTTCTGCCAATTGGAGGCTGCTGTCTGAGGTACAGTAGGTAATGAGAATTTCTGAGATTGAGATTTTCTGTCTGTTTACTGGAGTTATTTTCTTTTATATTTAAACTATAAATTCATATAAAGCCTCAATTGATCTGTTAACTCTTCTGGGATACACAAACTTATATTGCAGGAGTGTCTCTTGGACCTTTTAAAGTAAGCCTGCATCATCAACATTTAAAACATGTTACATATGAACTGTTACTTTTCTCTCTTTTTCACCAAAGTTTTTTGTTCCTGTGGTTTTCTCTCTTTAAGAGGTGTTTCGATCCTTCATCTTTTCTTCATCTTCCACTGACCAACTCAGATTATTTTTTATAGGCCTGTGAATGTAGGTGCTCTCCTATCAAGCCATAGAGATGGCTGTGCCGATTGCGTTTTTCAAGCCAGGACAGCTGTTAAGTATTGATCTGCGTCCTGCGATTACACACACATTGTAAAATATTTTATACATGTCATTTTTGAACCAGAAGAATAGCTGTGTAGGATAGCTCAGCACTTATAAACTTCCACAATAACCTTTCACCCCTGGGGGGGTGTGGTTTCCTCTCAAAAGGCAACAACAACTTATTTCTTTTATAGCCCAAAATCACACAAGGAATGCTTCAATGAACCACTTTTTTTTGAAAGCCCCTCAGTGTTGACCACCTAAGAAGACGAGAACCCCCCCCCCCCCCAAAAAAAAAAAAAAAAATATTATTTTAAAAAAAGACCAGATCACAGTAGTCTTTTCATGCCATGTGGTTGGTTTTGTTTTGTGCAGCTATATGTGAACAGGAAATGTATCCTTACCTCAAAAAAAATTGTGCCAGGAATATGCAATAAAATGTATTATTTCACAAACTTGTGTCAAATTTATACTCAACAACTGACTTGGCTTGAAAAATGGATGCATTTGGTAAATTTTTAAGATTTTCCTCCTCGCATCATACTCTCCATTTTAAAGTGCCAGAGCAAAATATTTTTAAAAATTCATAGAACATGCTTAATTTTAGAACACAGTTTCACCTGGTAAATGTATATATACACCATGTTTATAAAGAAATTACTTTGACTTGAAAAATACAGAAGTTACTCTTTAATATTGAATTTCTTTAAAAGGCTGTCAAAATGTATAGTAAGTTGGGCCGCTAAAGAGAACAATACAGCAATACAGCAGTAAACTCAACTAGCTGGGTATAAATAAATGGGGAAAAACTGCCTTTTGGAACAGCACTAACCACCCAGAATAAGAGAAAAAGACATACTCATAGACAAAAAACGTAATCCTGCGAGACAATGAAATTGTTATACAAATTAATTGAGAAGAAAACATGGTATGTAGCTGTGGTCATAGATCAGATTCCGCTTTGGCCACTGCAAACCTTTGTGTGTGCTGCTATGATCCCTTCGCCCCAGTGTACTCCTACTGCCGGATTGGAATTGTAGTCCCCACATAGGTGCTGGTATTTGAGTTGATCCCGTCACATTTAAATCCCTCTTTCTGATATGACACATAGCCTATATTTTAAGCTGAACCGAGATCAAAACTTCTTCTTCTTATTTCGGTTGTTCCCATTAGGGGATCTTTTTCCATATCTTCCTGTCCTCTACATCTTGCTCTGTCACACCCATCACCTGCATGTCCTCTATCACCACATCCATAAACCTCCTCTTAGGCCTTCCTCTTTTCCTCCTGCCTGGCAGCTCTATCCTTAACATCCTTTTCCCAATATACCCAGCATCTCTCCTCTGCACATGTCCAAACCAACACAATCTCACCTCATTGGCTTTGTCTCCCAACCGTCCAACCTCAGCTGACCCTCTAATGTCCTCATTTCTAATCCTGTCCATCCTCGTCACACCCAATGCAAATCTTAACATCTTTAACTCTGCCACCTACAGCTCTGTCTCCTGCTTTCTGATCAGTGCCACCGTCTCCAACCCATATAACATAGCTGGTCTCACTACCATCCTGTAGACCTTCCCTTTCACTCTTGCTGATAC
>JANRMT010062841.1:27725654-27783094 GCA_026402145.1 Polypterus bichir lapradei | reverse complement strand
CCTCTCCAGGGTCTCCTCAAAACAAATAGCTAAAACAAACAGACATCCAAACAGCTTACAACTGTATTTATAGAGAAATACACTTTAAATTATAGTGCAGCCATCTTTAGAAGACTATATCTGAACAGAAAAGCTCCTTATGGAAGGTGTGTTTTAACAAGTGAGTTTGTTGTTATGCCTTCAATGAAGTAAAATTTTGCAACCTTTTACCAACTGTCAAATACTTAAAAATCTAACTTTGAAATCTGCCATAAATAATGAATGTGTATATTTAGATTCAAAAAAGCCTTTGCAATTGTGTTTTGATTGTTTTATTAAAAGTGATGGCAGAGTTCTTTTTGAAATTTGAATTTGTTTATCTTGATTCATCTGTTGATTTACTAATTGCCACTCCAGAATCTGTTCATTGTTTAACACTACACACAGCACATTCAAAATGCATTTCAGAACTAACATTGCACCTTGAAAAATGGTGATATCTAAATAAAGAAAATCAAAGACTCCTCTTATGAAAGCTGGTCAGAATAGTCTAATTCTAATTACATACAGTAAACATATTTGATAGTAATAATGAGACTCACGAAAGTCCATTTAAAATGTGCCAGTGGTTCAATTTTCAAATCATGCAGGAGGTCAGATCTGTAAATGAATGGGTTTCCCTTGCAGGATTACACTCAAAAAATCAGTAGACAATCAAATCTGATAAAGAAATATTGCTCATAGTGCTGCCTTCCCTGATTAAAGTCAAGTCGCATCACTCACCTTCTGAAAATGCTGATGTGGCCATACCCGACAGAAGGCTAGTAGATGTTTATTGGGCACAACATTAAGCAGTAGGCATACAAGAAGCTAACAACACCATGGAAAAGAGGGATAACTGAAAGAATTTGACATGCATTTCCAGCTAATGAGAAATAAAAATAAGCAAAACCGATAATCTATAGTGCTTGTTACATTATTGTCTCAGACTATCAGACATAAAACGGCTGGAAATCAATATTAAAAGTCAAAATTCAGACAGATACACATGTAAAATGTACAAGTGCATATACAACACATACAAGAGAAAAGCAAATAATCCAGCTTGAGAATGCCAGAGACCACCACAGCCTTGAGTACCCTGTATACAAACAAAAAATCAGCAAACTGGTTGCCCTCGTCTCCATGATAAGACCAATTTAGCTGGACACATAACAAATATATTGCAATGACTTATGAAAAAAATGAGGACTTCCAACTATAGGGTACCTCCTTGTCCCTGTTTGTCAATTCCTGTCTCAATAGGTGGGAGAATGTACTTGGCCAAAAGGCTGAAGGGGTGCCCAGCTGGCCAAAAAGAAATGGAAACAAAGTTTAGCAATAGATTTACTAGACATAATTACAATGATAAGCTATTCAATCGCTTTATATATTCATTGAACTCAATTACATTGTCCTGAGTCTTTTCTAATGCCATTAGGCCCAGAACGGACACCAATCTATTGCACATGACATAGTTGCACAACTCAGAGTAGACCAGGTTCAGGTCTCCACTTAACCTAAGAAGCACATGCCTCCATGGGTTTCCTCCAGGTCCTCCGGTGTCCTTTCACTATACAGGACATACAGTTTATGTTGAATTTATGATGCTAAATTGGCCCTACTCGGTGTTTGATATGTTTATTCACCCTGACATGGACTGACACCCTGGTCCAGGGTTTGTTCCTGAATTCTGCCCTATACTAGCTGAGATAGGATCCAACACACCCAACCCTGACGTGGATTAAATTACTTAAAATCCTTGTAAGGAGTAAATGCACCCATGTAGACAATATCATTGCAAAGTTAGAATAAGGTTTTGACCAGTTTTATAATTTTGGTTCATTTGAAACTGATATACTAAGTGCTAAAACAGTACAACATGAGCATAACACTCACTAAGCAACTTCTTAGGATCACTATACTCATATTAGGTAGGCCCTCCTTTTGCTCTCAAAACAGCCTCAGTGCTCCATGGCATGGGTTTCACAAGGTGTTGGAAACATTCCTTTGAGATTCTGGTCCATGTCGACATTATCACATTAGAACATTAGAACATTAGAACATTCCAGACGAGAACAGGCCATTCAGCCCAACAAAGCTCGCCAGTCCTATCCACTTGTTTCCTCCAAGAAAACATCAAGTCGAGTTTTGAAAGTCCCTAACGTCTTACTGTCTACCACACTACTTGGTAGCTTATTCCAAGTGTCTATCGTTCTTTGTGTAAAGAAAAACTTCCTAATGTTTGTGCGAAATTTACCCTTAACAAGTTTCCAACTGTGTCCCCGTGTTCTTGATGAACTCATTTTAAAATACACGTCTCGATCCACTGTACTAATTCCCTTCATAATTTTAAACACTTCAATCATGTCCCCTCTTAATCTTCTTTTGCTTAAACTGTAAAGGCTCAGCTCTTTTAATCTTTCCTCATAATTCAACCCCTGTAGTCCTGGAATCAGCCTAGTCGCTCTTCTCTGGACCTTTTCTAGTGCTGCTATGTCCTTTTTGTAGCCTGGAGACCAAAACTGCACACAGTACTCAAGATGAGGCCTAACCAGTGCATTATAAAGGTTGAGCATAACCTCCTTGGACTTGTACTCCACACATCGTGCTATATATCCTAACATTCTGTTAGCCTTCTTAATGGCTTCTGAACACTGTCGGGAAGTTGATAGCTTAGAATCCACTATGACTCCTAAATCCTTCTCATAAGGTGTACTCTCGATTTTCCGACTGCCCATTGTGTATTCAAACCCAATATTTTTACTTCCTATGTGTAATACTTTACATTTACTGACATTAAATTTCATCTGCCACAAATCTGCCCAAGCCTGTATGCTATCCAAGTCCTTCTGTAATGATATAACAGATTCCAAATTATCTGCTAATCCACCTATCTTGGTATCATCTGCAAACTTAACCAGCTTGTTACTTGTATTCCTATCTAAATCATTTATATATATTAAAAATAGCAGCGGCCCTAGCACTGACCCCTGTGGAACACCACTCTTAACATCGGCCAGTTCTGATGAGGTTCCTCGCACCATCACCCTCTGCTTCCTGTGTCTGAGCCAATTCTGTACCCATCTAAAAACATCACCCTGAACTCCCACTTCTTTTAACTTGATGCCCAACCTCTCATGTGGCACCTTATCAAATGCTTTCTGAAAGTCCAGATAAATAACATCATATGCTCCACTTTGATCGTATGCTTTTGTTGCAACCTCATAGAATTCCAACATGTTAGTAAAGCACGACCTCCCTCTTCTGAACCCATGCTGACTGTTCCTAATAACTCCTGTCCTTGCCATGTGTTGCTCAATCTTATCCTTAATAATTCCTTCCATTAATTTTCCTGTGATGCATGTTAAGCTTACTGGCCTATAGTTGCTTGGATCTGCCCTGTCACCCTTTTTATATAATGGAATGATATTTGCCATTTTCCAGTCCTTCGGAATCTCTCCAGTGCTCAGTGACTTCCTAAAAATATGTGTCAAGGGTTTATATATGTACTCACTAGCCTCCTTAAGAACATGAGGATAAATATTATCTGGTCCTGGTGATTTGTTTGATTTCAGCTTATTTAATCTGAGCAGCACTTCTCCCTCTTCAATTTCCAAATCCCTCAGTACCTCCTTAGCAGTTGCGTTTACCTCTGGGAGGTTATCCACTCGCTCACTTGTAAACACCTCCGAAAAATGTAAGTTTAGGGCATCTGCTATTTCATTGTCTGTATCTTTTAATTCCCCTTTACTATTCCTGATGAACTTGACCTCCTCCTTGACTGTTCTTTTACTACTAAAATACTGAAAGAATCTCTTGGGGTCTTCTTTCGCCTTATCTGCTATATTCCTCTCCAACTGTCTTTTAGCCTCCCTGATATCCTTCTTAATGGTTGCTCTCATATTTTCATACGCTCTACGATTCACTTTGCAGTCATTAGTCTTATATGCCTTATACAGCAGTTTTTTCCTTTGCAACTTCTTTTTTAAATCTTTATTAATCCATCGTGGAGTTTTTTTTAGTTTCCTATTAATTCCAAATTTAGGTATGTATCTGTCCTGCATTACATGTAAAACATTTTTAAATCTGTTCCACTGCTCCTCGACTGTCTCCACACTTAAAAGCTTATCCCAGTCTATCCTACTTAGACTTTGTCGAATCTTCTCAAAATTAGCCCTACCAAAGTTCAACTTAACAATTTTAGTCTTTGCATCCGTACTATTACAAAATACTGAGAACTGTATTACATTATGGTCACTTGACCCTAGTGGTTCAATCACCTCTACACCCTCAATTCTATCCTGATTATTACAGAATACTAAATCTAGACAGGCTTCACCCCGTGTTGGTACTTTAACATGCTGTGTTAAAAAACAGTCGCTGATTACTTCTAAAAACTCCTGCTCTTGTGCTCCTCCATCTGCAAGGTTATCCCAGTTAATATTTGGATAATTAAAGTCCCCCATGACTATAATATCCCCCTGTAAACTTGCCTTTTTGATATTACTAAAAAGATGTGTGTTGAAGTTATTGTCTGAATTGGGTGGTCTATAACACACTCCTAAAATAAGACCTCTTTCCCTAATATTTTCCAGGCGAAGCCACATGTCCTCACTAAGATGGGGCTCATCATCCAACTGAAGAGGACTTACATTTAAACCCTGTTTGGCATAAACAGCAACCCCACCTCCTTTTCTGTTCTGTCTATCCTTCCTAAAAAATGTGTATCCCTCTATGTTACACTCATCTCCATCTTTGTTATTTAGCCAGGTTTCCGTTATTGCTATAATATCATAATTATGCTCTGCTACATACAACTCCAACTCACTTACCTTATTTTTGATACTTCTAGCATTAAGGCAAGCTATTTTTAAAGTGTTAATCCTTCTACATTTACGTGTTTGCTTAGAATTTACATTACTATGCATTTTTTTTTCTACACCATTGTTTGTTCTTCCATATATAGATCTAAATCTGGCCTGTCCTAAACTCCCTGCCCCCCCATTCCCTAGTTTAAACAATCCTCGACTAGCCTACACATATGCCTCCCCAATACATTGGTGCCCCTCCAGTTCAGATGTAACCCGTCACGGCGGAACAGGTCCCATCTGTTCCAAAAGGAGTCCCAATGCACCATAAACCTATACCCTTCTACCCTGCACCAAGATTTGAGCCACGCGTTAAGCCTTCTAATCTCCTCAATCTTACCTGGACTGGCGCGTGGCACAGGCAGAACTTCGGAGAAGACTACCTTGTCAGTTCTGCTCCTCAGCTTGGTACCTAACTCTTTGAATTTGGATCGCAGAACTGACAGACTACCCTTATGTATGTCATTTGTTCCAACGTGGACAATGACAACTGGATCCACCCCCGCTCTGGCCAAGAGCCTATCCACCCTTCCAGGGAGGTCTCCCACCTGTGCTCCCGGAAGGCAACACACCGTGCGAGACTCTCTCTCTCTGGAGCACACCTGCGCTTCAATCCCCCTAATGATTGAGTCCCCAACTATCACTACCTCTCTCTTTCTGGGAACTGGTTTTGAGGTGGCCCATTGGGGCTCCTCAACCCTGCCTACCACCTCAGAATTATCAGAGTCACCGTCCAGCTCCGCAAGGACATGATAACGGTTAGACACTTCTAATTCTGGGGTTGATGCCCCCGGACAGTGTGCACCCTTTACCTTACGCCTTGTGACCGTGACCCACCTATTCCTACCTGTCTGGTCTGGAATCTCCTCCCGCGCCACCTAAAGGGTGCACACTATCTCTCTAAAGGACACCTGGGCCAAGTCCGCCAATTCTCTATTACAACGCAGGTCAGCCAACTCCTCCTCCAGTTCAGCGACCCTGAGCTCGAGGTGATGGATCAGCTGGCATCTCTTACAGATGTAGCCCTCATAGACAACTGGCTCTTCCAAACCATCATCTAAAAAGTCCAACATCCAACAGGACTTGCATTGCACTGGCCTCATTATTAAAATTTGACTTGGGATTACTAAACTGCCTTAACTTTTTTTTTCTTAAAATTAAATTTCTTCTTCTTTCAGCTGCTCCTTAACTTAAATGGTAAGTTTCTACAGATGCAGTTTCTACAGATTTTTCAGCTAGACATTCATACTGCGAATCCCCCATTCTACCACATCCCAATGGTGTTCTGTTGGATTCAGATCCGGTGGCTGGGAAGGCCACTGAAGAACACTGAGCACATTTTCATATTCTTGAAACCAGTTTGCTTTGTGATATGGTGCATTATCTTGCTGGAAGTAGCCACTAAAAAAACAATAATTCGTGGCCTAGAAGCAAATACAGTAATGCTCTAACTGATTTTATGAATTTACTTTAGTCTTGTTGCTGTGGTGTAACCCATTGCATGGCTCCACTCGGGTCCTAATCTGGGATACTGAGGTGGTTTGTCCTGTGATGGGTGCAGCAACCTCTCTCTCTTTCTTTACAATAATTTGATTTTCCTTTCACTACCAACAGTGTATTTCCTAAAATATTAAGTATATAGAATGCATTGTTTTAATTGTTTTTTATTGTGTTTATTGTATTTTAAACCACTTAGAGGTGGCTTACCTATGAAATAAGCTATACAAAGATGCATGTTTCCTATTCACTATTGTAAGGACTTGCTCCTACTTTGTTCAATGATTGCTTGGACTGGGTGTTGTGCAGGGTTGTGGGGACCAGCGGCTGCGGGGCATCTATTGGTGAAGAATGATTCAGTGATCTTGAGTTTGCCGATGATATTCTGATCTTGGCGGAGTTATTGGAGGCTCTGATCGGGGCTCTCGAGAGACTTAGCGAGGAGTTTAAGTGTGTGGGCTTCCATGTATCCTGCATAAAACCCGAGATCCAGGCCTTTAATAACTTCTTGGGCACAGCCATCAGCAGTGTGTCTGTTTGCAGAGAGAGTGTCAACCCCGTCGAGAAGTTTACTGAGCTCGGCAGCGACATTCATGTCTCTGGTGACTCATCCTATGAAGTCAGTAGACGGATTGGGAGAGCGTGGGGAGCGGTTGGAAAGGAGTGTGTAGCTCTCCCAATATCTTTGTAAAAGGATGAAGGTCCAAGTCTTTAGAGTTCTGGTGCTTCCTGTTTTGCCTTATGGTTGTGAGACATGGTAGCTGTCCAGTGACCTGAGACGCAGACTGGACACCTTCGGTACTGGGGCTATTCAGATAATCTTTGGGTACCGCTGGTTTGACTTTGTGTTGAATGAGTGGTTGCTCATCGAGTCCTGAATGAGGCACATTACCTGCATTGTGTGGGAGCATCACTTACGGAACTACAGCCATGTGGTGCAATTCTGGCTTGCAGGATCTTCATTGTTGAAGACCTGAGAGGCTAGACCAGGCCAAGGGGACACCGACGTAACACCTGGATGCAGCAGATAGATGGTCATTTCCAGAGGGTGGCCCAGACTGGTCTGCATGTTTGCCTGGGGGGATGCCAACCGGGATCCCGAGTTGTTACATTGTGTTGTGAGTGCAGTAACATGCTGTACCAGTGCATGCTCCCTAACCTGACCTGACCTGATTCTACTCTAGCAGCACAGGGTGTAACACAGGAACCAGCCATGGATATAGCAATAGTCCATTGCAAAGCCCACTCACACACACATACACACTCATACAGTGTTGGTTTAGAATTTCCAATTAACCTAACATAAACATCTATAGATGATAAAAATGAATACCCAGAAAAAAAAACAAAGCACTCGCACACAAACAAGGTTCTTGAATCAGTTGCAGTAACCACTCTCCTAGCTTACATGAAAAGAAGATTAAAAACTTGCTAGCAATAAATGACAAAACCTTTATAAAATAAGCATTCATAGCCTATGTTACACTGTTTGCATTTCTGACTGGAAGCTAAAATTTTGTTCAACAAGTGAGACACTGAGACCTCCTGATCTGAAAGTTAAAGAAGGAGAGTCTGGCACAGACCTGGCTTCAGAATACAGGGAAGCAGCTGATCACTGATCCATGTGAAATATTAAATTTGACAGCATGAGATGTAAAGGCCACTTATCGGTCATTTGCAGACATTTGATGTACATCTGAGAAAGGGAAAAATATTAAGGCTTAACTTAAAATAATCCAGAATACCAGATAAATGGCATAAAATACAAATAAGATCATTTTATATCAATCTACCAAGCACATCATGGCATCCACATCACCAGGAAAAACCCAATATCAGAATAAGGCTTTGAATACTAATCTAATAATACTTAATAATAATTAGACCATTACTTACTGTAATTTTCCATTTTATTTAAGACAGTTAAGCCCAAAATCTCATTATTCTGTGTAGTTTAAAAAATTCCTGTGTGCTTGTTTCAGGCTCTGTTTGTTCACAGCTGTCCTTTTTTTCTGAAGTGCTGCATCATTTATTTTATTATTATTAGTATTTTCAGTTATTAACAAAAGTAATTGTGATACTTTTGTTTGTATTTATTTTATTTTTCGGGCACCACTTTTAAGAGTTGCTGTTGTTATGACGTGGTGTTGGTAGCTACAGAGCATGACTACAGGTCAGGTCAAGCTGGGTAGCATGCACTGGTACAGCATGTTGCACACGCACCACATGACGAAAGAACTTGGGATCCCGGTTGGCAACAGCCCAGGCAGACACGCGGTCCAGTCCCAGCCTCAGGAAATAACCCTCTATTTGCCACAGCCAGGTCCAGCCACTCGGGTGCTCAACAATGAGGATCATGTGAGCTTGATCACACTCAGGGAATCGTACCACATGGCCGTAAGTGCTGTAACTGACGCTTCCTCACAATGCAGGTAATGTGCCCCATTTGGGACTCCATGAGCAACCTCTCATTTCACACAAAGTCAAACCAACGGTACTCAAGGATGCGCCGAAGAGACACAGTACCAAAGGAGTCCAGTCTTCGTCTCAGGTCACTGGATAGCGTCCATGTCTCGCAATCATATAGCAAGACAGGAAGCACCAGGACTCTAAAGACTTGGCCGCACACCCCTTTCCAGCAACCTTATGACCCCCTATGCTTTCCCAATCTGTCTACTGACTTCATAAGAAGTCACCAGAGACATGAATCTCACTGCCGAGGTAAGTAAACCTCTCGACACATTGCTGATGACCATACCCGAGAGGTCATTAAAGGCTTTGATCTTCATTTTTACCACAGATCCCTGCAGCCTTCCCTTCCCACCTGTGCAATCTCAGTGACATTGGTGGTTCACAGCTAATTGGAGGATCAGCCTCAAGAACCGTGGACCCAGAGATATCCAACGTTCTAGCCAGAGGAGCAGCTTTAAACAGCTGCTCAAAGTAGCCAGCCTAGTGGGTCACAACTGCGGTGTCATCAATAAGAACCATTCCATCAGCCACTCTGAGGAACAGATTCAGAGGTACATAGTGCTTTGATTCCTCTGTAAGCAGGATGTGGGTCACTAGACCATAGATGGTGTGTCACCTGCTCATGATTTCCTCTAACAAACACCCCCTTATCTGCCCTCAGAGCCCTTGCAGCCGTCCTTCTCAGTTACCAGTACAGATAGGAGTTGCTATCAAGCTGGGCGCCGTGACTCCTCTTGAGTATATTTAGAGTGCTCAGCGAGATAAAACACCTCCTTCTGGGGACACTGGCAACACCAACACAACCCTCAACAACCTTCAGGATTTAGTATTTTGTATTGATCCCCCCAAAGAGTATAGTGACAGCCATTATTAAAAAAATTGAAATTATACAGAAAAAAATGATTAAACTGTCAACAGCAGCCTATCTTTCTAGATTGAGTAACAACACAAGTAGCATCCTGGTCAGAATGGTCACAATGACCATTCTGAGACCAAACATCCAAGAATCTCAGTAGAAACATTCCTAAAGACTAGAATTTCTTTAACGTGTATGTGTCGATGATACCGTATCTGGATGGAAGCAAAGCAAAAAATATACATAATGTAAGACAATTCTGGAGTCTACCAGAAGATGAAAAGAATAAGTTAAAACAACATTTGCACTAGCACTTTAACCTGTTCAGTAACTCTCATTTATTTTACTGAGATATTCACAAGATTAGGTGTACACTCTGTTTATCGAATGTGGTTAATTAATGTGATTAAAACACATTTGCACACATTAGTAATGCTTCATTACTAATAAATAATCAATTTCAGAAATATTTGCTAATGGTTGTCAATATATTTTTGAAAGATCTCCACTATATGTGCCGTTAGATCCAACTGAAATTAGGTTCTGGCGCGTATGTGCAAGATATATATATATCCATCCATCCATTATCCAACCTGCTATATCCTAACTACAGGGTCACGGGGGTCTGCTGGAGTCAGTCCCAGCCAGCAAGGCAGGAAAGAAACCCCAGGCAGGGCGCCAGCCCACCGCAGGGCACACACACCAAGCACAATTTAGGATCGCCAAAGCACCTAACCTGTATGTCTTTGGACTGTGGGAGGAAACCGGAGCATCCGGAGGAAACCCACACAGACACGGGGAGAACATGCAAACTCCATGCAGGGAGGACCCGGGAAGCGAACCCTGGTCACCTAACTGCGAGGCAGCAGCACTACCACTGCGCCACCGTGCTGCTAGAGAGATACAGTATGTATATATATATATATATATATATATATATATATATAAACAATTGAAACTTGCTTTTTTTAGCCAGTTCAATTGATAAGTCATCTGTTTGGTATATAGATTTTAATGAAGTTAAAGGAACCTTCAAAACCAAATGTATATGAGAATGTGTATGGCTTTCTCTATACACAACCACGTCTATAGTACTAGGGCGTTATACCGTGTTAGCCATTATGACTGTGATGAAAAGTCAAGTAAATAAAAGGTGTCATTTTTCTTGACTTCTCATTACATCTATACACAACCAGTAAGTTGTTCTTTAATATACTTAAACAAAGCTACATGTACTGTTCATGTGAAACTGTTATGGCGGACACTTGGGGCCCTTTCCCAGATGAGAAGCCTCTACGATGGAAGGACTGGGAGAGAGGCAATACCTCCCCTGGGACACGAGAAGACAGCCCCCTTGGATTGCATCTTGGCCACGGGCCTGGAGCTTGGAAGCTCAATCCTGCTGGGGCCAGTGGCCAATGCCGGGGAGCACCTGGATGGTTCCGGAGCCCTTGACTGCAGCACTTCCTCCACACCCAGGAGTGCTGCTGGACGAGGATCCGGGTGCACCTGGAGTACCTCTATGTGCCCATGCAGCACTCCCGCCACACTCAGTGGTGCTGCTGGAAATGCTGCAGTTCAGGGCTACGGAACCCTCCAGGCGCTCCCCAGCGGTGGGCACTACATTTGGGGAGCCAGAGTCAGGAGGTGGTGGACAAAGCTTGTGTGCAGGAGTGGAGTGCCGGATCCTCTTCCAGCAACACTTCCAGGTGTGGTGGAAGTGTTGCAGTCCAGGGTTCCGGAACTGTCCAGGCGACACCCACCGGTGGCCACAGGCCCCAGCCAGGTTGAGCTTGCAAGCTCCAAACTGTGTCCCCGATGCAATCCAGGGGGGCTGCCCTCTCATGTCCCGAGGAGGTATTGTCCCTCTCCTGGTCCTATCATCGTAGAGGCGTTCTGGCTCTCTGTTAAAGTCAGAGAGTATAGAAAAGCATTCACTTGATCAGTTTTGCATTTTAACCTGAGACTTTCCATGGTGATTACTACCTTTACGTTATACTCCAGCTTGACCAAACTACACTACACTACTTTAAATTCCAGCCTGGTCTCAGATTGTGGAAAGTCTGTATGTTTTCTCCTTATTTGATTTCTTGCTTAGACTTTTGTGGAAATGCTTCATTTGTAAGATTCTGGCTATGCATTAAAAACTTCATTCAGCTTGGCATTACAAACCCAGCTCAGGTAAATTCAGTGGCAAAACGTGCAAAAGCCACAGATGTTTAAAAGTGATTTGGTAATACAACATCTAGGTTAGCAAAATGTTAACTTGTACACATTTGAAGAAAACATTAATATTTTTCATTGATGAATGCCAATTATGCTACATTATTATTGCGGAATATTGTGGCTTTGCATTCCAAGTTTAATGATATTATTGGCGTCTGTAAAATTAAGATCTTAAAAAGCAGACACACTGATAAAGTATAGACATTTCTTGAGGCAAGGGCATTTATATTTAGTTTTGAATTCAATTCCCCCCTAGGCTGCTGATTTTAATTTGGCACTGAAAATTAACAAGTGTAAAAATACAAAGCTGTTCCAAAATGTGAAGAAGCTTATAGTTGTATGTAAGATTAAACTGAGTTTAAATTTATTTTAGTATAGAAGCATATTTTGGCAAATATGCAGGATTGTTATTCTTTGGATCAGGCTACATTGTTGAGATTGTTGTGAGCGGTGTTCTGCCTAGCATGGAAATGATATGGAGGAAATGGCATCAGGGTGGCAGAGAATATGGGAATGCACTAGAGAGGGAAAGTAAAGCAATGAAGTTTGTGGCTCACTTCTGACTGGCCAGTAGGTGCCTTTTAAGACAAACTGAACTCTTGTGTCTTTTTAAAGGAACTGAGCTCATGTGTACAAGGACACCATATAAAGTTAGAAGGAACTTTACCCTGTCTGGACCCTAGCAATGGAAGGTCAGCCCCTGAAATGATTCAATTGCTTAGCCTGGAAGTAAACCGTGAATCAGCTAAAAGGACCACTCTGTATCTGTGACCCTTTGAGTCCACAGTTGATGTTTGGAATTGGACAAACTGGGCTACTGGCATGGGAGAAGGAAGGCCAGAGGCCTGGAAATGGGAGAGAGCATGTGGCCATTACATGTACTGTGCGGCTATGGAATTGGACTAAACAGCAAGGCTGCTGTTCACTTCCTTCCTTTGATTTACTGTTTGAGTCTGGACTTCAATAGTAAAAATATATGCATGCAATCGTAATACTTATATCATTGTCTTTTAAGGTGGAAAAGGATTTGTGTCATATGTGAAATATTAATAATAATAACCAATCGACATTGGGCACAATGCAGGAGCTCACCCTGGACGGGATATCAGTCCATTGAAGGACACACTCTTGCGCACTCCCCTGCTTTGTCATGAGCCTGTACACTTTTAACATTTTTTAAATGCCTGTTTCAGCCTCTATTATTATTGTTGTAGCTATTAATAAATAAACTTTTGCTGTTTCTGTCAGCTTTGTTTTTTACTTTCTCATATATGAAGTATAGGGAAAGTATTGTAACCGCCCAAAAATTCCATTTCGAGATTTTGATGAATTTTGACGTTTTAGACCTTCCTGACTTTCTCGTATACGCAGTATAACCAAATTTTGCATACAAGTATTAGGTACAAAACATAGATTTCTGTCAATTTTTGAGCTATTTCCGTTAATCGGAAGTGGTACTTTACCTTTTATTCATGCAGCTGCAGAGTCCGATTTATTCAACTTTACTTTTATAATAATTGTTCAATATATTATTAATTTGATTTGATTTTTTGTTGATGGTTCTTCAATGTACGTAACATAAAAATATAATCATTATCTTGCGGTTTACTCCTCAAATATCCGTCCCCATATCTGAGTATAAGAGAAAGTCGAGGGGAGACCACTCCTGATTTTTTTATGGGCACTGCCATATTGAGATACTGTCATTATCAATGCTGTGTTGGTTGCCATGGAGTGAATCTCTAGAAACACTGTTACTGAGGTAATCAACTCGATGATATGAAAAGCATGAAAAGCACTGCATCAGACACAACGTTATTTAACTTTACAGATATCCTCAAAAAACAATCATACATGTGCGTGTCTAAGTCTTGTGCTTTCGATTCTCTGGTTTCTCACACTTTGCTTTGTCTGCTTAACTACAGTTTTTTCATTAGCATCTTGGTAGGTGGCGAATGATAGTACAGATCTCTGGTTTCAATTTTTGCTTCGGTTTACATTTGCTTTCCCTATTATCCCCATTTCCCAATCTGCCTTTCTTAGTACAACACATAACATGCTGTACCATAAACCTTTAAAGCTGACAATTATTCGGTCCATTTCAGGATTGTGAAGAAGTCCACAGAAAGATCGACAAAGTCGCTCTGAGAATGTGTAAAATGTACACTGCCAGATTGCATATGATCTGAAAGCAACTGGCCCTGAAAATAAAGATGCACCCAGAACTCTGGAGATTTGAGGTTGCAGTCTGAATTTCTGTGATGGTATGCTGCCTAAAAGAGGTTTATTTTTCCATAATGGAGGTTCATTTTCAAGCCACATACCCTGCAAATATAATAATGTAAACCAAAAATATAGTGCAATGCAAATTAAAGCACACCGCAATATGTGCATAAGGGTATGCTCAAAAACGTATTTATCTATTGCATTATTGCACTTTTATATTAATTATGATCTTAAAGCTTTGAAATATAAATCATCTAACTGCGAATATAAGACAGTTTGGCCAGTGTGATGCACATTTTAGGCTTTCTGTATTTAGGTGGCCTCTTTCTGAATGTCTTTATATATTAATTATTTTGTCAGTGCAGCAGACAGCACCTCCATAACACTTTTGCTCATTAAAGCTTATCAGTGTGCCAGTATGTACAGCAAAACCAGTTATAGTCCTTGTTACAGACACCAGTTTCTGAAAGGTGGCACCAATGTGTGATTTGTCTTTGCTTTTTCTAACATATAAGCCACAACAATAGGGGAATATATTCTGTATTAAAAAATAAATAAAAAAGAGAATTATGGAGAGTCAATAGTAGATGTTAATCACATGTGATCCATCCACTAGATTTACTAAGGCTCTCAGGTAATAATTATTTCAGGGGTAGCCGCTGGTGGAACAATTTCTGTGCACCCAGGACTTTACACACCACTCTCTAATTTGAAAGTGGAATGCTGCTGACATTATGTACTGTATGATTAATAGTTTTACCATTTTTATCCAACCAATGTCCCATGACAGGTTCTTGCAGCTTTTAAGACATTTATATAAAATATTCTTCTAAGTTCACAAAAGCTATGGTACATGATAGAAAAATGATTTAAGTCACAAATATAAATGCCACCCACCATTCTCTGTTCTTCAGCAGTCTGATTGAGCTGGCTAGTGAACCACTTTAACAATGTTTCCCTGGTCTCTAGCTGCAGTCTGCCTTGGATGTCCGTTAAAATTTATATAAAAATATGGCCCACACATTCCCTCCTTTAATTCATATCCTAAACACCAGGGGTGTAAAGCTAATTGAAAACTTTGAATTGGACCAGTCCTGGCAACCATTCCATTTCTTATTTCCTGTCTTTAATGCTGAATCTTCCAGGGTACATACCAAACTTCTACAAACCTGAACTGGAGTAGGCAGGATTTGGATGGTTCTCCAGGGATGCTTCCGAATGGAGTTTTTGATTTCTTCTCCTCCATTGTCACCTGGCAAAATCTCAATAATATCAGTGTGCGTACACTGTTCACGTCCTTTTACGTTAATCGGTCTTCTAAGTTTACTGTATGTTTAAACTGTTCCTCACTTTTATGTGTGTGTGTTTTGTAATTTGTAAAGTGTGTAATTCTGTTTTACTTTAGAGGTTGAGTACTATGAGTCTGCACTCAGTCAAGTGCACCATACAAAAATAATCTGACTTGAAAAATTAAAAAAAAAGAAAGTTAAAATCAATATAATGATTTCTGTCTTTCTGGCTGTTACACTCTGTTGAGCAAATTCAACTATTATCATTATGTTGTCGATACGCCATCTATTGGAATGGATTTTGTAATGTGTGAAGTAATAAAATGCATTGCATTTTTCGTTCCAACACATGGTGCATCTACTATGATGGACATTGTTTATTAATTTTTGGTGAGTTTTCTGCATATTGCTTAGATACAATATGCCCCTTTTTACCTTAGTAAATCAGTTTCTAATGTTAGTTTTTTTCTTTGAAGCTGAAGTAACATTTTTTTATCATTATTTTGCAATGCTATTTTGTTTTACTTTGGTCCCTGCCTTCTTCCATTAGGTAGCATTGTGGTTTCCATTGGAATTTTAACTAGAAGGCAATAGGTGATACACCGTGCATGACGTCAGCAGAGCAAACTTATAAAGATCGGCACACGCATCCCTTGATTATCTAAGATCTGGAAATTGAGAGTTCTTAACCTGTTATTCTAGTAGTGCAATTCTGTTGTTTAACTAATTACATTTGTTAAAGGAATTTTCGACATATGGTTCAGTGTTTAGGATTATGATTTCCCAGTTATGGATTTTGTACATTTTCTTACGGCTTCTTTTCTCCATGGTCCTTATCATTAAAAAGGCCTTCTGTGGACAGAATAACATCACAAATATTAGGTGCTGCTGTTGAGAACGCTATACCAATTGTCATATTATCGAGGTAGCAGATAAAATGAGACATAAATTTATTTAAGAACAATTAAATAGAAAAAATATAGGATATACAATAATAGAGGGAGTAGCACTCTCATTTGAGTCCATTACACATTCTGTGAGCTGCCCTCATTAATGTAATAAAATGAGAGCAGGAATAAACCATAAATAAATAACAAATTCCATTAACATCTATAAAGAGGGCACCCTGGCCTCCCAGAATCTGAGTTTGAGACCCTCGTGGTCCCCCTGTGTGACAGTCAATGAGTTGCAGTGGGATTAGTGCTTCCTCTGTCAGGCTTTTTTTATTCATTTTAATTTTCCCCTACTAACTTATAGTGTCAGAAGTACACACCCTCTGCTAGAATGAAAAATGGAATACATTTTATTAGTACACCTTGAAAAATAAAGATGCCAGAATGATTCTTCAGAGCAATGCCATAGTGGAACCATTTTTCGTTCCTAAAAGACAACAACAACAATTTATTTCTTGTGTAGCCCAAAATCACACAAGGAAAAGTCTCAATTGGCTTTAACAGGCCCTACTTTTTGACACACAGTGCACCAATCAGCTAGAAATGCTCACAGTCCCTTCTTCTCTTCTCCTTTTCTCTATTCTTCTGTTCTCTGCCGCCCTCAATCCTCCTCTCACAAGCTCCATCCTCTGCCTCCCAACTCCAGCTCTTCAAATGGAGTGAGGCGGCCCCTTTCATAGTTCACCCAGATGTGCTCTAGGTGCTCCCTGATGACCTTCCTGCAACACTTCCGGGTGTGGTGGAAGTGCTGCAGTCCAGGGCTTAGCAAATGTCCAGGCACCCCCTGGCGGTGGCCACAGGTCCCCACAGTGTTGCACTTCCAAGCTCTGTTCCTGTGGCCCCAACACCCACCGGGGCAGCTGCCCTCTCGTGTACCAGGGGAAATACTGCTCCTCTCCTGGGCGTTCCGGCTGGGTATGAGCCCCAGCCCTCTGCCACTCTGCCTTTTCATGTGTGGCTCCTAGCTGGTGGAATGTACTGTCCACCACCACTGGAAATCCTGGCACTCTCAATGTGTTTAAGAAGTGTTTGAAGACACATTTGTTTGATAAACTTTTGTTTAACTGATATTGGCTCTTAGGTTTTTGTATCCTAGGAATGGTAACTCGCGTGTATTCTGCCCAGAGCTGTTCCGTTATGATGTTCATTTTTGTACCCTTGACCTGTAATACCCAAACATCCCCCCCAGATTGATGATTACTTGGTTATGTTGAACTTCTTCATAAGCCACTTTGGATAAACATGTCTGCAAAGCAAATAAATGTAAATGTAAATATAATCATTACACCACAATTCCACCATAGAATAGTCAACAAAATATATATTTAATCTTTAAACTTAAACAAGCAAAATGAAATGAAAACATTTTATATAGCAAGAAATATCTATTGTGACTTGTAGGGGAAGCTGCAGCCGCCCTAACCCGAAATACAGGCAAACACCAAGTGCAAGTTTACGCACACTGCACACGTTTATTGTAGCGGGGAATCACATTCTTTCACTCCCCATTGCAGCACGGTACACAACACAAGCACAAGTACTAAATAACCAGCACTTTGTCTTCTTTTCTTCTCTTTCTGTCTCTCCCTCCCTCACTCTTTTTCACCTCCACTCCTACACTGGCAAGCTTTGTCATTGTCATAGTCCTTGTCCTTGTCCTCCTCTGGCTCCCGGAGTAGTGGCCGCTGGCTCCTTTTAAGCCACACCCGGGAGTATTCCAGGTGATCTGTTAGGCAGGTCTGGATTTACTCCCAGGTGTGGCGGAGGCCCAAAGTAAGACTCTGCCACTCCCTCTGGCGGCTGCCATGGGACCCAACAGGGCTGCAGCGAATTCCAACTCCCAGTGCGCCCTGTAGACGCAGAGTGGTTCCACAGTAACCCAGGGGGGCTGCCCTCTAGCTTCCCGGGGAGGATAATGCCCTGACCATGCTGTCACCTTCCACAATACTAGCATCCCTCTAGCCGTCTGTGACAATATGTAAAAAACAGACTTTTTTTTTGAAGAACTATAACTTTAATCTGTGAAGAAATCTATAAGAAATAACTCTAAGGGACTCATTTATTCTTAAGTTAATTAAATGACTACACAGATGATGGTACTGTTAATAATATAGCTTGACTATGATGTTCTATGTATTATAGCCCCTGGGAAGTCATTACTGAATACAAGTAGAGGAAAGTGATGGCTATCAAGAGTGCTATAAACCAAACCTTTTTAAAAATTGTTAAGTAATAGCACACATCTAGCAATAGATGGCTTAAGTCAGAGCTTGTGCTAAAAGAGGAAAGAGTCTGTGAACCCTTAGATAGGCCGTTTCTATCCTATGCATATTATGTATAATAGAATAAAGCCACAAAACACATAAGTCGAATTATCCATCTATCACTCCATGTTTTCCATTGTTGAATCACAGTATTATAAGATACAGAGCAGGAAACAACCTTTCATTGAATATAGAAAGCCTGTTTCCACACACGAAGAACATGCAAAGTCAGCGCGGAGTGTGACTGAAAACCAAACTCAGGTCTCCTGGAGCTCAGGGACAGCAGTGTCATGCAAGAAACAATAAAAACCTGCATTTTATCAGACTCAGCAATATGGACACATATTGAGTATAAGAGTATATCTGTCTGTATACTGTATATACACGTATGTATATGTGGGTGCTTCCTTGTTTAATTTGCTGATGATTATAATAGCCCTGAGGCATTTTTAGTCCTTCTTATCAGCCATGCTTACTATAAATTTACATTCCACTCCATTTTACAAAACGTTTGCATCATTTTTCATCTTTTCTCAAATGAGCCTCCGGTAGAGCTTTGTGTTTACCCTTTAGTCACACAAGGTAGGCTATCCTGATCCTGCCAAGAAAGGAGTCTTCCATGCCAGCAGAAACACAAAGCTAAGTATTTGCCAACGTGATTATTCACATACAATAAAATAATTTTTAAACATTTTCAAATATAATATGCTGCTGTAAAAGGAAACAAAATAATGTAAGCATTATTTGCCTGTCAAAAATAAAAGATGTTTAGAGAAATACTGTAGCACTTCAGCTATGTAGCCTTGTACAGGTTTAATACAGTACAATGATGGATTGGTAAGTGACATACAGCTGCTTTAAACAGTCCTTACGAAGAATACAGGGACACTGATGGAACTTAAGAAAGAAAATAAAAGTTTCTCAGAAATTTCAGAATGTTTTTATATAGAGGTTAAGAAATGAGAGTCGAGAAATCTCAACATTATTCTGGATGAATGAAAATTGTTAACCTGTGTTACAGTGAGTGGTGTGTCTTTGCAAAAGCTTTTTATTGTCACAGTCTAGCAGACTACCAAAAGTAAAAACAAGAGAAAGTCTTGCAGTTACTATATTGCATTGTGTTTATGTTAAATCATGTAATTGAGGAAGATACTTCAAAGTTTAAAATCTTTACCACTAAACTAAAGTCTGAACTAGTGCTTAAAAAAGGTGCAATATCAGAACATGCTGGATAGTTGCAGTGCCCAGCTGGCACGTGCAGCAATAAACAAAATAAATAAAAATTGTACGCACATGCATTATGCAAAAATTGACCTTTCCCTAAAGCCCCTACTCAGTCCAGTGTGATTGGTCCTTAACCCTAGAAAACTGTCAGGAACTTGATAACAATCTTTATTCCTATTTTGTGTGGCAGGTGACATGACTTCAATTTAACCCTTTCGGCCCTGGCTTTTCTGTTTTTATGGGAAAAATTATTTTGTGAGATATTCTACCTTTGGGGTGTCTAGGAAGCTCAAAAATGAAAAAAAAAAAAAAATAAGATTATTATTATACAATAGCTGCCAAATAATTAAATCTTTTTGAGGAAATAAAATTGAAAGTGTACCTACTAATTATGTGGTTCACACAGTCCAGAAGTGTCAATTTTCACTTCTGTGTTTCGTGGACTGTATGGCAGTCTCTCCAGTCTGCACTAATTGTAGCACGCCCGGTTCTAGCAGCTGCAAACGTACCAGTGCTTAACAAAAATGGCTGCATATATATTTACTAATAAGAGGATGTCAGGGCCAAAATGCTTATATTTTAATTAATTATTTTCAAGGTGTCATTTGGAGTTTGTCTGTTTGTATGGGTTACCATCATTTTATGTTAGTGGATTTCATGGGCACCACAATATTGTGTGTTTGGTTTCTACAATGCTGTATGATTATTAGGCAAGTGAAGCACATGCCATCTGTCCCAGATCCAAAATTTAAACTATTAAAGAAAAAACCTTGAAGAATATTAGCTCCAACTTTTGTGTTGTTTCAATTTAGATTTTATCCTTAAAACTTTAGTGAACATTTAACTGTAATTTGTGTATTCAATCTTTTCTATGACCACGTAAATACTTGTACCTTGCCCTTAAAAGAGACACCTCTTTTGTGTAGCAATTAACACATTTATATGTGTGTTTTGGGTAATTTAATGGTTTTCTACCACATAAAATCTATTTCTGTGGTTATTTCATTTTTTCAATGTGATTTGAAATTGTTTTATTTTATTTCTGTTCCATTTCTTGGTTTACATGACAAGGTAGATTGTGTCACATCATATCAATCAGTGTGAGACAATATAAATATGGTGGCGATGTAAAGAAAATCTTTTATCCCCAGTTTAGTACTTCTCTCTTTCACAAAGACTTTTCAGACTCTAGCAATATGCATACAAAAGGTTTTTCTTTATATAAGATTCATTGGGAATTTATCAGAAAATAAACGTCTATTCTATTATTGTAACTCAGTGTTATGCTCAGTTTTCTTTTTAAAAAAATAGTTTTATAGAATCATTGTAGTTATACAGATGCTGCATTTCCATATAAATGACAACATATAAATCTTAGGCAAATTCATGCTCTAAAAGGTAAAGCAAGATGTGTAAACAAGCATTTACCAACTTCTGGAGGAGCCATATTGGCATTGCGGGTGACCACAGCCAATCCCTGGACAAAACCCTCCCCGCCACTCTGACGATCGCATTCGAGTCATGACAGCAGTAGGTGGATCGTGACTGATCCTTAATAATCTCCTTAACACTTTCTAACGATCGTGCTAAACTCACTAAGGAGGTAAAGTATTGACGACTGTGATCAATTCATATAACAGTCTGCCAGTCACACAGGACCTCCCCACCCCACTTTGACAATCACACTAAATTCATGGAAGGGGACCCCATCTCCAGTTTGGTCATGCTAAATTCACTGAAGCTTACCCCACTGGTTTGTCACACTAAATTCACAGAGGGGAACCCTGTGGGTCATGAACACGCTGGCATGTCCAAAACTGGGCCATGAAACCACAAAGGTTGGGAAACACTGGTACTGTATAAACCATTGGTTATTTGAAAGATTCAGGACGCTGACCCAAAGTTAGAGGCTACAACTTAGGTGGGTGCATTTGAGAAAGGCACCAGCTTACTTTAAGGCTTGACATGCTTAACAGTCTAAAGCACCTTTGCTATATGATAATCTTTTGGCACTCTTTCAAGGATAACTTAGAACAATAATAGGACAGCAGATTTAGGACAGTTAAAAGACCTTATGTAAGGAGTTAACGTAATACAAAAAAGATTTCCCTAACAGTGGTGATACTCAAATCCTAGTGTGGTTAGATTTTTGAACACATACGCTTTAGTGCCAGGTCTCATTTTCGGTTTTTGATCTCTTGCCATTGAATTCAATCCTCGTTTTCACCTTCTTGCTTTGGTTGCCTGATGATTTGCCTTTCTCAGCTTTGGCCTGGTTTCCCCTACAATTCTTGCTGGAATTCATTTTTCCTGGTTGTTTTTATCTTATAAGAATCCTTTGACATGAAAGTGTCATAACATTTTGATACCTGGCACTTATTTTCTAAAATATGGCTGTACAATTTCTTTGTGGATATTTATTTGAACGTATCTTAAAACAACTACCCCAACAATGTAATTTCATACATAACGTTGTTTACATAGTATATGAGCACTAAACCAGTCTCAAATCTGTCTAACACATAAAGACATACACAACGTACAAGTGTACAGGACATGTAAAAAGAAAGGGAAAACGAGCACGAGTGGACCCCTGGTTTTTGTGTAAAGAGAATATCGTACAGACATAGAGAAGGTGATATATAAGTCCCTTCCTGGTATTCAAACAGTACAGCAGAAGTGTCCGAAGCTACAGGAGTAATGTGTGATGATACAATAGGTTTGGTCTTACTCTGAGATAGCATGATAATGATGTTGATGCTGCCATCTGCTGCAACGCCATTAGCTCAGAAAAGCTGCTTAGCTGGATATTGAAGTGGCACTCTGAAGATGACGAAAAGAACAAAATGCAATTAAAGCCAGAAGACATGACCGACCGCAGCTATAATTATAAACAAACACAATTTTGAAGATTCATGTCTTGAAATTGACAGCTGTGCTGTTTCCACTGGGATATGTGCTGGAAACTGCCATACATTGTTTCCCTAAATGAAAATAGGTGGCTATATGATTAACAAGACACTGTCACTTAAATTATCCAACATTTCTAAATTAGGGTGAGTAGAAAATCTAGCTGGAAAATTCTAATAATGTAGTCCAATAACCCATCTATGCATTTCACACCTCCTTCATTAAGAGAAAATATTAGAAAGTACAAATTATGCCAAAGTTTGAGAATTCACGTTGAACCAATCATTATGAAAATGCATTTAAAATCGAAAGAACAGTATGTGGTGCATTATTTCAAAATGTGAGGAATATAAATCTCATGTAAGCAGTATGATCCACACAATGTCTTCTTATTTTTAATATTGGCTACAGTTTCCCTGTCCCATATCACAAGGGGGATTTAGTCGCATTTACAACAGCCAGCAGATTCTTTACAGAGATGAAGGGAATCAGTTATCAGGAGACACTGAATCATTCTCTTCTCAGAACATGTACAAAAGGAGGAGAGCCAAAAGAAGAATTTAAAATGATAAAGGGAATAAATAAATTTGCAGCAAGCTAATACTTAAAAGTAAATCCTTCAGGAAGAATACCAAATTCTAGTCAATTCTTTTTTATCTTAATTATTACACATTCAGAGGAGCAGCTACCAAGTATCACAGGGCAAAGTAGCAAGCAGAGGGCTCTTGCGAGTTGGCTCAGTGTTACTACTTTAAAATAATGACATGAAAAGGAAAACTATAAACTGTATTCGGGTGGCCTTGTCAATGTTATTTCTTGCATTTTTCTCTAAAAGCCAATAGAATTTGATCTGGCATGTGTTCCTGAGTGTGCTGTTCTGTAATTTATTGTCTTGACATTAATAAAACATTTCAAAGTTCATCTTTACTTTTGAGCAGGGCCATCTTAATGCATGGGCACGTTGGGCAGTTTCCTGGGGGCCTCATGCTAACCTACGTATGTTGTGACTTGCTGTCAATAAATAAATGTTATACTATAAATATTTGTTATTGTGTTACAAGTGGACATTGGCATTCGCCTCTGATTTAGTATCACGGTCAGCTCTGCAACCTCACGTGCCTGTATGTGTACGGATTGCATTACATAACATAAAAGCGTATATGTTAACGACACTTAAACTCAATCCTGTGCACAGAAAATTTGCAAATGTTTGTGTTGAACGCTTGATTAATAATAAATAATTCATAATAGTAATTTCATCATGTGCCATCTCCATTTTTATGGTTTTCCAATTGAGTACCGTATTTACCCTTGTACCACGCGCACATTTTTTCCCGAAAATTAGCATTAGAAAATCAGGTGCGCGTCATACACGAGGAGACGTGCGCGTCATACACGAGGAAACTTCTTCTGCTTCGGCTTCTCTCTCGCTGGCTTGCTCACCCACTCGCGCTCGCTCTCTCTCTCACTCAAGTGCTCGCGCACTTGCGCTCTCTCGCTCGCTTGCTCGCGCTCTCTCGCGGTCTCTTTCTCGCTCACTTGCTCGCACATTCGCGCTCTCTTTCTCACTAGCACTTGCACGCTCACGCTGTCGCTCGACAGTGCTCACTCTCTCTCTTAACACTTCCTATACAATCACAATGCGCGTTGTACACGGGGCAAAACTTTTTTCGCGATTTTCTTTGTAAAAATTAGGGTGCGCGTTTTACACGAGGGCGCGTGGTACACAAATAAATACGGTATTATTTACAGTATATGTTGAAATTTTTGTGTTTTTCAAGGCTCATGTTATATTTTTCAAACGTTTGTGTTGATTAATCTTTGTTGTACACCATGTTTTTTAATGCTTAAACACTGATTTTCTTGGAAGTACCAATATAATAAATACTAGGGGGCTCTGCCCCCTGCTCGCTTCACTCGCCCACCCCGTGTTTAGTTTACCGGATATACAATTTAAAGAGATTGTTATTTTCATGGGAATTGTTACATATGCATTATTTTCACTTTTACTTTAAAAACTTTTGTAAAAACAATACTTGTCCTTTATTTCCGGCCCCGTGCGTAGTAACATCTCTTTCTCGCAGGATGTATAATGCTGCTCGCATTGTGAAGGGGGTGGCAGCTGAACGCACGCTAAGGATATGCGGTCGGATCATCTGCTGTCTTTTTGCTGCTTGCAAGCTGCCTGTTCTGCTTGTCGCATGTCATTGTTTTAAGAGCTAGGAGCACATGATGCTTGTCTGCCAAAAGCAATCCAACAACTGCTAGGTTAAATGTCTGTGGACTTGTTTTAAATGATGGCTCACTGCCTTGTCTAGCGTGATGTTGTAAAACCAATAATTGCCCTTTATTTCCGGCCCTGGGCATGGTTAAATCTCTTTCCTGCAGGACATATGACGCTGCTCGCATTGTGAAGGCGGGGGCAGCTGCTCTTGCGCTGCCCTTCAATCATTTTAAAGCCTGTACAGCCGCTGTCCTTTTTGCTACTTCGTGTCTCTGCTGCTCGCATTGTGCTTGCTTCTCCGTGATCATAAATATACACCTGACCGAATTGTGTTTTCTTTGAAATTAAACTTGTCGTTTCTTTAACGATTGCGGGACCACAGATTCTCATAGCATATGTTCCATTATTGTGTAAATCTACGTTTTGTGCATTGAATGATGCGAATGAGAAAAGACTTTGTTTTCTGCTCTTTGCCTTTTATTTCTGACCTCACTTTGGCCTGCTATTTTTTCAATTACACCTGGTCCTGATGATTAATTTCCTTTTGTTTGCACTAATGCGATCTTTTATTCGTCGACGTTTCATTTATAACGTATTGTGCTTTATATGCTTTATATACGCCGAGACCCCTGTATGTGTGTGTGCATGCCTTTACACTACTAATGTTTTTTGCCCATTCTCTTTCGTCTCGCGGTTCTTTTATTTGTCTTCCGTGATCTTAACATGAAGATCACATATCGTCTCCTAGTCATTCATTCCACAGGATTTTTTTTATAATAGAGAGATATGTTTAATTTTAGCGAACATTTCTACCCCTTTGAGTGGTTGTGTAGGTAGGGGCCCCAATGCACTGCTTTGCCCATGGGCCTATAATACCGTTAAGACGGCCCTGCCTTTGAAAAGTTATTCCTAATATTAGAATGGCTTCTCAAGCTTAAAAAGAGGTGCAGACGACCAACTGTAGCAGGTCTAGTTGAAGTCAGGCGGATAGGATGACGTCAAATACCAGGAAGGCAAAACTGGGGTCAGTGGGAATCCAAAAATCACACAAGGTAAAGAAAGGTGGTAAAACAAATGACAAGTAAAATCAAGAAAATTGTCAAAATAAAGACTGACGTGGCATCGGAAAGCCATGACAAGGGAACATCACGGAGGAGCTGAAGCTTCTCGTCACATCAATGAGTGCAAAGTATTAACTGACAGGGGCAAACTCATCCAATTTATCTTTGAATTTTCAATCTGCATAGCACGCATGTCATTGAAAAGAGGGTGAAAAACTGGAATTGGTACCAGGACAAACTCTTGCACCGACTCTTCTTGGTGATGTAGTTTTAAAAACAGGTTGACTGACACATGCTTTCTATATTGTTTTATTTTCACAAAATCTAGTACTCTCAAACTTTCTTAATCCAGTTTAGGTTTGCAAAGGGTCGACAGCCTATCCATGCAGGAAACTGTCCTGGACAGGGTGTGCCATTCCAACACACAGACCACGGGTGATGTGGAAGGAGAACCAAAGTAACTGCTTGAAAACCCATTTAGACAAACGGAGGACAGGTTAACCCCAGACAGACAATCACCAAGCGTAGGATTCAAAGCCAGCACCCTAGAACTGGCCATGGATTTGTAAAGCAGCAGTACTGCCACTATGCCACCATGTAGCATGCCACATTTTCAATTAAAGAGAGAAGAAGGTGCATTTTGAAGTTTCAGAGATTTTAACAAAATGAAAACCCACCTAACTGACTTCCCCACTGCTCCTGCTCATTTAGTGATATCAGTGTATTCGTATTTGTCTCAAGTCTATCTTTCTATTTTCTGTAGGCTAATTGTCTAATTTATAACTTGATAAAGTGTCTCTGCCTGATTAAATTCATGTTTTGACACACCGGCTCTACTAAATGAAGAGCAAAACAAAGCACCAAAGAATTTTTACAAGTCTGAAAGGAATATGAAAACTCATTGAAGTTTCCATATTTGCATTTGTTTATATACAAAGGAAAATTGCAATTGAAAATCTAATAAGTGCCATCTTATGTTTAATAATTTTGCCTGGAAGCACATCTTTAAAGAATGTTCTGACTACAAGTGGTTTGAAAACTAGCCAAAAGTACTGTGGAGTCCTTGGGATTGCTTAACATTTTTTTTTAATGATTGTGTTTAATTGAATAAGCAGCAGATTCAGGAAAAAAATAAAAACGGAGGCCCAATATTAAAAACAGATCCCACTTTATTTATACTGCCATTTTCACTCTCACCACACTGTCCTGCAGCCTCATTTTTGTGAATGGAAGGCACTATTTAGAATAGCATATACTCAAGAATACAGTAGTGAAATTAGCACAGTGTGACCCATACGCTTACCATTACTGTGCATGGGGGTTCTCAAAGGCCTAATGGTGTATTAGTGTATTGTGGTTTTGCAGCAGTTAGCATCTTCTTAGCTTAAGGGTACTGCATTTGAATGCTGATGTCAACATTTATTGTTTCTGGATGGTCTGTTTTTTCCTATATTCTACAATCATGCATTTATGAACTCTGAATGGACCCAGAATGAAAGTGCACAACTATGTCTGCAATGAACTGGCTGCTCCATTCACAGGCTATCAATGCACTGCATCCAATGTACTGTAGGCTCTGCACTGACTCTACAAACTGGATTTAGCAGGTTCACAAAATGGATGAATGGATAAAAGCTGTGAAACCTACAAACTAGGAAAGGTAAAGAGGCATGATAACAGCCAGGCTTTCTGGATTTTACCTTTCCAAGGTAACGTAGTAAGACTTAGAATCAGAGCACCGGAGTGCATCTTTTGTAAACGGATGGGTGTATCCAGGCTAAGTTTCCCATCACGGCCTAGTCATTCTGGTCCCTAATCATTCCCTGTCTCTAACTGGCTATCTCTCTCTCCACTTAGCCACCTAACAGCTAATATGCGGTGAGCGTACTGGTGCAAAAATGGCGGCCGTCACATCATCCAGGTGAATGCCACACATTAGTGGGGGCTGAAGTGGTTCCCCACTCACTGAAGCACTTTGAGTTGTGAGAAAAGCACTATAATATAAAGAATTATTATTTTAGTGATGTGTTGCATGTTAACGAGCACATGCAAGTAAGGATTTCAGTGTACTATGTTTCACACAATAAAGACCCTATATCCATGAAGCCTATGAACTAGGAAAGGTAAAGAGACATGGTAACAGTCATGCTTTTTGGATTTTATCTTTCCAAGGTAAGGTAGTAAAACTTACTAATCACAGCACCGGAGAGCATCCTTTGTGAACGGTAGGTTATATCCCGATGTCCAGGCTAAGTTCCCATCACGGCCTTGTCGTTCTGGTCCCTAATCATCCCTTGTCTCTAATTGGCTCTCCCTCTCTACTTCACTACCTAACAGCTAATATGTGGTGAGCATAATGGTACAAAAATGGCTGCCATCACATCACCCAGGTGGATGCTACAAATTAGTGGTGGTTGAAGTGGTTCCCCACTCACTGAAGCACATTGAGTTGTGAGAAAAGCACTATGATATAAATATAAAGAATAATTATTATTTTAGTAATGTGTTGCATGTTAATGAGCACATGTAAATAAGAATTTCACTATACTATGTTCCACACAATAGTGATTCTATATCAGTAAAGACTGTGAATTAGGAAAGGTAAAGAGGCATGATAACAGCCAGGCTTTCTGGATTTTATCTTTCCAAGGTGAGGTAGTAGGACTTATCACAGTGCTGGAGACTAGTAACGTGCTGCATGTTAATGAGCACAGGCAAGAAAGTGACAATAATGTCTTTATAATTGTAACACAGAATGGATTACTTTTTTGTGGTAATGGTCTAGAAACTACCTCACAGGTTCAACGTCTTCCTCATTAATTTTCAAAGTCTCATAATTGGCTCATGGGTATATAGGCATTTTGGCAAACAAGAAAATTAACTACCGGTATCACCATAAATCAATTTTCTTTACCTAGTTTGGGGATGTAGAGTAGGGTAAAGAAATAGTCAAAAATAAATCTGGAACTGCTCTGAAATATTTCTGATTGGAATTTAGGCACTTGCAGGAAGCAGTGTAGGAATAACAGATTGACTTACAGTTAATTTGGGCTACATCAAGGATCATCATTAAGCCTGTATCTTTTCATTCGAATTATAAATATTATTGCAAGGGGAATAATAGACCAAGTTCCATAATGCATGCTATTTGAAGATGGCCTTATGCAATGTGGCACATCCAAGAATATTGTGGAAGGGAAAACTGAAGGAGTGAAAAGAGCTATGGAGGACAGAGGCTTTAGGATTGGTAGAAAAAGACTAAGAAAATAGAATAAGAAAAATACGGATTTGGTAACCTCCAAGGAGAAAGGCTTAAAAGGGTGGAAATGTTCAAATATCTTGGATCAACAGTAACACAGGATAAAGAGCTAAATCTAGAAATAAACCATAGTATTCAATCAGATTGGAAAAACTGGAAAAAAGGTATGAGGACTGATAAGTGATTGACAAATTAGTGCAAAGTTGAAGTGTAATGTGAATAAAACAAAAATGAAGATATAGAAATATGCTCTGACAGCATATCTTTGAAATCTGAGAGGAAATCCATTTAAAAAAAATTAAGTAAAAAAAAACAATAGTTCAGCAAATACAAAACACTATCAGTTGTCAAAAGAATGATCACATAAAAAAGGGAAGTTTTGAATTACATACAATTTTGCTAGACTGACATTGAAATTCATTTCACTGGCAATTTTGCATTTGGGAAATGGGAAACTCACTAAAAAGAGCTCTTGGTGGGTTTTAAAGGATTTTTGGAGTAGAAAACAAGGAATAATTCTCTCTAAAGATTTGCTTTTACTTTCATGTTTATCTTTGTTTTTCACTGCTGCTGCATAATTCAGGTAATCACCTACACATCATAATAACTTTGTTATTTATTCCACTCATCGACATCATTGCATAGGTGCAGTGTGTTTTTAAAGATGTGAGATGTTGCACAGTTTCTACATAAGATTATACTACAAAGCTTCATCATACAGAAAGGCCCTTTCCTGTTTCTTTATAACTGTACATGAGGTTTTGAGATTCATTTCTTTCTCCGATGCATCTTTAGGATCGCGATCGTCAATAATCATCATAATTTGAGACGTGGCCACTCTCTTACCAAAAAAAAAAAAAAAACACAACATTTGATAGCTTAAGAAAATGTCTGCATATGTCAGGGAATGAGTCCAGTGACTGTTTTTCTTTTTTTTTTGACTAGAGATCTTTACTTACATAGTGATCTAAATGACAGGGAGACACATGTAGAATTAATGCACAAAAACACTTCCAGAAAGGAAATTGCACAAATTTTGTTGGAGGTGAAGTATTGTTCATTTCGTGAATTTAATTGCTCAGTGAAACACGTATTTTCGATTCAAATTCAGTGTCAGGCAAATTGCCTCACTCATCACTAGTTGTGAGGATTACTGTGCATTACGTTATATTACATTACAAGTGTTTCAGGTTAAATGAAGCTGTCCTTAGCCAGACTCCAGAAGGCCTTGTGAGAGGAATATGTACGGCTCAAGTTGAAAACTGATCTCAACAGAGGTAAAACAACCACTTTAATAGAATCACAAGAGCATAACTCCTCAACTAAAAGTTTTAGCTTCAGAAAAAAAAAACATTCTATTCCCACTATAGAGAATGATGTTACCATTAAACCATCCATTTTGCACGCCCACCATTTTATTCATGTGCTGCTGGCATCCATATTCAGTCCTGGCAGTATCAATTACAAGGCAGTTGCCAGTCCATAACAAGGCACACTAAGTCAATTTAAACTTAACAATTGTCCACATCTTTGGGATGTCACAAAATGTGCTATAGAGTGAATCTAGAGACAACTAACTTGGGTTCAGGAAGGAGGCAATCAAACCCAAGACTTTGAAATTGTGAAGCAGGCAGTCTAGATTATTGAGCTGCTAGACTGTTTATTGACACTTAACAAATAATTAAAGACGCTATTAACTTCACATAAGTAAAGTCTCAATGCTGAAATCACCCGGTATACAGTACACAGTACACAGTCTTTAACAACCCTACCAGTGTTTTCCTTAGTATTTTACATAAATATAGTTGTGTATACTTTAGCTGATGACAGTCATTACTTTTTGAATCAAAGTAAATTATAAAACTTTAAACTTGAAGAGGGAGAGCTGTTTATTCGAACTGTATTTATTTAATAGGAATTTACTGATGTGAAAGCTCTCTGAGTGCAAACATCCATCTTTCCTTGACAGTAGTAATAATAGAATATTGCAAACCAGGAGTCAGCCAGCTATAAAGCAGCACACAGTACAATGCATAATTTTTCCATGTAATAATTTACATGAAGATATAACTGAGTAAATTATTATGATCAAATTAGACATGAATGTTCTTATCAAAATATAATGGAGAAAAAAGATGGTTACATAGGATGATAAACATCAGAAAATACTATAATTTTCTTACTGTGAAAGACCAATTTTAAAATGATATTCGTCACCAGTCCTTGCTACACGACGGAAGTGTTATTATAATAATCCCAATGAGACCAAAATTAGCAAAAATAAAATGGATTTCTTAGATAGAGAAAACACAAGGGAATAATAAACAAAAGGAGCACACAAAGTTGAAAATACACATGACAGAACAGCAAAAGTTGTGGCTTCTCTGGGGCTGCCTGTACTGGTTTTGATGTCTACTCGGTGCGGTAGCTTGTCCTCTTGACTACTTCCAAGTACCAAAATGTCCTTCAGACTCACCTTTAAATTCTAATTCTGGCCTCTCACTTTTTCCATCAATTTATCCTTTGGAAGAACTTCCAATTAAGCCCTGGAGTCACGTTGGGGTCAGAGTCTGCCATATGTTTACAACAGGGACACCTCTAGAGGTTCCTGGAGGGCCTGAACCCCATGCTTTCTACTTGCTGTCTAAAACAGTCCTCTTGCTTCCCTTGATTTCAAACATGAATTCTGTGTCTGCTTTCCCAACCTGACACCATTTGCTGTCCTCTGATTACCTGCAGGTCTTTTAACCTCTCCCGAGGCTCCATTCTCTTCCTCTCTCAGGAATTCATAGCAATTACTGGGTTGCTTTTCATGAAGCATCCTGGCTAGATATAACTCATTTCCTACCATGTCACTCTTTACTCTCTAAATCTTCCAGCATATCTAATTCACAGACAGTGTGAGCCAGCCCTTGGCAGTACCTTTCCTTCTGCCCTGGCATGATGTTTTCCAACATCCGAATGGTGTTTTCACTAATCTCTTATTATGGGCTTTGCTTTAGCTCAGTTATGAGTCACATTTTCTTACCTGCTGTCCTGTCATCCACCATGCCAACCGTAAAAGTATAACCAAACGGACTAGAAAGAAACAAATGATTAATAAGAACATAGCAACCTAATGGCAGAATGCCACAGCTGTTCCAAGTCCTGTCCTAGTGTCATTATCCAGTAACTTAAAAACACATTTCTCTTTAAATACATTTGTCTTTTTGTATCTGTATAACTATGGAGAATTCAATGGTTAGCATTAGTTCCTTATCTAACATATGCTTAACAAAGTAGGAAATAATTTACATTTTAACACAATGGCATCTTGATATTGTTTGGTGGTGCTGTCATTTTTTCAGTACTGTTGATACGATGCAGTTATCCGTTGCTATGAGTTTGGCTTCAGAGGTTGCAAGTTGTTGTGTCACTAGTACAAGCGTCATTCTAGATTGTTAAATAAACCTTAAAAATCTTTATAGTATTTTCTGTGCTAAACTTTTTTTGCTTCTATTTTTGACTACGTATTTTTCTGAACGTTTCATTTTCGTTGCCTAAAAGTCTTTAAATTATTGATCCTTACTCATTTCTGTACTGTGTTTAACGTCTGATGCCATTTTATTCAATTCATTTCAGTTCAGCACATTTTTATATAGAGTACTGCGACAAGTTCTCATATAAATTTCAAGTACAGATTTTACAGATTACTAAATGCAGAATTAGTACACATAAAGATACAGATTTGCTAAAATACACATAAAAAAGTGTAGATACTGATTAACATAAATCGAAACCAACAACATCTGTCCATAAATTAGTTGTTGAACTCACTTAGAGGATCTTTTCAAATCATTTTTAATGCCAGTAATGCCAATAATCAATAAGATTATAGAATACTCATTTATATTGGGAAGAAGGACTTCTTTCCCTCTTTACTACTTTCAAAGTTTTATTCTGGCTGTTGGCCTTCCTCTCTTTCTCATGGGTGGGGGTTGAATTGAATTTAGTTTTGCTAAGCTTGACTTGATTGTATGGATTGTTACATGCTTTTAATAAATTCAATAAAATAAAAAAAATTAGTTGTTGAACTATGGCCAGTTGTATTGTTGTATGGTCAGTCGTATTATTTCACTAGTCACTTTCCTTTGTTGTGACAGAGCACCTTGGACCAAAAATGGGTGTCTTCAATTGAGCCTTGCAGATTGATGGGTAGGTAGACCCACAAAATTCAGGAGCAAGAAGAAATAAGGTTGAAAATGGGAGAGCATGGCTCATGCATTACAGTGAATAACAACATAGGAAGAAGGCCAGAATTAAGATCACTGAGGAAGCATTTGGAGCCAAGACACAGCCAGCAAAAGAAACACAAAGAAAAACAGAAAATCAATGATATTCTAAATTTTTCTGAACAGGACCTTTAGATTGTGGTGAAAGAATCCATTAAATAGTCTACCTGACAGCAGAAGAAATCAGCAAATGTAGCGTGTACGTCATCGGCAAAAGAAGATGCTGCAGGCAAATAGGAACATGGCCAAAGACGTGGAAAGCAGCGCCGCATGATGAATTCGGTGTTACTAATATCAAGGCCAAAACATGTTCACAGCACAGTAGATCCTAGAAATATAAATAGCAAGGGCGGTAGAAAAAGAATATAGAGGGTAGGATGAGTCTCGGCCAACCATTATCAATGAAAAGTCAGCATAAATCTCTAGATAGTACTGGAGAAGGTAACTGTTGGATATGTGATTAGTGTTCTTTGAAAGAGTGAGGCAAAAAATAATTTAGAATGGGACCAAAAGATAATATATAAAAAAAAGACAACTGGCAAAAATTTGTAATCAGAAGATCAAAAACACAGTCGCCAAGCTAAAATTCTGAATTCTAAACCATAGTCAGTAATTTGTTTGTGGGGAACCTTTTCCCAAGAAAACAATCAAAAGCAGAATGAGACAACCTTATAGATTTTGCAATATAAACTTCAATGAATAGAAAGTTTATATTGTGACCTTTATACCCACAACCACATGATGTCATAGCACCTTATTTAACTAGTAACGTGAAAGTGACTGCTGTACACAATGACAGTGGCAAATGTGGCAAAGAAAGAACAGAAATAGTTCAACTGAATGAAATTAGGAAAACTGTTCTCAGGATTGCATTCTACATATTCCAAAACCTAAAATAAATCTGAAAAGGCCCATGGAAGTTCAATAAGAAGCCAACAAGAAATGAAACCAAACCATTACAACAAGAAAGCTATAACAGGCACATTGAGGGATGAAAAGTCAAACAGTGTAATGAGAATGGTAACCACCATAAAAGGGCAACTGCCTCAATATGTCCGAGGTGTGGGGTCAATCCAAACCAACAGACATTTCCAATGAGAAAAGCTTTAAAAGCTGAAAACAAGAAAAATTCAAAGGAATTCAGTTGACTACCTCCATTATTTCCAGCAACAATAACATGATTAACAACACAATTGCTTTCTAAATTAAATTGGAAGAAGCAACATGCTTTTTTTAATGAATGTGAACATTCACAAACCAATATTATCAACAAAAGAACTGTGATTAAAAACTAGGAAATGCATTATCTTCAACAGCCCCCCACAAAATAGATTTTTAAACCATGTGTTGCCCGGACTTTAAATAAATGCTTATTTAGCACTATGAATTAATATTTGCTTTGAGTATCCAGAGACAGAAGAAGAGAGAGTCCATCTTTTTTTTTTAACCGTGTCCTGTTCGGCTGTGAAGCAATCAGAATTGATGTCTGAATGCTGGCGACTAGCCTTACAGTTTTTCTCTCAGGTGGAGCGTTACAGCTTCTGCTGACGCCACGCAGTCCATCTAACATGATATTGTGTGAAAAAACGACTTCTGTAATCAGGCACAGTCAAGTTATTGATTTCATTTGTATGCTAATCAACAACTTTACAATACATTCATTAGGTCATTTTCCAAGGCTTCTTCTCGTATTATTGTGTAGTGGAGAGCCAAATGTTTGAATGATAGCATTGAGTGCAATACAGGAACCAACGCTGGACAAGATATGAGTCTGTCACAGGAAATACTCACCACTTAACCAAACATAACACATATTTAGAAAGAAATCAAAATTAACCACACACACAAACACCCACACACTTGGAAACCATAAAAAAATGTGCAATTCTGAATATTTAACATATGCTGAATTTAAATTTAACAAAGCTATCAATTGAGAAAGTTGTGAATGTGGATGGCATAGAGGTGTGATAATTTGCTGTCCTGCCTCTTCACACCTCCAGGGTCATAAGTTAGAATAGCTGCTCATTCACAGTCTGACTGGAGTTTGATTATTCTCTGTGTGCGTGTGTGTGTGTTTGTGTATGTTTGAGGGTAAGAAATTTTTTACAGACTTTCCTCACAAATCTCAAACATCTGGCTTAATTGGCAGCTGTAAACTTGTCATGGTGCTAAATTAGTGCCTTAATTATCTGTTTTGTTCTGTATATATGGACTTTGTTTTTTAATTAGGAGTAATCATCTCAGATTGAAAGGAGTAACCTGAGGCACACACATAAAATAATTTGCAGCCTGATACAGTATCTAATGTTTGTTGAGAGAGAAGTCTCTGTTGGTCTTGCATTAAGACAAACAAGCATTAGTTGATGAAATGAATGTATGCCAGGTCTGTCGCACTGGTGAAGGTTAATGAGTGGAGATACTGCAGCCGGGTGGAAGTGCAACAGAAAATCATTGAATTCCTGGACTTTATTACTCCACATCATATCTGGTTGTACATAAGGGGATGGTGGATGTCAATGGATAGAAGCTACCAGCATAGACAAAAGTGGAAGATTCGTGGATGGAAATAATACATCATTAAGACCTTTGTGTGTTTTTGTGCATGTCATATATTTAGTCATGATGTACATGTCATGTTTAGTGTAGTATAAATACAAATGTTAGGTTTGAATGCAAAATGGGTGGTTGAAATCAAGAGTAAACCTTATGAGAAGGATTTAGGAGTCATAGTGGACTCTAAGCTATTGACTTCCCAACAGTGTTCAGAAGCCATTAAGAAGGCAAACCGAAGGTTAGGTTATATAGCACGATGTGTGTAGTACAAGTCCAAGGAGGTTATACTGAAGCTTCATAATGCATTGGGTTAGACCTCATCTAGAGTACTGTGTACAGTTTTGGTCTCCAGACTACAAAAAGGACATAGCAGCACTAAAAAAGGTTCAGAGAAGAGCAACTAGGCTGATTCCAGGGCTACAGGGGTTGAATTATGAGGAAAGATTTAAAGAGCTGAGCCTTTACAGTTGAAGCAAAAGAAGATTAAGAGGTGACATGATTGAAGTGTTTAAAATTATAAACAACAACAATATTTATTTATATAGCACATTTTCATACAAATAATGCAGCTCAAAGTGCTTTACATGATGAAGAAAGAGAAAAAAGACAACATAAATAAGAATTAAAAAAACAAAAAAAAAACTCCAGATGGCTGGAGAAAAAAATAAAATGTGCAGGGGTTCCGGGCCATGAGACCACCCAGCCCCCTCTAGGCATTCTACCGAACATAAATGACCTCAATCAGTCATGATTGTATTCAGGGTTCTCAAGGAAGAACTTGATGATGACGGTCATGTGGAGTTCTGGCCTTTAATCCATTAATGTAGGGACATCGTGGTGCTTTGATCAGGTGGTGGTGGCGCAGAAAACCGGAAAAAGAACAGAAGAAAAAGTAGGGCTTAGTATGGATTTTGAATATGAATACCATGAATAATAATGATAATTAATTGAATATACAGAGCATCAGGATTAAACTAAGATGAAGCTATGAGAAAGCCATGTTAAAGTAATATATTTTCAGCAGTGTTTTAAAGTGCTCTACTGTATTAGCCTGGCGAATTCCTATTGGCAAGCTATTCCAGATTTTAGGTGCATAACAGCAGAAGGCCGCCTCACCACTTCTTTTAAGTTTAGCTCTTGGAATTCTAAGCAGACACTCGTTTGAAGATCTAAGGTTACGATTTGGTGTGTAAGGTGAAAGACATTCCAAAATATAAGATGGAGCGAGATTATTTAAGGCTTTGTAAACCATAAGCAGGATTTTAAAGTCAATTCTAAATGACTCAGGTAACCAATGTGTGACATCAAAACTGGAGAGATTGCTCAGATTTTCTTTTCCTAGTTAAGATTCTAGCAGCTGCATTCTGCACTTGTTGCAATCGATTTATGTCTTTTTTGGGTAGTCCTGAGAGGAGTGCGTTACAGTAATGTAGTCGACTGAAAACAAAAGCGTGAATTAATTTCTCAGCATCTTGCAATGTTATAAGAGGTCTAACTTTTGCTATATTTCTTAAGTGGAAAAATGCTGTCCTAGTAATCTTATTAGTACGTGATTTAAAATTCAGGTCAGAGTCAATAGTTACCCCTAAATTCTTTACCTCTGTCTTGACTTTTAATCCTAATGCATCAAGTTTATTTCTAATAACCTCATTATCATATCAATTATTGCCAATCACTAAAATGTCTGTTTTCTCTTTATTTAGTTTGAGAAAATTACTCCTCATCCATTCAGAAACACAAGTAAGACATTGCTTCAGTGAATCAAGAGAGTCGGGGTCGTCAGGCACTATCGATAAGTATAATTGTGTGTCATCAGCATAGCTATGGTAGCTCACGTTATGCTCCGAGATAATCTGACCAAACGGAAGCATGGAGATCGAAAAGAGCAGCGGAACCAGGATAGAGCCTTGTGGAACACCATATAGAATATCATGGGTCTTTGAAGTATAATTACCACAACTTACAAAGAATTTTCTACCTGCCAGGTAGGATTCAAACCAATTTAAGACATCGCCAGAGAGGCCATCCATTGACTAAGGCGATTTCTAAGAATATTGTAATCAATGGTATCAAATGCAGCAATCAGATCTAAGATAAACAGCCTCTGTCTGCATTTACCTGCAAGTCATTTACTACTTTAACGAGTGCAGTTTCTGTACTGTGATTTGTTCTGAAACCCGACTGAAACTTATCAGGAATAGCATGTTTATTGAGGTGGTCATTAAGCTGCATAATGACTGCCTTCTCTAGAATTTTACTTAAGAAAGGTAGGTTAGAAATAGGTCTAAAATTTCAAAAGCAGAGGAGTCAAGATTATTTTTCTTGAGCAGGGGTTTAACAACAGCATTCTTAAGACAGTCTGGGAAGACCCCCGTATCTAATGACGAGTTTACTATGTCAAAAATACTGCCTATTAGTACACCCGATACTTCTTTGAAAAAACTTGTTGGTATTGGGTCGAGGACGCAGGTGGAGGGTCTCATTTGAGAAATTATTTTATATAAACCAGGTAAATCTATCCTATTGAAAGAATTTAATTTGTTTAAACTGTTCCGCGGTTTAAGTGGTTCAGTATTGGGGAGGTGTACTATATAATTTCGAATATCATTAATTTTTTGATTAAAAAATACAGCAAACGCCTCACAAGTTTCACTGGAAGTTTTTTAGAGGCATTCCATTAAGTGACCTGGATTTAGCAGATGATCAATCGTAGAGAATAAGACTCTGGGATTACTAGCATTGTTATTTATAATTCTAGAGAAATAACAGCACCTCTCAAGACGGACTATGTTGTTGTATTCTGTTATTTTAACCTTCAGTATTTCATAATGGACAGTCAGTTTAGTTTTTCTCCATTTACGCTCAACTCTCCGTCATGTTCTCTTAAGATCAGACACTCTTTGGGTCTTCCGTGGTATAACAGTGCTAGGAGATTATCCTAACTATCTTGTCAGGTGCGACTATGTCAGCAGCAGCTCTCACCTTAATATTAAAATTTTCCACCTTACTATTTAAATTATTCTCACTATTGTAGTAAGCACTACAAACATATTGGTTGCTTAGAATGTTAGTAAATTTTGAAGCTGCTGATGAATCAAAGAAGCATTTTTTTAACAATATGCTTCTCGTGAATATTTTCTATCATTATTTCTATATTAAATAGTAACAGAAAATGGTCTGATAGACCAATATCAATGATCTGCTTCATATCAACTTTTAGTCCCTTAGTAATTACTAAGTCTAGCGTATGACCTGCTTTATGTGTAGGCTGACTAATGTGCTGGCTCAAATCAAAAGAGTCCAGGAGGTTCATGAATTCTTTTACTTTCAGGTCACACTGATTATCGATATGAAAGTTAAGTCACCGACTATTAGGAGTGTGTCATAGTTCAGAATTACAATTGACACCAAGCCTGAGAATTCCTCAAAGAAAGACACATTGTATTTAGGAGTTCTATACACGGATAATACTAGAAACTGAGAAGCTCCATGAATAACAACGGCAAGATACTCAAAGGACTTGAATTTACCAAAACTGACATCTTTACACTTTAACTGGCTCAAGTAAATGTTTGCTAAACCACCGCCTTTCTTACCTTGGAGATCCGCATGAGCAAAACTGTAATTTGGAGGCGCAGATTCGATTAAAACAGCCGCACCATCAGAGCTAAGCCACGTTTTACTTAAAATAAATAAAATCAATTTTCCTATCACTAATAAGATTGTTGATGGAAAATGTCTTGTTGGTTAATGCTCTAACATTTAATAGAGCCATATTTAATGTTTCGGAAGAGCAGAAATGAATTGTGTGTGCGTTATGGGTATTTGAGATAGAAATTAAGTTATTTTTATTAGTGCCGCTCTGTCAGTATTTGTTATTTAATCTATAATCTGTTTTTATAGTTTTAATGCATTGTTCATCTAGAGGTGTAATTGTAATTAAATTATTTGTATTTATGCTGCACTGCCTAGATTTTTTACATGTACTGAGGTTAGTTATTAGAGTGTTAATGAAGTACACTTTTGAAATTTTCTTACTGAATTATCACAAGCATTACAGAAAGGGTTAGAAGTAAAAATAGAGAGTCAAGAGAGACAAATTACCTTAGCGATGTTTTCAGAGAGGACCCGGGCACCAAATCTATTTGGATGCAGACCATCCCGCTTGAAGAAACGTGGCCTATCCCAGAAGAGGCCCCAGTTGTCTACGAACCCGATTTTTTGACTCTCACAGAAACCTGTCAACCAGATGTTTAACGCCAGCAGACGACTGTAATACTCGTTTGATCTTCTAACAAGAGGTAGGGGACCCGAGATGAAAATTCTTGCAGCCAGGGTCATCTCCTTCGTGGCTTTAATTAGTGCTACGAAGTCCGCCTTGAGAATTTCTGACTGTTGGTGTCTCTCGTTGTTAACCCCAGCATGTATTACAATGGATCCCACTGCCCTGTTCGTGTGCCTCTCGAAGACTGTTGGCGCATGTCTCATAACATCTCAGACACGAGCACCGGCAAAACAAGAGACAAAAGATTTCTGATTAGGGCATGCTATGTTTAGGTTTCGTACGATTGAATCACCAATCAGAAATACATCACCCGGGGTTGAAGGCAACCTGGGGTCGCGGAGAAGGTCGAACCTGTTCTGGGTGGAGATGCTTGTCTGTGCTGATGGAGGTGTTCTAGCCTTAAACCCCAACCTGCATAGCTGAAACAGGCCGAGTTCTTCATTGTTGGCGACGACGAGGCGTGGGAGTGAAGCTCACTTGGCCTTGAAAGTGAGCGGCACAGCGTGGAATCGATGTTACTGAACTGCAATTTGCTGTGACGATTTCAGATGTTGGGGAGACTTTTTCTAGCAGACGAGCCTTCAGATCCCTCAGGTGCCTCCGTCTAGACAGGAGTTTCTGGATCTGGATGTCAAGAGCCTGGAGTTCTTTGACAACGTGGTTCATCTCACCGTTGGTCATTGTTTGTTTACGCTTCCGCTTCGTGCCCTAGAAGAAATAAAAGAGAGAGTGTTAGAGACCACAGTGACACCTAGGGATAAAGGGAATTAGTACAGTGGATCGAGACTGTTATTTTAAAATGAGTTCATCAAGAACACAGGAACACATTTGGAAACCTGTTAAAGGTAAATTTTGCACAAACATTAAGAAGTTTTTCTTTACACAAAGAACGATAGACACCTGGAATAAGCTACCAAGTAGTGTGGTAGACAGTAAGACTTTAGGGACTTTCAAAACTCAACTTGATGTTTTTTTGGAAGAAATAAGTGGATAAGACTGGTGAGTGTTGTTGGGCTAAATGTTGCACCAAAAAGGAACAGCGTTCTGTCATACGGTTTTTGTGGACAGGTGTGCTGGGAGCACAAATTCATCTGCACATGAGTGTTCAGAATGGAATAAAGTTCTCTCTCGTAAAGTCATCTATGAGTGGATTGAAATGTTCGAAAATGGCCGCACTACTTTGATGGATGCAGGGCCATTTTCGAACATTTCGAAAAAAGCGTATTATAGAACGCTGTTCCTCTTTGGTGCAATTTATAAGTTCATATAAATGGTCATATCAGCCATCTTCACCACAGGGTGACAACTCTTATACTAAACTGTAAGGGCAGCCGGCTTACCAGACAGAACTAGTCACATGACACTCTCAGATACAACCAATTAATACTCCTCCCTCCTTCACCATTTCAAGCGAAAACATTAAAGTGCAGAATCTTTTTGAACATCCCTCGTATTTATATAGTGAAGTTACCCTGAGTAGTGGTACCCTTATTGACCATTGGAGGATGCTTCAATCACAGCAGGAAGTCATCCAAGACCATAGAGGTCAGGAGTGTGTAACTCTGGTCATGGAGGACTACTGTGGCTGCAGGTTTTTATTCTGACCAGTTTCTTAATTAGTGACCCGTTTTTGCTGCTAATTAATTTTTTTTGCCTTAATTTTAACTGACTTACTGACTTACAGTGATGAGATATTAAAAGAGCCAACACATGATCAGCTAACTAGTGTCCATCATGCAATATCTGAAAATAAACAAAGGTGAAGGTTTTAGTAATGTTGATCGGCTCAGGTCCACAAAACATTTTGATGCTGTCCAAAGAAAAAAGAAAATTAACAATTTTGGAATTGCTTGCCGTGGCAGAATGAGCGCAACAGCATGCCCTGTAATTAAATTACTGGTTTAATTAATAGCAAGAATTAGCTTCTAATTAAGAAACTGGTTTGAGTGAAATTGGTTGGAGTTTGAGGTGTTGACTTGGCTGGTCATCTGTTGGCTCACTTTGCATCTCATTTTTGTTTGGCTACCATTTAGGGAAAAAAAAATCAATTCAGATGTCTGAGTCTTAAAAACACAGCAATTAAAATGAAGGGAAAAGACGTCAATAGCAGAAATTGGTCACTGATTCAGAAAGTGACAAGAAGGAAAACTTGCAGCCAATGCGGCCCTCCAGGATCAGAGACGAACAACCCTGACGTAGGTCATAATATAAGACCCTATTGCAGGGTTTGAGGTTCCACAGATTGCTAGGAGGGGATGGGTTGTAGCCTCACAAGCGTACTGGGGAGGACAACTAATCAGACCTTCTCCAGCACACCTCTGTAGTGAGGTCAACCTGCAAGAATCTCTGGTGCCACCAAGGGGGGAGGTCTACTTGTACAACACCAGAAACTGATGATGTCAACCCCTGAAGCGCTTATGGCAAGGTACCTGGAAAGGGCTTTGGGCATGATATAAAAGGTCCATGGTTTCTTTGGTCCTGGGAGCTTAGAGTTGGGAGGCATCTGGTGACAAGAGCTCAGCTGGTCAGAGGGTGGATGGAGAGCCAAAGCAGTGGAAGATGAGCAGAGGAAACATGTTACACAGTAGCCAGGAATTACTGACATTTAATTAGTCCCTGGGGGAACAGGCAGAGGTGTTTAATATTTTCTGTTGTTTGTTGTACTTTGCTGTTCCCCTGTATTACTTATTCAGTTTTTTTTGTTTGTTTTTTAATTAAAGCCTTTTTGTTGTTATTTTATCATTTTTTAACTCCCGAGTTTGTGTTCGGGGATGTGAGATGCCCCTCATGTGTATGTGTGTGTGTGTGTGTATATATAATTAATATGTTTATATGCAAACTGCATACATTAAAAAGGACCTAAATAAACAGAAGAAAGGAGCACATTCAGTTTGTTTCAAATCAAGGCGAGTTTACTGTCATGTATGCCATAAAATTTGTGCTTGAGTGTCTCCTTAGAACTGTTGACAAAAATAAATAATATGCACAATACTTTTTCCAAAGATAATCCACCACATTACGTTTGTGTAGGAAAGGAAAACAAAAAAGAAATCTTTGCTCAACACACTGTGACAGCTTAAGTTAAGCAAGCATGTGTGACCTGGGTAACAATTTAAGACTGCAGATTTTTGTTTAAATTAGTATTATCAGAAACATAATATTATCATTTATTGGACTATTCTACTAATAATTCTTATATTAGTCATTTTTTCATGCATTTTCAGTAGCCTAGTGGGTAGCATGGGGTATACAGGCTATGGCTGTCTTTCAGGCCCACGGTTCAATGTCCAGCCTGATTGCTATCAATGTGGAGTTTATGTGTTCTCTTAATTTCCCTGTGGTTGCCTTTGGATGCCCTGATTTCATTTTATCTCTCAAAGTAAGAAGTTTCTTACTTTTTTAAGTTTTCATTCTTTTTAGTCATTCTGGTATGTTTTTGAGAGGGGGGGAGCTGAGCTGTGCACATCTTGTTAGATGGCCTTTTATGAGTGAGTATGGAAGGAATGTTTGAAGCATTTGCTTCTGCTTTGTGCCTGGTGTTGCTTAGACCGGTCTTAATCTCCCTGTAACCTTGTAATGGAAAATGAGGGACCAAAAACAAACAGATGAATCCTGTGTCTGCACATTGTCCATTTGGGTTTTGCATCTTCTCCTCCAGGTGCCCTGCGTTTCTTCATGCATTGTGTTTTCCTCCTAATAACGTACAGTATGTTGTTAGGTTAATGGCCGAGCCCACATTGCCCCCTGTGGGTGTAGGTGTGTGAATGAGCTGTGGTTCACATCTTGCTGCTGGGATAGGCTGCCTTGCAAACCTGAATTGGACTGGATTGGATTGGTTAGAGATTGCTTGCTAGGTGTATTTACACAATAAAATGTGCTTATTCTTGCAAGAAATTATTTGCCATCAAAATATTCTGAGTATTAAATATCATGAATGTAGTTTTGCAAATTGCACATATGCACAGTCATATGCTGAGCATAATTTATGAAAACAGTATAAAGAGATGTTTGATCTCTTTTGATTAATATCTTAAAAGACTTTGTGAAAGTAACAATATGGTGAAACTATAATTAACAAAGGACTCTGATCTACAGTATAAGAAACCTGATGAAAAGTTAACATCCATCCATGCACTTTTGATCCAGTTAATCCAGTTGAGTGCTATAGTGGGCCCAGGTCCTGTTATTCCATCATTGGGTGCAAGGCAGGGGGCAGCCCTGGAAAAAACATAAGTCCATCATACGCATGCTGATATACGCATCTAAATTCAGTCAGTGGTTTAAAAAAATATTATATGTTTTGACTTGGGTGGATAGCGCTGCTGCCTCGCAGTTAGGAGACCCGGGTTCGCTTCCTGGGTCCTCCTTGCGTGGAGTTTGCATGTTCTCCCCTTGCCTCTGTGGGTTTCCTCCAGGCACTCCGGTTTCCTCCCACAGTCCAAAGACATGCAGGTTAGGTGCATTGCCGATTCTAAAATGTCCCTAGTGTGTGCTTGGTTTGTGGGTGTGTGTGTGCCCTGCCCGGGGTTTGTTTCCTGCCTTGTGCCCTGTGTTGACTGGGATTGGCTCCAGTAGACCCCAGTGACCCTGTAGTTAGGATATAGTGGGTTGGATAATGGATGGATGGATGTATGGATGTTTTGACTTGACAAACTAGAATCTTATTTAATCATTGCCTTGTTTCCCACACTATCTCATGCCAGTAAATGAATATGTCTGGCATTTATTTTAAGATAATCAAGATTTTCCCCTGGTGGCTTACAATATAATTAAAAATGAATATAACAGGTGGCACATTGGTGCAGTGTTTACCAGTGCTGCCCCATATCTCTTGGACTGAAGTCTCAGCCCATCACTATTTTTGTGGATTTTCCATGTTTTCTCTGTATCTAAATGGGTTTTCCTTTTGCATACACCTGTTTCCTCCTACATCCCAAAGACAAGCAAGTTGTCTGAAGGAAGCTGAATTAGCCCACAATGAGTGAGTGTGCCCTTGCACTCCATCATTGGTTGGATCCTGCCAAGCACCTGATGCTGCTGGGCTAGGTTTTATAGTCTTTCATCTCTTAAAAAGAATTAAGCAGGATCATTAAATCAATTAGTTCCATATTTTATTAAGGAGTGAACCATTTAGGAACAAATAATATTGCTGTCTTCATATACTGAGGTACAACAAATAGTGGGATAGATATTTAAGAAAGTACAAGAAAGTAGGACTGTGGTGGGCTGGCGCTCTGCCCGGGGTTTGTTTCCTGCCTTGCGCCCTGTGTTGGCTGGGATTGGCTCCACCAGACCCCCGTGACCCTGTAGTTAGGATATAGTGGGTTGGATAATGGTGGATAGAAGAAAGTAGGTTGAAGTGGTATGGACATGTGATGAAGAGAAACAGTGAATATGTGGGCAAAAGAGTGATGGGAATGGAAGTACAGGGGAAGAGAAAGCAAGGGGAGCCAAAGGGGAGGTGGAAGGATAGAATAAAAGGAGATCTAAAGGAAAAGGGTTGGTGCAGGATTGAGAATGCTGATCAAGCACATTGACCCCACATAGAATTGGGAAAAGATGAAGAGGAAAAAGGAAAAAGAAGAAGAATTTCAAAATTTCTCTAAAAAGATTAGATCTTTGCCGCATAAGTAAAATAAAATTGCCATTTAACAACATTAAACACAGCTATGTTTAATGTTAACTCTCTGTTTAATTTATCTGTTTAGCTTACAGTTATGGTGATAGAATAATCAAAATCTTACCATGAAGCCCACTAACCATATAAATGAAATTTAGGTCCCTGGTACTTGTTCTGTTAGCACTGAGTCGCATTTCTTTTTTGAATGGCCACTTGAAAAAGCATATCAGGCATTTTTAGCCTTTATATTTCATTTTTAATATTCTCATTATTAATTTGAGTGTTAATGTATTCACTGTTGGCAATGAATTTTTGCATATTAATGATGGGACATTGATGTTAATACGTATTTTTTAATTCCTCAGTTGCATATAACTGTGCATTAAATTGTCTTCAACTTACCTCATTCTACTTAACAGCAAAGTGACATTCTGGTTTTCAAGCTTTGAGCTGAATTTTTATGTGTCTTATATCAGAGGATGAACCATATTTAACAAACTACTGTTATTTTAGGAAATACAAAAAGAGATGTGTGACAGGCAATTAAGAAATGTCTGACACCACCTGCTTCTTAATTGACTACAGTCAGGGTATTCATCAGAAAGATCTGCTGCAACATCACCATTCAGTATTAAAAATGATTTATTACTGCAGCAGCCTAGAGACTACGGATGACTTAAGACATATAGAACAATGAGGAAAAAGTGATTAGAGTGACTTTAAACAATTCTAATGTAGTAAAATATTTATTTTCTGTTCTGGTTAATTTAAATCTATCCATCCATTGTCTACTTGACATAAGAAATTAAGGTCCCAATAAGGATCCAATAAGTGATCCAATGCCTTTCCCAGCAAACAGGTAACAAGGTGGGGACAACCTATGATCAGTGTGACAGCACACTGCAGGACACACTCACATGCACATGGGACTAATTTATTTATTTATTTAAAATCAAATAACATTCCATACAAATAACTCAAGTTTCACAAATCAACCCCCACCCCTGAGAAAGAGAGCTAGGTCAGCAGAGTAAAACATTAAGCTAGTAAAAATAAGTACAGTAATCCCTCCTCGATCGCAGGTGTTGCATTCCAGAACCCCCCGCGATAGGTGAAAATGCGCGAAGTAGAAACCCTATGTTTGTATGGTTATTTTTATATATTTTAAGCCCTTAGAAACTCTCCCACACTGTTTATAAATATTCTCCACACAGTTATACAGTAAACCCTCGTTTATCGCGGTTAATCCGCTCCAGACAGATAAATGAATTTCCACGAAGTAGGATTCTTTATTTATAAATCTAATATTTTCACAGTTAGAGCATTGAAAACCTGTTTACGACCTTCTAAATACGTTTTTTAACATTGTTAGAGCCCTCTAGACATGAAATAACACCCTTTAGTCAAAAGTTTAAACTGTGCTCCATGACAAGACAGAGATGACAGTTCTTTCTCACAATTAAAAGAATGCAAACATATCTTCCTCTTCAAAGAAGTGCGCGTCAGGAGCAGAGAATGTCAGAGAAAGAGAGAGAAAAGTAAACAATCAAAAATCAATAGGGCTGTTGGGCTTTTTAGTACGTGAAGCACCGCGATAAAGCAGCCACAATGAAGGGATCAATGTGAAGGTAGTCTTTCAGCATTTTTTAGAGGAGCGTCGGTATCTTCTAAGCAAACGGCCACTGTGCAAACAGCCCCTCTGCTCACACACCATCCGTCAGGAGCAGAGAATGTCAGAAAGAGTGAGAGAGACAGAGAAAAGCAAACAATCAAAAATCAATACGGGCTGTTAGAGCTTTTAAGTGCGCGAAGCACCACGCGGGAAGCATATCGTATATCATTGAGGAGTTTTATTTAATACGTAATACGTGTTCTGATTGGGTAGCTTCTCAGCCATCCGCCAATAGCGTCCCTTGTATGAAATCAACTGGGCAAACAAACTGAGGAAGCATGTACCATAAATTAAAAGACCCATTGTCCGCAGAAATCCGCGAGCCAGCGAAAAATCCGTGATATATATTTAGATATGCTTACATTTAAAATCCGCAATGGAGTGAAGCCGCGAAAGTTCAAGCGCGATATAGCGAGGGATCACTGTAAATAGAAAAAATTATCCATCCGTCCATTATCCAACCCGCTATATCCTAACTACAGGGTCATGGGTGTCTGCTGGAGCCGATCCCAGCCAACACAGGGTGCAAGGCAGGAAACAAACCCTGGGCAGGGCGCCAGCCCACCTCAGATAGATAAATTAATAAATGAATAAAGATAAATGGAGTAAAAGAGGGGAGAAAACAGGCTTCCTCAATTTAAATGCTTATTCTAAAATATTATTGATTGGATCCTGCCAGTTTTTCAAAAAGTTTTGTACACATCCTCTAAGTGTAAATTACATTTTTTCCAGTTTCACATAGTATATAACATCAGTTACCCACTGACTTAGAATAGGAGAGTTAGGATTCTTTAAGTTGAGCAAGATAAGTCTGCGTGCCGATAGTGTAATGAAGGCAATCACAGTTTGTTTGTCCTTCTCCACTTTAACCCCATCTGGGAGTCCACCAAACACAGCTGTTAGTGGATTAGGAGGGATTGTGACACCAAGACTGTCTGAAAGGCTTTTTAAGATTTTGATCCAGAATTATGTTAATTTGGTGCAGGCCCAAAACATGTGACCCAGTGAGGCCAGAACTTGATTGCAGCGTTCGCAGGTTGGAAGGGGCTAACTTAGAATTTCTAGAACATGTACTGTATGTCTCTAGTATGTGGAATGGAAAACCAAAGTACCTGGAGAAAAACCAAAGGGGAGAACAGATAAAAACTAGATGTGAACAATTTAAAGATGCATCACAGGTAAATTAATGGGAGGAATTCTTAAGAAGATTGAACAGCACATGACAAGAACAGGAGTTTTACTGAATAGTCAGCATGGGTTCAGGCGAGGGAGGTTGTGTTTTACTAAATGCCTGGAATTCTATGAGGATAGAACAGAAGCATACAATAAGAGTGGATTATATGATATTATTTACTTTAATTTTCAAAATGTATGTCCCACATAAGAGGTTGGGCATCAAACTACAAGAAGTAGCAGCTCTTGATGTAGTGTGAAGATGGGTCTAAAATTGGCTAAAACATAGGAAACAGTTTCCTTCAGTGCTGTCTGCTACTTTTTTTTAAACCCCTTAGCATTAGACCTGATCGTCACTCGGACTGCAAAAACAGGGATTAAAGCGTTATTCTTGAGTTAACTTGGGCAATGGTATAGACGCGTCTCGTGTAAGTGTTAGACCATAGGATTACCCGGGTTGTAAAAGTGCTAACAACGTAACTGCAGGGAGTTACTCAGGGAACAGTACAAATGTGTCTTGCATGAGCGTCAGGACCAAGCATTAGCCAGGCAACATTGTAGACGCGTTTTCTTTTAGTCTCATAATGGCGTTTTGTAAGAAACATTTTTTAGCAGCCCAGGTGTTGCCCTATTCTTGACAGTGATAGAAGCAGTGATATTGACTAGCCTTTGATGATAGTGCAGTGAAGATAAAGTGAATCTCTATTCAGGCAGTGAAACAAAAATTGATTCTGATGAATCTGAAAGTGAAGCTCAAATATCACGTACCTGTGCAGTGTGCAATTCAAAAGCTGATCAGTTTGGAAAGAAAATCTCAAGGAATCACACTACTCTTGCCCCGATTGTGATATTGGATTGTACACATTTATAGCAGAGAGATGAAATTTAATAAAAATGTAAGTTTTCAAGCCAAAAATAAAATGCTTTGTACATGTTTTTTCAAGAACAATCATAATGCTAAGGAAGTAAATATACATGAATCATCTTGACAAGAAAATAAACAGCAAGCTGAATAAATCTGCAGGTGATAGCAAACTAGGTGGATTGTCAGATAATCTAGAATCCATTGAATCGTTATAGAGGGACATACATGGCATATAGGCTCAGGAAGTTGTGTTAGATGAAATTTAATGTATATGTTAATGTAAAGTATTACACATAGGAAGTAAACATGTTACTTTAGAATATACATTGGGAGGTCTGATAATCAAAAATATACCTCAATATAACATCACTATCAACTTCCAGACTGTATTCAGAAGCCATTAAGAAGGCTAACAGAATGTGAGGTCATACAGCGTGATGTATGGAGTACAAGTCAAGGGAGGTAATGCGTAAGTTATATAACAAACTGGTGAGGCCTTGCCTTTAGGAGTGTGTGCAGTTCTGGTCTTCGGGCAACAAAAAAGATATAAAAACGCAAGGAAAAGTCAAGAAGAGAAGAGAAGGGTGACTAGACTGATTCCAGGGTCACATTTGATGAGTTATGAGAAAATATTAAATGAGGTGACTGAGCCAGTTTAAGCAAACTAAGATTAAGAGGTGACATTACTGAAGTATTTAATATTATGAAAGGAATTAGTACAGGGGATTGAGGTTGTTACCTTAAAATAAATTTAACAAGAACAGAGCAGCACAGTTGGAAACTCGTCATGGGTAAATTTCACACAAATATTAAGTTTTTCTTCACACAGGGAACCATAGACACATGGAAAAAAATACCAAGTAGTGTGGCTGACAGTAGGACTTTAGGAACCTCCATAACTCAACTTGATGTTAGTTTGGAGGAATTAGGTTAATAATATTGGTGAACTTTGCTGGACTGAATACCCTGTTCTTGTCAAAAACTTTCTGATGTTCTGATGCCAGTTAAATAAGTCCAGTTACCATGTGTATCCACATTTGGGATGTGTGAGGAAAGCTCATGCAGACAGAAGGAGAACTTGAACTCGCCACACAGTGACAGAACAAGGATTTGGACCGATATCTTTGGAGCAGCACTAAACAATGCATCACCACTGGTTATTTAACCTTAATAATAATAATAATAATAATAGTTTTCATTCAATAATTCAAGTGCTGTTTATTAGCATCTTTCAAATAACCTAAGTGCATCTACTTCTTCCTACATAACCTTCTCAAACATACTCAATACAATTGAGGTTTGCATGTCCTGGCAGCACTGGTGCCAGACAGGAAACAACTTTGGATGAGATGCCAGTTTACTGCAGAGTTTACTTATTTACACACACACAAATGCACACAAGTACACACACAAATGCACATACTGGTTAATGTAGAGTCATCAACTACCCTTACCTGTATGACTTTGAGGATATGGGTGTTATGATTCATGGCCATTCAAAAATGTATCACTCTCTTTCTCTGTTTTCTTTCTAATTTCTGTAGGTGGTTTTGGGTTTTAGGGACACTGAAGAATTGTTTTTGTTCATTATTTTCTTTCTGTAGGTGTAGTTATTAAAGTAAAATTTTAATAAGAACTTAAGAAATTTGACAAAAGAGGGGAGGCCATTTAGTCTGTCAGGCTCATGTGTTTAGCTAATAACTAAGCTGTCTCAATATCTCATCTAGATACTTCTTAGAGGTTGTCAAGATTTATGCTTCAATTACATGTTTTTGCAGTTTTTCCAGATGCCACAATTCTTTGCAATAGAAATACATCCTGAAGCTTCATTCCTAAATGTGGTTCTCAATAATTTTCTCTGGTGTGCTCATGTACATGATCCACATTTAAGGTAAAAGAATTCTGCTACATCTACTTTACCAATGTCTGAGAATTCTGAAGACCTGGATCAGGTCCCCACATAGTCTCCTCTGCTCGAGAATAAACAGATTTAATTCTCTGAGTCTGTCAGAGTACAACAAGTCCTTAACTCCTGAGACGCATCTGGTTGCTCTCTTCTGCAAAGCTACAAGTGCTGCTAGGTATTTTTTTGTAGTGTGATGGCCAGAACTGCACATACTTAACTGAATTCACTGCAAACTGTACACTGTTTCCTTAAAGGTTAACCACGTTACTAATCTTTTTTGGTTGTGCATGCCTCCATTTTGTGGTATCTTAAACTGGATGCAGTGATTCATTGCTTGGGGAGTGGTTCCAGAATTGTCACATAAATATGTCACAAGCTCAACAGTATAAAAACCATCGACTAGCAGTTGGCATTATTGGAGAATGCAGATAAACAAAAGAACTTCATGCTTGCTGTTTTCTTGAGTTCTGGTCTTGTTTAATTTTGCTATTCCATTTGACTTTGATTTTTGGTTAGTGTTTGTGCTTCAACAATGGTTATTCTGACTTGCTACTTATAAACTGTTCCGCATTTGGACTCATTACCCATTTCCCAGTTCGTTTAAACTTATTTTCTGTACACGTCTTCATGGCAGAACAGTGATAGGAACATCCACACATACATGGGGAGACCAATCAGAATCCATTTGGCCAATTCCAGGTTGAAGATCTACACTCAGGGTGCTCCCTTTGTGAAGCAGCCACACTGACCACTGCTCTACTGTGTCACCCGTCATCCAGGGATTCATTGTGAGACCTGCTTATTACAATTCAATGTGACAAGTGGCTGGATTCTATCCATATTTTATTGTGCTTAAGGCAGGAAACAATCCCCACTTAAATATTACATCATTTATCTTTCTTGTCCAGACAAGCTCAACATCTACCTTTTCCACATTTATTGCATATCTTTGTTTTTTCAACATATTGGTGCTATTCATTTCTGGTAATGGGCTATAATCAGTATGCATCTGGCCTAAATTTTGTTTCGACCTCAACATCACTAGGCTGTCAAACTGTATTTCGGCACTTTTTCTTGTGGTGTCCTTGTATGTCCCCTATACACTCAGCCATCATTTTATGATTAACAAAGGCACATGACTAATTATCCAATTAGGAACTAATTAGAAGGTACCCAAGTGGGTACATTATAAAATGGCATGCTCATATATTGGCCCTGGCAAATAGTAGAAGGGCAAATAATTTTACAAGATGGATGACAAGTTATAGTGCTTATAAAAAAATGTTATGAAAAGTGGGCTTTATGTTTGTAATTAATTTAGATCACTGTGCAGAGATCTGTTGTCACTTAGACATTAAAGAGTCTTTTTCTGTTGATTATTGTCAAAAAAGCCTAATTAAATCCACTGTGATTTAATGTTGTACAACAACAAAATGTGAAGACTTCCTAGGGGGTGAATACTTTTTTATATGCACTGTATGTCCCTCCATTAAAAGTGCAGGCATAAGCAGGTCTTATCCTAGGGAGTGACAGTAGCAGTGGCACACACATCGATGTACTGTTTGTTTATTTTGATAGCTCCTTTTATATCATCTCTCCAATAGCCTGCTTGCAGAACTTTAGGTTGTAATTTACAATGGACTAAATTTTAATTATTTTTATTTCTGAGATCTTGTATTGCTTAAATACATTAATAGTGTGAAATAAATAGCCTTGACAAACAGAAAAAAGATTTGGGGCAGCCACCCGTATACTTGAGCCCTGGCTGCAAAAGGCAAAATAGGTTGCACAGAGGTATACAGCATTGAGTCCAACATAGAACTGAGGAAACATAGGAAGTGGTCTGGGTTTTAAGGTTGGGGACCGGAAGTGATGTCAGGGTGGGCGGACCCGGGAAGTGAAGTCATCGTAGCTGGAATCAGGCAGAATTTCCCGTGTTTGGTCTGCAGGGATAACAGAGAAAGAGTTAGCGAACCCCGCCACCCACTGGCCTGGCGTGGAATTACCTTCATTTTGTCCTTTTAGCTGCCTCCCATGCTCACATGTGTGATAATAGCCAATTAGAAATGTTGTGCAAATTCATAGGACTAAATAATTAAATATTTATTATTGGCTAAGGGGTAGCAATGTGGTGCCATGATTAGCACTGCTGTGTCACACATCCAACATTTTAGGTTAAAATTTTGTTCCATTTTATATCTGTGTTAGGTTTGGACATTCTCCCCATGTCTGTATGGGGCTTTTCTCTGGGTAGTCTGGTTTTCTTGTCATATCTGAAATACACACGTATGTATCTTGTAGGAAAAAGTGGAAATTTTCCCATTTTGCCAGAGGACTATTAAGAAGGATGCAGAAGGCCAGCTGTAAACCACAGCTCATCTGTATTCTGGAGTCAGTCAGTCATTTTCCAACCCGCTATATCCTAACTACAGGGTCACAGGGGTCTGCTGGAGCCAATCCCAGCCAGCACAGGGAGCAAGGCAGGAACAAATCCCGGGCAGGGCGCCAGCCCACCGCAGGACGCACACACACACCCACGCACCAAGCACAAACTAGGGACAATTTAGGATCATCAATACACCTAATCTGCATGTCTCTGGAGTAAATACTGAAATGAATGGCTAACATTTGGTCAGCTTACTTTCTGAGTTTGGACTGAAACTCAAAGAATCGATCAAGATGAGCTGACATGTCTGCTGAGACTCCTTCAGAGCAAATGGACATTTGTTCTAAGCTACATTCACAAGCTGAATGTTGGCTTACTCTGATGGAGAATACAATACACCTAGAAGCAGACAATGGACCTGGAACTGGAAGGAACTACAATCCAATTATCAAAGGCTACACATTCCCTTAAAACTTGATGTATGAATCTCTTCACTCTCTTTGGAGCTGGAAGATAACAACTTCTCTTTTTACATTAACACATTTATTTAGGCCTGGAAGTTGTTCTCGGTAAAGTCTTGGAGCTGTACTCTCTAAACTAGATCTAAGCTCCTACCCTCCAAGCTTCAGCTCAGAGCCCAGTCTAAAACGCAGCATTGCTTCAGGAAGAGAACTTCAGTGCCTAAACTCTTCTGCCAGAAAGAGTCACACTTTGTCAATGGGGTTGCAGAGGACACCTGAAAGAGCATCACAGTGAGTGGAGGAAGACTCCACACCATGGACTAAAAAATATGCAAAGTTCTCCGTTCAAACCCAGAGCAATGACACAGAACTCTGTACAGCATAGGCTCTCATTTTTAAATTACCATGAAACTACTTATCTCTGCTAAGATATATTCAAGCTCTAAGTAACATCAATTTTGTGAACTGAATAAATTCCCAAAGTTCCTGTATCTCTTTCAGTGTAACATAACTCAATAAATATCAACTCATATGTAACATCATTCATTCGAAATGGCCACACATTAGATGGGCTGAAGGTGGTTTAGCACTAGCAAATTTTCAGTTGTCTTACTGGGCTGCCAATATTTGCTCAATAAAATATTGGACATTGGCAGAAATCCATGAAACTAGACCTCCTTGATTAGATGCATGGAAATTGTATTCTAAATCTTCTTTGCATGCTTTGCTCTGTTTTCCAGCCAACACTAATCATTGTCAATTTACCAACAATCCGGTGGTTCGACATTCCCTTAAGATATGGAACCAAAGTAGGACAAAGTTTCAGGTAGAGAAGCTTTCATCCATTATACGTATACATGATAATCATCTATCACAGTCTCCTTTAACCTGTTCTGAATTTAGTCTGTGGAAATCCCTATAGATTGTGACATTTAGACATCATCATAGTAATAATGCATTTGCATTTTTTGTACTATTGCACTTAATGTTTAATCTTCCTTCAGCACTTTTCTTTTTTCATAAAATAAATTAGAAACGTTACTAAAAGCAACCTATCTAACGTAACTATATCCATCTGTAGTTGCAGTGCTGCATAGAAAATTGGGGGGCTTGCAGTGTTTAGAGGCAGTCCCCATGCACACGAGAACAGAAATTCTCCTATTAGTTCCAACTGAAAAGAAGATGCTTCTAAGGGTCATTGTAATCCAGACATTGTGAGTTTTTGGACGTTGCCGCGGTGCAAAATGTCTGAACTTAAATGGATCATTTTGTGGCTCTATGACAAAACACATAGCTTAGTTGGCGTGATTTACATAGTGGATGAAGTGAAGTGTGGTGGCACTGCTGCACAAAAAAGGTGGAAGCTGAGTGAAAAAGAGGTCAACTGACAGCCCTGGAACACACAAGTGTAGGAGTTCTCCTATTAGCTCAGGCTGAAAAGGAGCTACTTCTGAGAGACTTTGTAATCTGGCAGATGCCACGGTGCAATATATTTAACCTGGGGAGGACTGAGATGAAACTCCATGATGGCACACCATTCCTGAGGTGATTGTGGTTAGTCAGGATGAAGATTTAGATAGCATCTGCAGGGTATATTAACATCTTAAAGAACTCATTCTTTAATAATCTAAGTAGACAACAAGAAAAAGTAATGGAATTTAGCCATTCAAAAAAAATATTAGAACATTAGAACAATCTGGATGAGAACAGGCCAAACACCCCCTCAGCTGCTTTAATCTTCCTCATACCTTATCCCCCACAGTCCTGGAATCACCTAGTTGCTCTTCTTTGAACTTTTTCTATTGCTTCTATGTCTTTTTGTAAATTGGAGACCAAAACTGCAGAAGCCTTTTTGTCTGGAAGTTGACTTCTACAGCCTTCTAATAAGTGGTACCTTTCATTTTCAGATCTCATATTTTATATTCAAACTTTACATTTTTCCTTCCTATGTACAATACTTTACATTATGTTTCACCTGCCACATCTGCTTACGGCTGTATGCTGTCCAGGTCCCTCTATAACAATTTAGCTGACTCTACATTACTTGCCCATGTACTTAGTTTGGTATCATCTGCAGACCTAACCATCTTATTGATTATATTCTTGCCCAGATCATTTCTGTATATTTAGAAGAGCAGAAATCTCAGCCTTGGCTCCTGTGGGACACCACTTTTAATAACACCTAATTCTGAAAAAGTCCCCATTACCATAAACAGTTTCCATAGTTCTATAATCCTTAATCGATTGTATAATTCTGTTTCTTATAAACAAGCATACTTCAGTTACCTTGATACAAGTCTAACAACTTGAATCCCCACCCAAAAATAAAGGTAATTAATATAAAGTAGTAGTCTTTCCAAAATTTCTAATTAAATACTAGCAATACCAAAGGCAAGCTGATAATTAATTCATTGATTGGTGAATGTGAAGGGTTCTACTCACCCACATTTTCTTACAATTTGGTGGATTTTTTTTATTTTTAATTGGCTGCCATTGGGCCATGGGATAGATTGGTGTTCAGGGTTTGCTTTCCACAGAGTACTGCAGCCATATGCTGTGGCCCACTCAGCCTCTAAATTTGATTAACCGGTACTGAGGATGTCATCGTTTGGAATTAGAGGAAGGTGAAAATAGGGATCAGAAAAAGTTGAACTTATTGGACTGTTTTAACACAATAACCTAAATTCCTAATTTTGCTTATATATAAAGCATATAAATGTATTAGAAATGAAGACCAGAGGAGCCATTTGGGTTGGGATATTTTTCAGAAGTGCTTCAGTTAAGTGCCAGTCTACGAGTTAAAATTATTCAGGCAGTATAATAGCAAAAGCTGCAATGAAGAAACCTCCCAAAATCCAATCAAAATCAATCAAAAGGCTACACTTACCTAAGAAA
>JANRMT010062841.1:27687207-27725554 GCA_026402145.1 Polypterus bichir lapradei | reverse complement strand
ATATATATATATATATATATATATATTTTTATATATATATATATGTACTACCAGCAGGAAACTCCAAGAGCTCTGAATCTGACCAGCCAAAGCTTCATGAAAATTTTTCTGATTTACTTGAATGAAAACTTTTCAAAAGGATTTTTTAAAGTAGGGCAGCATATTGATGCAGTATATAGTGAGGCCAATGCCTAACACTTGCAGAGTCTGCATGTTCTCCTACTGTTTGAATATGATTTTTCTGGATCTCTGAGTTACTCCCACATGCTGTCAGAATAATTGGCAGATGTAAAACTGTCCAGTCTGTTTCAGGTGCTCATTGTTCCTTCTAGGGCAGCTTCCTTCTTCTTCTTCCTCCTCTTCCTCTTCATGTTTTCCCACTTCTATGTGGGGTCAATGTACTTGATCAACCTTCTCCAAACAGCTCAGTCCTGCACCCTCTCTCCAGTCAAGACCTCTTCCTTGAGATCTTCTTCTACTTTACCCATTCACCTCCGCTTTGGCCTCCCTCTCTTTCTCTTCCACTGTATTTCTTTCCCCATCACTCTTTTGCCCACATATTCATTGTCTCTCATCGTTACATGTCCTTACCACTTCAACCTACTTTTCTACACTTGCTTAGATATCTCCCCTACTTTTGCTGTCTTATTTTTTATTCTGTCCTTAAATGTAACTCCACACATCCATCTGAACATTCTCATGTTTGCCACATCTAATTATTTCTCCTGAGGTCCCTTTACTACCCATGTCTCAGCTCCATACATCATTAATTGTATTCCCATTGTCGCAAAAACCTCACCTTTAAACGTCATCTTAATTCTTCAATCACACAACACTCCTGATACCTTCTTACAATTGTTCCATCCACACTTCACTCTGTGGGTTAGCTTCCTTCCTTGTTCATATTACAGGATAATTAGGTTCTGGCCTACATTAATAGTAAATCAAAGCGATAGTTGGATGTTGTGAGGCTTACCAGGAACATTTATTGGGTTCCTCTACTCTCGCTCTTGAAGATATTAACACACACAGATATACACAGAAACACATAGCGATCCTATCCAGACAAAGTCTTGAGTGGTGTCAATTGCCAGTCACCCAGCAAGATTCTGCCTAAGATTCACTATATAAGGATTCACTATCACCAACACTAACAAACAAGTGGGTGTCATTGCAACACACATAAAAGCGCAGCTCTTTTGGTTGTATGCCACTTACTAACCAAACTATGTTTTGTTTTTACTTCAGTTGTTCTAATCATTAAGGGGCAACCTCAGTAGCCTTGATAAATCCCTTGAATAAGAAAGTAGCGATGTGACGCACACTTAGTACCTTTTTATTATTTCAAAAATTCTACATAAAAGACATAGTATAGAAAATATAAACCAACGTGGCATTTATTAACATATAACAAAACCAAATAGAAGAAAATATAATAAAAAGTGAAATTGATTGCCAAGTCTGGATATAAAGAGTCTTAAAAAAACTCACTGAAAATCAGAAATGTGAAGGGGTGATGTTGTCCTTTGCAGCTTTTGGTTTAACTATCAATGTTATTCATAAGTTGGGTTTTCTGACATTCAATCAGATGATCTCACTTCTCTTGATATCTGAAATCGCTGCCTACATTGCTGTCCTGTCGTTGTTTTTTCTTCTTCTTGTTCCATCTGATGAGCCATATTTATGTTAAAATGCACACATGAGGATTTGGGACATGCGACATTGTACACATTTGTTGGGCTGTCTTGTCCTGATGATGACTGACTCTGATCAAAATGCTTGATCTTTTAAGTACCTCAGCACTCCTTCCTTTCTCAATCGGTAAACTAATTCTGTAATTCCTAGCCCTAACACGTCCATCCGTTCCCAGGCTATAAATTAATTACAACAGGTTCAGTTACATCTGTACTTATTTTCTATTGCCAGTTCATGAAGAATTGTATAAATTACTAGTACAATACAAAAGGATACTTGCAATGCCTATAATTAAAGTCCTGTAAATTCAGTTCATCCTGGTGCATTTGTGCAAACAAATGAAAATGTAAAATAAACCGTCTGCAGACCAAAAACGAATTTCCACAGCAGGACAGATGTGTTGAGTTTCAAAACTGCTCCTGGCCTTTTGCACCCCTCTATTAGCAAACTTTGTCTCCTGTTGTCAGCTTATATTATGCCCCTCTCTTCTCCCTTCACTTAAGAATCCATCGAGTCCACCTTTATGCATAAATAATCTCCATCCAAGATGGTTCCTTTCTTGGGCTGGATGCTGTCAGTATAGGGTCTGGGCCTTTGTTGACTTGTCAGAATGCCAGAAAATAAATAAATAACTTGTAATTCTAGAACATATGCATCATGAGGTGGTTTTGCTCTGTGTTATGATCTGGAGAGGTAAACCTCTTTACTTGGGGGCAAAAAGCACTTACTGTTATACAACATTAAATCACAGTGGATCTGATTTGGCTTTGTGTCACTAAAATGTCAAAGTGAAAACAGAACTCGGCAAGGTGGATACAACATAATTGATTGCATTAACATTCCTCCCTCAAGTCAGTACTTAGTAGATGCACCTTTGGCAGCCATGACAGAATTATAGAAAAGCCAAAAAGGTAAAAATAATTTGAAAATTATGTGGGAACTGCTATAGTTAGAAGCTGATGCAATGTAACACATTCACAGTGGCTTATGGTTAGTCTGAACATGCACAGCACAACACTCTGCTGTTAGTCTTGATGAAGCCAAGGTCAGATTAATAGGGATGCTCTGCTGTGGGATTGCACCATTGTTGGCCAACACGCCATAATGGGTTACCGTGGAATAGGGAGTGAAACGTGCTGAAATTCATTGAAACATGTTGGCTTAGTATGGAAGTGAAAACAGCATCAGTCAATGAAAAGTTTATGAATGGGTAGAAAGGTTTAAAGTGGGAAGAACAAGTGCCATCCTTGAAGCAAAATTCTGATAAACCATGTGGCCTGCGGGGGCCACACCAGCCACCCAAACCCTTCACAGACAGATGCCAAGAATGAGTTTCAGCACAACACACTTGTTTCACATAGTAAAGCACTTCTCCCTCACTCACCACAGCAGCACAATAAAATAGAAATACACAGGACTTTCTTTTCTGTCTTCTCCTTGGGTCTCTCTCTCGCCCTCTTGTCCTCCACTCCTCCTCCAGCAAGCTTCATCTCTCTCTCCCTCCCAACTCTGGCTTCTCAAATAGAGGCAGGCGGCTCCTTTTATGCTGCACCTGGGAGTACTCAAGGTGGCTCATTAACGAGGTCTGTGCCCGACTCCAACTTCCATGGAGATGGAAGAAGCGCCCTGTGTACATCTGCTCCCCCAGTCCTTCCATTACGACAGCCTCATGGCTGAGAAAGGTCCCCAGCCGTCCATCACAACCATTGACATCATACACAAACTGACACTGACAAGGCTGATGCCTTTATAAGAAAAGACTGACAGATTATGTCATTTGCTGTTGCTGCACATTTGGATATCAGTTATAGATCTTCATATGCCATAGGGCGTGATGACTTGGGGTACCGTAAAGCTTGCACAAGATGGGCACCCAAACAGCTTACTGATCTGCATAAGTCAACATCCTTTGGTGGATTTCAGTAGGTTTTACTCCCTGTGCCCAAAGGAATCTCTCTACGGCGCATTGTTCAAAGATGGTGTAATCTCACTGTGGAGTGCCCATGTTCATTTGACATTAGCTTTAACTAGAGTAATGGCAATTAATATCAGGGGAAAAATGGTGCAACAAATACATTCATATCTGATTCGTGTTAAGCTCCCTTGCAATTTTTTCATATTCAAAATAAATGTCTATACTTTTTCATGCATGACAAACCATGTTTAGCTACTTTATTGGAGAGGCTAGTGCCAGGGGACTGTATAATTTCTGTGTTTAGCTGGCATATCCTCTGCGAATATGAGAGGGTTTTTCTACCACATCTTATGACAGATAAAGTAAACGATAGCTGTAAATTTGCACTTTTTTGAGTGTGTGTGGCTGTATTGGCTTCCTTCTTGTCCAGGGATAATTTCTGACTTGCACCCAATGCTGCCAAAAGAGGATGTACACCGTTTATTAGTTGGGTATCAAGACCGAAGAAGGGATGTATTTAGCAGACTGTGTTCCTCTTCATATCATACAATGTTTATAACTTTTTACATCATTTCATAATTGGAGACTCAACATGAACTTTGGGTTACTTAAAAATAAATTCTAACCATTTGCCTGACCATAAGACTTGACAGTCATATCAGTATCAGAGCAGGAAAGGGGCTCGCTGACTCAGCTTTTCTTTGCCCAAAGGAATACAGTATATCATTCAATAAGAGCTCAGCACCAATGTTTACTGCTGCCAGGCTGGAGGTTAATATTGCAGTTCATGTTATTAATATTGGTGGACTGGAGAGTCATAAAAATGATGACCGTCACAAGAATAAATAAATAAGTATAGTTAATAATCTCAACTGAGTGCATTTATTGAATGTACTCAAGACAGTGTACTTCTCATATTTTGAAGAGGATGCTAAACATGGGGCTGGGTATTTGCTTCTCTATTTTTCTGGAGAGAATTTTTGTTCATAATTCTCCTATTTGGTCTTTTTAGAGACACTAAAACTTCACACAAATGAAACATGTTTTCTGTATTTGTTTACAGACGTACACTGACCTATGTAATAGTTCCAATCCATTGGAATTATATTTTAACTGAAACCCTAATCCATTGATCATATGCCACAGGGTATGCATATGTGAGTACCACTCTGTATAAAATGTGAATATGTCACTGAACACGTCCAACATGTTATTTATGTCAGCTTTTTCCATATGATGCACACAGAGCAAATAAAGCCCTACAATTAAATACATAATATAATATACAGTGAGTTCAGTAGGTATTCATATCCCTTCACATTCTGCACACTTTATATGCTGTGTTTTAGATTTGATTTTAAATGGACTAGGTGGCCCCGCCCCCTACTCGCTTCACTCACCACCCCCCGGGTTTGGTTAACCGGATGTACAATTTAAAGAGATTGTTATTTTCATTTCATTCATTTTTTATTTTTAGTGATATTTGGCAGTAATAAAACTGTAGTGAATGAGTTATTCCCTCTCCCGCCCCAGGGCACGCTACGCACCAGCTACTTTGCGTCTCTGCCTCTCGCGTTGTGAAGAGGGGGGATGAACGCACGCTAAGGAAATGCGGTCACTCCTCGGAAACCCCCTCTTAAACGATGATACAATGGGAAACAAATACATTTTTTTTCCTCCTTTATGCTCGATCAGCTGGCTTGCTGCTGCTGCTTGTGCTGTGTTGAGTGATCTGCATGTCAGAGTAACTGGGCGATGGGAGGCTTGGTCAGGGAGGTGTCCAAGAACCCAATGGTAACTGAGATGGGAGAACCCGTCAGAAGGACAACCATGCATGCAGCACTCTATCAATCAGGAGTTTATGGTAGAGTGGTTAACTCCAGCAACATTTAAAGGACTCTCAGAGTATGAGGAAAAAAATTCTCTGATGAGACAAAAATTTAACCTTTTCAGCAGAACTCCAAGCACTATTTCTGGTAAAGTCCAGGCACTGCTTATCACCTTCCTAATACAAACCCTACGGTGAATCATGCTGGTGACAGCATCATGCTATGGGGGTGCTTCATAGCAGCAGGGACTGGGGGACTGGTCAGAATTGAGGGGAGGATGCATGCAACCAAATACAGAGAGGTCCTTGAAGAATATCGGCTCCAGAGTGCATACGACCTCAAACTGGGGTGGTGGTCCACCTTTTAGCAAGACAATGACCTGAAGCATACAGTCAAGACAAGGCTGATGTGGCTTTGTGACAAGTCTCTAATTGTCCTTGAGTGTCCCAGCCAAATCCCAGGCTTAAGCACCATAGAACATCTGTGGAGAGACCTAAAGATGGCAGTTTATAGACGCTTCCCAGGCAATTAAGGGGGCTTGAATTACCCCAAGAACACTTAAAGCTGTAATTGCAACTAAAGGGGCTTCTACAATGTACAGAATAAAAAGTCTGAATACTTATGCGAAGGAGAGACTTCAGTTTTGGATTCTTAATAAACTGTCAGTCCTCTCTAAAAACATTTTTTACTTTGTCATTTTGGGCTATTGAGTGTAGATTGATGAGCAAAAATGGCCAATTTATTTCAAATTAAATCTACAATACAATAAAGTGTGCAGAAAGTTTAAGGATCTGAATACTTTCTGGCACTGTAAGTATAAAAAAAGAATTTAAAATATTTAATTTACTTCAATGGTACTTACATTATTCCTGGTCTCAGTGAAACTCACTTTAAGCATACAGTTTCAAGATGATACAAGAGGCAACTCAAAAATGTATTAATATGTTTAGTAACCAGTTGGTTTCAGTACCAGGAAAAACTAAAGGTTAAAGGAGTCCTCTGCCCAGAAATAATTTTTTGAACTGTTGTATGTAGTAATAGCCAAGAAAAATCTTTAATTGCCGTCTTTCGAGTGTTTGCTTTGCCTATTCATTATTTAGGTTATGCTTTTTATTATCACTGTATGCTATTATATATTGGTTTATTGCAATTATGACATTCTGATTGTATTTTTGTCTTTTAAAACCCAGTAAGATAAAATGAGATCAGGAACTCCACCACCCAACCCACCCATCTAGAGAGCAAAGGAGAAAGATGACGTGATCATTCAAAAATACTGAAATAGCCAAAAGGTTAACAACAGTTCAGCAGATGCAATTAACTGAGGCCATTAATAAATGTCTGACAAATGTTAGCAAAGCTTTGATTTCTTTCTTTCTAATGTGATTTTAATTTTTTCTAAATTTAAGTCAATTAGCGCATCATTTTCCTGTTGTGTTATGGTAGGTGAGTTACAGTTCTTCCAGGTAAGTACGATAAAGCAACATTGTAGAAGTTTAGTGTGAGTTATCACATCAGGTTGCTCATTAAGCACTAATGTTTCAGCAAACAGAACTATTAGAGAGTAGGGAATATTATAGCCTTTTTAGGGTTTTATCCTTTATTATTGTTGTTGTATGCATTTTGCCCTGCTTCCTTTTCCCCTTTGTATCTTTTTTATATTATAAACATGTCCTATCCTTTTGATAAAACAGTTGAGGACTACATCCAGTCCTCTCTGGCCTCACTTTTAAACTTGTTCCTAGTCCTTTACCAATAGAAACGTAATGCAGTCATCCCTATCAACTTGCTGGTCTTCTGAGTTAGTCAGACCATTAAACTTTCATTCTCATTATTGGCTTAGGATCAGAGACCCCCGGTGGTTATTGAGCTGCCTGCGCTCTAGAGCACTGGTGCCCATCATGCAAGCTGATGGGCCTCAGAAACTTGTCTTCTGATGAGTTCAAAATCTTCATTGATAATTAAAGATTGTCTTTGAGGTGCTTCTTTGGCCAGTGTGCCTCCAGTAGTCCTGGTTTAGTGTGTACCTCTTGGGCTGAGCCTTCCACTCACTCTAATAGTGTGTGTGTGTGACAATATACACTCACCTAAAGGATTATTAGGAACACCTGTTCAATTTCTCATTAATGCAATTATCTAATCAACCAATCACATGGCAGTTGCTTCAATGCATTTAGGGGTGTGGTCCTGGTCAAGACAATCTCCTGAACTCCAAACTGAATGTCAGAATGGGAAAGAAAGGTGATTTAAGCAATTTTGAGCGTGGCATGGTTGTTGGTGCCAGATGGGCCGGTCTGAGTATTTCATAATCTGCTCAGTTACTGGGATTTTCACGCACAACCATTTCTAGGGTTTACAAAGAATGGTGTGAAAAGGGAAAAACATCCAGTATGCGGCAGTCCTGTGGGCGAAAATGCCTTGTTGATGCTAGAGGTCAAAGGAGAATGGGCCGACTGATTCAAGCTGATAGAAGAGCAACTTTGACTGAAATAACCACTCGTTACAACCGAGGTATGCAGCAAAGCATTTGTGAAGCCACAACACGCACAACCTTGAGGCGGATGGGCTACAACAGCAGAAGACCCCACCGGGTACCACTCATCTCCACTACAAATAGGAAAAAGAGGCTACAATTTGCACAAGCTCACCAAAATTGGACAGTTGAAGACTGGAAAAATGTTGCCTGGTCTGATGAGTCTCGATTTCTGTTGAGACATTCAGATGGTAGAGTCAGAATTTGGCGTAAACAGAATGAGAACATGGATCCATCATGCCTTGTTACCACTGTGCAGGCTGGTGGTGGTGGTGTAATGGTGTGGGGGATGTTTTCTTCGCACACTTTAGGCCCCTTAGTGCCAATTGGGCATCGTTTAAATGCCACGGGCTACCTGAGCATTGTTTCTGACCATGTCCATCCCTTCATGACCACCATGTACCCATCCTCTGATGGCTACTTCCAGCAGGATAATGCACCATGTCACAAAGCTCGAATCATTTCAAATTGGTTTCTTGAACATGACAATGAGTTCACTGTACTAAAATGGCCCCCACAGTCACCAGATCTCAACCCAATAGATCATCTTTGGGATGTGGTGGAACGGGAGCTTCGTGCCCTGGATGTGCATCCCACAAATCTCCATCAACTGCAAGATGCTATCCTATCAATATGGGCCAACATTTCTAAAGAATGCTTTCAGCACCTTGATGAATCAATGCCACGTAGAATTAAGGCAGTTCTGAAGGCGAAAGGGGGTCAAACACCGTATTAGTATGGTGTTCCTAATAATCCTTTAGGTGAGTGTATACTGTATGTATAACTAGCCACATTACCAGTCAAAGACAGGTTATATAAATGTAATTTTTTTTTGATATTTTAAGTTTTGCCTTATATGTACTGTCAGCATTCATCCTATACCTTTCTTTGGTATCCTCATGTGACTCAAACTGTCTTGGTCAGTGCTTCCTATCTCGTTTCAATTAATTGTCTTCTCAGACACTGTAATTTCAAGTTGTGTGGCTTGCCTCCTGTCTGCTTTTTGATTACCAACAATGAGAGACGGGCCCCCATTACCTGTTGTGAAAACATCATTTATATTCTTGTGAATATTTCCCATCTTTGCCGGTTACTCTCAGTGAACCTCCTACATCTTTCCTCAGCATGCTTGTTTGTGTCTATCTGTCTTGCCCAGCACTCCCTGTCTCAATCATGTTTGACTGAGCAACCAACACAAAAATGGCCAATCAGATCAAAGTCAATCGGCCAATCAGATTTCTCGGAGGGACAGACACACACACACACACACACCTACACAGACCGTAGCATTTTATTATATAGTAGAAAAGCATATACATATATACAGTATGTATGTGTGTGTGTCCATTCATCTATTTTGTAACTTGCAAATTTAAGTCAGGATGACAAGGAGCCTAAAGGACTTGTGACAGTTAATCCAGTTCCACACTTCATTCAGGGGATATTTAAAACAGCCAATAGTCCTAGAGAGCACATTTAAGACACATTTTGATGGAATTAAAATAGGGCTCATGGATTTTGAGGAACTAACATTTTCTGCCTGGCTATTCTTCAAAAATACTGTGTGTGTGTGTGTATATATTTTATTTTATATATATATATATATATATATATATATATATATATATATATACTGTATAGTTTTTCTGTGTGGGTGTGTGTATATGTAAATGGTTTATGCTAATTCCAACTTTAAAAATATGAAAGAAAGCTTTTGAGTTAAACATTAAATTTTCAATTTTTTCTGTGGCCTCATTAAAGATTTATGTCTTGTTTTTGGATATACAGCAAAAAATACTATTCTTATTATACCAAATACATTTTTTTACAGATAGCAAAGCAGAAAAGTGTTAAGATTTACTCTAAATATAGTACTGCAGATGGTCCATAAGCAGCATTGATTCCATATGGAAAATAACATAACATAATGTTGCATTCTCAAAGCTGCTGTAAGAAAAGTGGAACACTCTAGCAGAGGCCTTTGTACCCGAAATACTGTCAAGAGGCCAAGATATAAAAAAATGAGAATTTATTTAAATAACTAAAAACAAAAGAGGGCAAAGAAAGGGGAAAACACTGTAACAAATAAACAGAACAAAATCCCAGTAAAGCCATAGGTGTCAGGGCCTACCATCAGAGATTAATTTGTATAAGAGTTGCCGAGAGTTGAGCTCTGCTCTCTCTGATTTTGAGCCCTCTGTGCTCTGGGACCTCCAGGCACACTTTGAGTCCCAAAACCAACATAAAACATTTGTTTTTAATTTTTTATAATGTTTAAATAAGCAATGTTGGTCACATAGCCTTTATTTTAAACTTTATAAAACTAGCCTAAGTTGTGTTACACCTATCTGTTTTAGAAGTCACATAAATCGTAACAAATCCTCAGGTCAACTGGCTCTATCATAGTGGGAGTGAATCCTGACATAGGGCTTGAGAGATAAAAGAAACAGGAGGGAGGCAGTGTGGATGAAGATGCATCAGATTAGGGTGAGGATGCCGAAAACTCCAATAAGACTGCGCTGCGCTGAGTGTGAAAAGCAGTAACATTTAAAATTGCAATATATCCAAGTTAAATACAAATTTTAGCGTGTGAGTATATATGTAAAAAGCACCGATTTCAGCGTTAACAGTGCTACATTCTGGTGCCGAAAATAGTATTGTTGATGTACTCCAATTCCATCCGTGGGCAGATACTATGACCTCTGGCACCATATCATTTACAAGCTATGCACTGTCTAACCTCACAAGCCTCAAACCCTTACATTTCATCCACCAGTCATGTCCTTGCTCTGTCTCACCTTCCCACTCAGTGAGTCCATGGGTTTCAAGCCACTTTAAAGTAGCCAAGCCCATGAATTACTTATGTGCTTATGGAATGCCGAACATTTTCAACAGACATACAAAGTTAGAGTCCTCTCTAGTGGTCCCTGATGTCCCTGCACCCCTAAGCCATCAGGTCCCTTTAGACAGCCACATCTCCTGGGTAGCCCACTTGCTGCCTCACCATTCTAAAAGGACACCTCTTTCCTTGCTCTTGTAGTCTAGTACCATGTTCTGTACAGTATTGTCCACAGTCAGCCTGGATGTTTGTTAACCTTCTCTCAACACTCCATGATCTCTTTGACTTTCTATAAGAATGATCAGGTGCTCTCGATAACATCTGAGTCGCTTCCCCTCTAGCATTCTTGGCAAAATCACATGTAAGCCCATCTCTGCTTTTTGGGTGCTACCTGTCTGCAGTTTTTCTGGGTACCCTGTGCACATCACCACTTGATGTTGCCCTTGCTTCTACATTGCCATAATGAATGATGTTTCTCCTGACACTGTATGCTTTTCTTTCTTACCAAGAGCTTTAGTGGGCCTTGCTCGTACTCTGTACAATCCATTTCTTTTCATCAAAGAAGCATGGGGGTACTCTATTGCACACTTGTTGACACTCCTCTCAGTGTATTACCACTTTCTGCTCTTTTTCTTACTTTCCTTCACATTTATTTTATTGTTTTACTCCAGACAACTTTTTCATCTAGGATTTAGGCTCTGTTTTGATTTCTGATTCAACTACAATCGAATGTTCTAAGGCAGTTGGGTTGACTCTCTTTGTGGTTCACTGAATTAAACTTTTTCAGTTGCTTGCTGCTCCCTGATGCCTTATTTCTACACAGTTTTACTAATTTTAAGGTCATTTTAAAAATATTCATTTATCACCAATATGATGCACTTCTGTCAGCACTAGTTGCTCATGTTTTCTGTGGAGTGGTGGTAAACTTAATCTTTTATTCATAATCTTTCTTTTGATTATGTAGTAGCCATGCCGACTCCTCTAACTGATTTTTGGGCACCCGATGTTGTATTTCCAGACATTCAAGTGGATCACTACCTTACTGAAATTATCTTCACTGTGAAGACTTAGAACACTAAGACAATCTCTGGTGGGTTACCCCCAGATTTATACTGAAGTCTGCCGTTGTCCAGTCATTGTTTTTTCTATGCATCATGTATTATTTTCCCACATATTTTCTGGACCAAAACCTTCAAACACATCAGCTTGTGCTTTCTTTGGGAATTTGCTGCTGTTCCACATGAGCTCACCTTTCTTCACTACATAAGGAAAGAGGCCCAGCAGCCTCTTTCTTGTCTGTGCTACTCTGCCATACTGACCTGATGCATTGGCCTTGCACCAGCCTTGCTATTTTGTGGATAAGGGCTGCACTTCTACTTTGCTGAAATACAGTTGTGATGAACTTCACCATGTGACATGCTCTGTCCAGAGAAAAACTTTGACATACCATTCTGAATGACGAGTTTTGATCACAGGAGGGTTAATTGGCCAAACCTATGCTCTACTGAAATAAACCCTAGATATAAATCTTTGTACAATAAAGTTTCTACCACTAACGTTGCTTTGTACAGTACAGGCCAAAAGTTTGGACACACCGCCTCATTCAATGTGTTTTCTTTATTTTCATGACTGAAGGCATCAAAACTATGAATGAACACATGTGGAGTTATGTACTTAACAAAAAAAGGTGAAATAACTGAAAACATGTTTTATATTCTAGTTTCTTCAAAATAGCCATCCTTTGCTCTGATTACTGCTTTGCACACTCTTGACATTCTCTCGATGAGCTTCAACAGGTAGTCACCTGAAATGGTTTTCACTTCACAGGTGTGCCTTATCAGGGTTATTTAGTGGAATTTCTTGCTTTATCAATGGGGTTGGGACCAGCAGTTGTGTTGTGCAGAAGTCAGGTTAGTTGGACGATCATTTATTTTTCAACAGGACAATGACCCCAAACACACCTCCAGGCTGTGTAAGGGCTATTTGACCAAGAAGGAGAGTGATGGAGTGCTGTAAATGGTCATGAAAATAAAGAAAACACATTGAATGAGGAGGTGTGTCCAAACTTTTGGCCTATACTGTATAACACAATGTCCATCAAAGGGTGAAGCACCACTACTGTATCAATTCATTATGGACTATAGTCTTTGAATATTATGCTTAACTGAAACATTAAGCATAATACATTATATTTTACATTAAGCATAAACATTATAAATGCTTACTATGAGACAGCTCAGGTCAGGGTGGCAGTCTCGCTGGATTGTTAGATTGGATCTAAACATCAAAAGCATAGCCACTGAATGAACATTGTCCTTCAAATGTTTAGGTCTTAACTGATAACAAATCCAGTCTTATCCTACTTATTCTGTCCTTCAAGGTGCAACTGGTCCTTTTTTAATGATCTGATCTGACTAAACTACAAACTCAGTTGAGTTCTTTTCCTAGGCAGTCATTCTTGTGAGAGATTTAATATCTACTTTAATATTCCTACATATAACCATATAACTCAAATTATGCTATATGCTCACGGTTCTCTGCTAGCATTTCGTGTTTTCTTATTTTTTATTCTTGCTTGTTATTTCTTATTCTACTTTATTCCTTTGTGTTTCATGTATTAATTTATAGTACTAAGGTGTTGTACCGTGTTAGCCATTATGAATGTAGTAAAAAGTCAAGCAAAATGACACCTTTTATTGGCGAACTAAAAAGATTACAATATGCAAGCTTTTCAATGTATTAATCTAGTATCTGATATTAATTTCTATCCAGAATTACTGGTCATTTTCTGTACTGTTATTCTGTTTGTACTGAATTTTTATAAAGCAGATAGTGCAGTGGACCAAAGGGTTCTTGTCCTGGGTTCACACTGTATGGAGTTTGCATGTTCTTTTGTGTGTGTGTGTGGTTTCCTCCGGATTCTCCAGTTTCCTCCCACAGTCCAAACACATTAAGGTTCATTAGGCTGTCAACACTTAACTGACGCTAGTGGGATTGTGTTTTATGTGTATGTTCACCCTGTGATGGACTGGCACCCTGACCATGGATTGTTCCTGACTTGCTCCCTATGCTTACCCCTGGATTGTTAGATTGGATCTAAACATCAGAAGTATAGCCACTGAATATCCATTGTCCATTGAATGTTTAGCTGTTAACTGATATCTAATCCAGTGTTACCCTATTTATACTATCCTCCACGGTCATCTAATACACTACTCTGTATTATGCGGGCTGAGAAAATGGTATAGTATCTTGTAAAGAATTTTGAGCATGGGAAAGGTGCTATATGAATAAAATTCATTATTTATTATAACTGGCCTGTTCATCAAACTGCCAAATTCAAGTCAGGGCCATATGAAATCTGAGCCTGTCCCATTTGTATGGAGTGCAAGGAAGGTTGTAGTCGTCCACTGGGGCACCAGAACCAATGCAAGTTCCACTCACCTACACACACACACACACACACACACACACACACACACACACACACAAATGGGGATAACAAGTCTTGAGATGCTAGTGTAGTAGTTATAGAATTGGATCTTAAACCATATTTATAGCCTAATTCAACCTTTGAACTCAGTTTAGGACCACACACAAGTCAGTTAACCTGTCTTTGCTCCAACTGTTAAAAAAAAAAAATGGAGGGAAACAATTGTAATTAAACTGCTTCTGACAATTATAATAATAATAATGTGGGAGGAAAACCAGAATACCCAGAGGAAAAAAAAATGAACCAATGCAGAGGCTCCAGATGAACAGAAAAGGATTTGAACCCAACGAGCTGGATTATCTATTCAGAAATTCTTTTCAAATACTTTTGTAAAGGAACAACAAGTCATCCAATATGCCATCTGATGCCAGTTCAGTTTTGTGTCTTTTTCTTTGCTCTCTTTTCCAGAGGCAGGCTTGTATCCAATGCCCACAACATTTTTATGAACTAACTTTCTGAGACTTCTTGTGTGTGGAAATGTCAGTGAATGAGAGCTACACACCAATCACTGCAGAATGCCTTCATATCAGAGTGACTTGGATTAAATAAGAAGAGCATGCGAAGACTCTACAGAGGTTAGACTTAGACGCAGTGTGTAAGGGCAAATTGTACGTCCATTACTTCCCAGACAGCACAGAAAACACCTCAGGGAACACGTTGTTTCTGAAAAATCAGTATGCAGTTTTCTACTGACTGCTATCTTGTCTTTATTCCTTAAGACTCCGTCTCTGAAGAATAGAGATTACAACAGAAGCATTCAGAGCATGACATAGTAACAGGCATATAAAAATACAGATGCTACTGAGATATTTATCGGGGACGATCAATCAGGCAGAAGGAATTTTTCATTTTATAAACAATGCACCATTTTTATAATGACAGTGTTCAAATGGCGGCTATTGTTAGCCATAAATCTGTTACAACTGCTAAACAAAAGCAGTGAGATAATTGGCATTATCTTGCAAGTATTATAGTAAAGAAAATGCCATTGCAGAAATTCTATGGCTTGTCAAACAGTGTTGTCAATCGATCGGCTTTAGAAGCAGCTTTGACAGTCGGCTTTGGAAGAGCGAATCTGAAAGACAAAGACTCGTAATGTTTTTGGACTAAAAAAAGAATTAGTGGGTGGTAAAATTAAAATTTAAATGACACTGGTGCAGAAACTGCTGACAGAAACAGCATGCTGTGGGTGGCATACGATGAGAAATTAGAGTTAAATCTGGCCACAATACACAGTAGCAGTGCCACCTCCTGTCATGATGTAACAGCTTGAAGTTGATGCACAAGTTACCTTTCAGCCCCCACAGACATCTTCGATGGCTCACATCACTATTAAAAGTGCAAACTCCGTTTCTTTTCACCCCTAAGCTGAATAATACCCTCAGTGGCATGTGATAATTGAACCCATTTGAAACAATTACCAGTGGAGATAGCCCAACATTTGTCTACAAACCAGACTCACTTTGCCAGCATTAGACTGTTGATTTATTATTTTTTAAAGCTTTTGATTCTTTGGCAAATCTTACCATATGACTCTAACAGCATGAAAATTATGCTGTTGACAGCAACTAACAAGAAAACATTTGGTGCGGCCTTCTGCACCCTTTAGAGTGATTAAATAGAGTATGTAGAGCAATTTGATGATAGTTATAGAGGAGGCAGACGCTGAATAGCACTTCTGTGGAATGAGTTCGCAGTGACTCCAAGTGGTGAATAATTGTGCCCTGATTTAGTCCTTTTTTTCTATTTTGATTCTAAACTAGTCAGAAATATGTAAAATAACGTGTAGACTCATTATAATTTTTTTTTAAAAGGCATCCCATAAATGTGTAGTAAAACACACTTTGAATAAAAGAAGAGTAATGCTTCTTTAAATCGGTGTGAAAGTCTTCCTATTTCAAAAGACTAAAGATTACTAGGCATAAAACTCAAACACAGTACACCAAAGCAGAGATTCTGTAAGGAAACATGAAAAACAAGAACAAAAAACCTTTTTAGATAAGAAAAGGCTTTCCTTAAATAGATGAATGGTCTATGCAAATTGCTTGTGTGGGAGTGACAGAGCGCAGTGTACATAAAGTGAAGAATTTATATTGCAGGCTTCATAAAATACGCTTCAGCACAGTATACATCTGAAAGTTTACTGAATGTGCTATTATTTCACCTTTAACGTACTGGCACAGTCGGCGGTGTCTTTCAGCGTTGCCATAAATTGTTGGGTCAGGAGTTTTTTTTTGACTGTCACAAGCCATTTGGAAAATGGATGCTATGTCTGATTAGTGAACGTGTTTTTGTGAGGTTAATTTATCAGCCGGCACATGTAAAGAGAGTCACGACCACAGGAGAAGGCGTGTAATAGTCTTACATAAATAAACAGACCACACAACCAATCAAACGCACCTTGATGTTAAGCTGTTTAAGGGTAATGCTTTTGAATTATACAGCATATCAAACCCAATGCCCTCATGAAAGCGTAACAAACTGCGGCATACAATAGCTTAAGTGTAGGTAGTATGGCAACTGCGCTTTAGCTATTATCATCCTACGCATACTGTATGTGTAATGATCTGGTAATGTGTAATCATCCAGTAATCACTCTCTGTGAGCATGTACTGTATCAAAGTAACTCGCTACTGCTTTATCTTCTAATGATAACTTCAGAGCATTACTGAATATCAACATGATGGCTGATGTGTGGGTTTCAGGATAAGGAAGCTTCTGTCAAGCTCCAATTTAGCATTCAAAAGATGACTTTCCCCAAACATTCATGTGATTATTGAAGTGCCGAAAAGGGAAACATTTGGGACATGCCATGGGGCTGCTCTCAGTAAGCCACAAGCAAACCCGGTCAGAGGGAGAGGTGAATGCTGTTACCCATTAACTCTCACTTTGCATGGCAGTGTTGGATTATCACTTAGAGCTCAGCAGGATGTAATACTTTTATCATGGTGGTGCTCCTTTACAGACACATTAAGTAATGTATAATCTTTTGAGACAAAATAATAATAATATTTAGAGAACAGTGCGTAGTGTACATAGCAGATATGACACAGTGGCTTTGATATTTAAACTATAAAGCTGCCAGTTCAATTCCCTGCAGTGCCAGTGTGCCACATATGGAAAAAATGCTTCTTCATGTCACTTTTAAAAATATCACTTAAATGACAGAATATTCTAATCCACTTAATCCAATTAAGGTCTTGGCACCTACCCAGCGGCACTGAAAGCATGGCTGGAATAGCTGTTTGTGAGGCCAGCATGGGGCACTTTCCTTCAGGTCTGTGTGAGGATCCAAATGCCCAGGTGTAGTGATGGGGACACTGTGCTGTAAATATGGTGCCGTCCCTTGGAATGATGCGTAAAACTGAGCTTCTGACTCTCTGTGGTCATTAAAGGTCCCTGGGCATCTTTCGAAAAGAATGAGGTTTATCCCGATGTCCTGCATGAACTGCCCATCACGGCCCTGTCCATTCTGGCCCCCTAATCATCCCCTTTCTCTAATTGGTTCTCTCTCTCACCCCTTCACCACCTAATAGCTAATATGTGGGGAGCATACTTGCACAATAATGGCTGCCATCATATCGTCCAGGTGAGTGTTACACATTGTTGGTGGTAGAAGTGGTTCCCCTCTGTCTATGTAAAGCATTTTGAGTAGCAAGAAAAGCACTATGTAAATGTAATTAATTATTATTATTATTATTACACACACACTCTAAATCTAGCATATATGTTGTTAGGGATATGAGTGAATAAGATAAAACTCCACACAACAACAATTTGGCAAAGGATTCAGAGCCAGGATACTGGATGTGTGAGTCAGTAGCATTAACAACTGCATCACTGTTCTGCAAACCAGCTAAATAAGTTAAAATATTTGCAAACGTATTACTACATTACTTTTATTCCAGTGATTGATTCATGTTTTAAATTTTGTGGTAAACTGGTGGATAAATTCTACAAATGCTTTGATCCATGTATATACAGTTTTATATATCAATCCATCCATGTCAACAAGACAAAAAGTAGATCGCCCCTTAGGGCTTAAGCAAAGGTTTTTGTAAAGGTGGCTCACGAGGATGAAGTTCCATCCTGCAGGGTACTCTGATCACAGAATAGCACCTCCTTGTGGTGGCCTTGGAACTTACAGGCAGTCAACTGGAAGTGATGGGGTCAACTGCCCTCACTGTGCATCTTCTCAGCACTGTGGAGGAAATGGAAGAGGACATAATTAGCACCAGTGCCCTCTCTTGTCCCGGGGTGGTATTGCATACCTTAGATGAGCCCAGAGGGTGACCCTCTGATGCGCATGCATGACAATATATATATATATATATATATATATATATAAATTGTTCATTGCAGCCTAAACATCCATTTGATCCATTTTCAAATTATGAGAAGGAAGACCTTGAGATCACAGTTACAAAAATCAAGACACCTGAAAGTTGATATCAGCCCTGTAAAACATTTTGTTTTCACATATTTTTGGTGATTATGGCTTCAAGCTGAACACAAATATATTTTAGATTGACTGTATCACATAGAAATTTGGAAAAACATTAAATGAACGTTTATTGAATTTAGTGTGTTTTACTCACATTATGATGCTAATCCTTTGCATTTGTTCAATTACCATATATACTCACGTATAAGTCGGGTCTTGAAACCTGAAAAATCAATCATAAAATCAGACCCCAACTTATACGGCCATTCAAAAATGCAAAGCTTAACTTTTTTTCCATTTTCTTGCCTCCTCCAGCCTCGCACCAGTTTCTGAGACACATCGAATTTTGTTGCAGCAATGCAGTTACCAATTTCTTTCACCACTTCAACGACTTTTAATTTAAAACTAGATTCATATTTTCTTCTGATCGAATGCTCCATCGTAGATAAGGGATGTTATTACGATAAAGGTGTATGAGAATGTGAGATACAAAAAACACAAATCAGTGCAAACGTTGCTTCAGAATACTTCGGGTATTACCGTGTGGTCATGTAGGCACAATACACAGAAAAAAAAGGCTGTGTGGTCCGTGGTTACTCTCTCAGGTGGGCGTTAGCATATCCTAATCTCTTGGACCAATAGCGTGAGTTTTCTGCATTCGACTTATACGACCGACATTATAAAATACCAGAAATTATACGGTAAAATCAAGACCCGACTTATACGTGGGAGAATTTATCCGTGAGTATATACGATAAGCTAAAATATTTTGCTGCACATATCATTGACTGCACCAAGATTAGCAGGGAAGAAGACCAAGTGTGAATGCAGAAAATGAATCTTTAGTGACATGTTGTACTACATTGGTTTGTATGCTTGTTGTCAGCCAGCTGGATGTAGTTTGATGCTCCGTAGCTGCCAAGAAAATTGAGTGATTCATTTAGATATCTATCTTATATATTGAAATCTTTCACCTTACTTGTATATCACTTTCACAAAATTTTTCATCACTCCAAGTTTTATATGAAGTGGAGGCAAAAATATTTCTGTTGGGTTGACACATGGTCCAAGTGCCACGCTTTTGGAATGGCCAGTCCTTTTTAATATAACAAGGCTTGTTTAGCACGGCTATTCCATTCACAATACTTGGTATATCTGAGCTACATTCCTAGTTGCAGTGCCACTACTTTTACATCACCACAGATTCTACAGTACTAGTTGTTGTGCTGAATATGCCATACCAGCACTAGCTTTTTTGCTGCCGTGGGTAAAATTGCAAATGTTGAACCCAAACCACAGATTCTTGAAAGCAATTGCCTTAAATATCATTGCAGACTAAAGAGAATTTGTGATACCTTTGGGGTTTCACACAAGTCACAAACAAATGTTGGAGCAAGGAGATGGGGTGAGGGCTCTATTGGATATCCACACACCTCGTATATGGAGGTAAGATTGAATAGCGAGAGTGTGGTGGGGAGGGTCGCGCTATAGATCAACCAAAGTCATCCACCCCTGACATTAATGGCTATGTTTTCTACAGTTGTAAAAATGCTCAGTGACATTCATGTCTCTGCGGTGGGTTGGCACCCTGCCTGGGATTGGATTCCTGCCTTGTGCCCTGTGTAGGCTGGGATTGGCTCCAGCAGACCCCCATGACCCTGTATTAGGATTCAGCGGGCTGGAAAATGGATGGATGGACATTCATGTCTCTGGTGACTCTTCCTATGAAGTCAGTAGACAGATTGGAAGAGCATGGGGGGTCATGAGGTTGCTGGAAAGTGGTGTGTGGCACACTGATATCTATGCAAAAGGATGAAGGTCCAATCTTTAGAGTCCTGGTGCTTCCTCTTTTACTATATGGTTGCGAGACATGGACGCTATCCAGTGACCTGAGACAAAGACTGGACTCCTTTGGCACTGTGTCTCTTCGGAGAATCCTTTGGTACAGCTGTTTTGACTTTGTGTTGAATGAGCGGTTGCTCATGGAGTCCCGACTAAGGCACATTACCTACATTGTGAGGGAGCATCAGTTACGGCACTACGACCATGTGGTGCAATTCCCCGAGGGTGATCCAGCTCACAGGATCCTTATTGCTGAGGAGCTGAGTGGCTGGACCAGGCCAAAGGGATACCCATGTAACACCTGGCTGTAGCAGATAGAGGGTCATTTCCGGGGGGTGGGCTTAACCCGCGTGTCTGCCTGGGGGGTTGCTAACGAGCTGTTTCGTAGTGTGGTGGGTGCAGCAATGCATTGTACCAGTGCATGCTCCCCAACCTGACCTCACCTGACTTGTAGAAATGCTCAGATTTTTGATACTATAGACAACTGCTTAGTTCATCTCTATGGTACAGTCAACCCTGTGTATATGTATATTTATAACATGCAAGGAAAACAATGAAAAAGGTGATTGCAATAAAACGGTGTGTGATAGAAAACTTTAAAGGTGATTTTTGTGCGTGATAGCACACAATCCATAAGATACACCCAAAAGTGTTCAGGATGCAAAATCATCGTTGCCCAGTGTTATTGGTCTTGTAGTTTATTCTCTCAAATAAACTGTGTCCATATCTAGAATATGTTTGCAATTGCAGAGGGCTTAAAAATCTTCAACATGGTAGGATCCCTAAGTTGGCATTGGGAGTTTATAGTTTTCATTTAACAAGAACTCCACAAAGTATTGGAACTGCCTTGACCACCAGAATTTTGTACATTCTGGTGGTCAAGGCAGGCTGGGAAAATGTGTTCCATATTTAAACTTATGTACCAAATCATTTTCAAGATTTGCAGGACACTGAAGCCTATCTGGCAGCACAGCATACACAGGGAGAAAATGAAAATAAACATGAGACAGTTACAGGGCACAGGGCTTGAACCCAGGACAGCTGGTCTTTGAGACAGCAGCACTAACTATCATCTCATCTTTAGCATTTACTGCATGTTGGCATCCTGTATTCTTGTTTCATTGCTCTTCTGAACTAGTTGTGTTTTACTGTTTGACACAGTTTCCCAGTTTTAAATAAAACTCAAATGAGCAATGAAGTATTTAACAAATTAGCTGCACTATATTGCCATCTTTCACTAGTTGAATTCTATTTTGGGTACATTAAGGGACAAGTGACACATGATTTGGAAATATGGATACAGGCCTGTTATTATTTGTACTATGCATGAGTCAAGAGAAGTATGACTAAATGAAGAGAAAACTCAACGGTGGCCTTTTATTATCAAGTCTTACATTTTCAGGCTTTCTAGAATGTAGGATTTCACTGTCTTCATATTATAGTGAGTCAGACAATTGATATTCATCTCTGCATTGTTTTAAGATAAAAAATGAAAGCCTCCTTTCTTTTTTTTTCAATTTTTCTCAGTTAGTTATTCTCAGCTAATCATGCCAATATGGATTAAAGTAGCCAAAGAATCTGTAAATATTTTCCAAAGGGCTTCAATTTTGACTTTAATATTTTCACGCTCAATATAATGAATCCAGTTAAAAAACTTGAACAGCTTTGGGATATGGAAGAAAACTGGAAATATATTCTTAAAAATAAAGATGCCAGAGTGGTTCTTCAGAGCAATGCCAAAGGGGAACCTTTTTTTGGTTTCCAAAATACCTATCCATTTTTCACACTACTCAAAGCATTTACATAGACAGAGGGGAACCAGTTCGACCACCACCAATGTGTGGGTGATGTGATGGCAAGCATCATTGTACTACTACACTGTGGTGAAGAGGTGAGAGTGGTAGTCAGTTAGAGACAGGGGATGATTAAGGGGCCATAATGGATCAGGCCAAAGCCAAGGTAGGATGTTTAGCTAGGACATCAGGATAAAAAAAGATACCCAGGGATCTTTAATGACTACAGAGAGACAGGATCCTGATTTTACATCTCATCCGAAGGACGACACCATATTTACAGCACTGTGTCTCTGTCACGGCTCTAGGGAATTGGGATCCACACACAGACCAGAGGGTAAGGACCCCCTGCTGGCCTCACCAACACTTCCTCGAGCAGTGACCCAAGCTTTTCCTAGATGGTCTCCTGTCCATGTACCGGCCAGGCCCAAACCTGCTTACTGTAGCTTTAGGATGATGACCTGTTCTGAAGCACAGATGGTATGGTTGCTGACTTTAATAACTTCTGTACCTCTTTGTGTATTCATTTCATAGCTCAGAACATAAGAACATAAGAAATTTGATAAATGAAAGTACATTGTTTAGTCCATCAAGCTTGTTTCTATAGCTGATAGCTAAACTGTCCCAGTATCTCGTCCAGCTACTTCTTAAAGGTTGTCAAGGTTTCTGCTTCAGCTACATGGCTCAGTAGTTTGTTCCAAATCCCCACATCTCTTTGAATAAAGAAATGCTTCCTGGATTCAGTCCTAAATATGGTTCCCCATAATTTTTGTATGATATCCTCGAATATGTGATTCAATGTTAATTTGAAAGAATTCTGTTGGATCTACTTTACCAATGCCTTTGAGAATTTTGAAGACCTGGATTAGGTCCCCACGCAGACTCTTCTGCCTAAACAGACTAAACAGGTTTAAATCTCTGAGTTTGTCAGTGTAGGACATGTCCTTAAGTCCTGGGATGCACCTGGTCGATCATCTCTGCACAGCTTCAATTGTTGTCGTGTCTTTCTCATAGTGTGGTGACCAGAATTGCACACAATACTCCAGATGCGGTCTCATGAGTGCATTATATATTCTAAGCCTAACGCCACTTGATTCGTATTCGACAATTTTTAAGATATGACCTAATATTTTATTTGCCTTTTTAATTGCTGCTGCACATTGCTTAGATTAGGAAAATGTGGTGTCAATATAGCCCTCTAAATCTTTTTCAGACTTTGCTTCCTGTAGGACAGTGTCTCCCTTCTTGTATTTATAATTGATATTCCTGGTATCTACATGCACCACTTTTACACTTTTCTATGTTAAACGGCAAGTGTTCACCCAGTTCTGAAGCTTGTCAAGGTGTTTTTGAATCCTTCTGGCTGCCTTCTCATTATCTGGCATTCCTCCAACTTTAGTGTATAATGTAAATTTCACAGGTTTACTAACTATAGTGGAATCTATAATAATAATAATAGGTTTTATTTATATGTCATTAATATAAATCAGAAAAGGTATTGGTTCAAGAACAGACCCCTGACCCTGACAGTGTCTCCCTTATTTGCCTTTTTAACTGATTTTCCTTATATACATGTGTAGCAGTTTTGTAGTTTTCTATGTTAAACTTCAATTTTTATGGAGTTTTTGCCCAGTTATGAAACTTGTCCAAGTTTTCTTGATAGGTTCTTGCTGCCTCTTCAGTGTCTGCTTTTCCTCCAATTTTAGTATCATCTGCAAATGATATACAGCCTTTTTACCTTCATATCCCAATAAAAACAAACTTTCAAATAAAAGTGAAATTTTACCCAGAGCAGTGAGTAGATCTGCTGTCTCAACCTTCCAGGAAACTGGGCTCACTTTATTGGGCCCTGTGACTGTCTAGTGGATGTCTGCACCCTATACACTTAAAAATACTGGCTCTTTAATGGCAATTTATGGTACTAAGTTGTGTGGTTCCTTGTAGAACTATTGCTTGACAAAGCACCATTTCATTCTGGGAAGGGTTCTTTGCATATAAAATTGATTCTTTTTGCTTGGAGAGTGTTTAATTTGCTAAAATTCTGAATTTAAATTAAAATTTGAGAGTGGGTGGCACGGTGGCGCAGTGGTAGCGATGCTGCCTCGCAGTTAGGAGGCCTGGGTTTGCTTCCCGGGTCCTCCCTGCGTGGAGTTTGCATGTTCTCCCCGTGTCTGCGTGGGTTTCCTCCGGGCGCTCTGGTTTCCTCCCACAGTCCAAAGACATGCAGGTTAGGTGGATTGGCGATTCTAAATTGGCCCTAGTGTGTGTTTGTGTGTGTCCTGCGGAGGGTTGGCACCCTGCCCGGGATTGGTTCCTGCCCTGTGTTGGCTGGGATTGGCTCCAGCAGACCCCCGTGACCCTGTGTTCGGATTCAGCGGGTTGGAAAATGGATGAATGGATGGATTTTGGAGAGTGTTTTTAGAACATTAGAACACTCTAGACGAGAACAGGCCATTCAGCCCAACAAAGCTTGCCAGTCCTATCCATCTTATTCCCTCCAAGAAAACATCAAGTCGAGTTTTGAAAGTCCCTAACGTCTTACTGTCCACCACACTACTTGGTAACTTATTCCAAATGTCTATCATTCTTTGTGTAAAGAAAAACTTTTGTGCGAAATTTACCCTTAACAAGTTTCCAACTGTGTCCCTGTGTTCTTGATGAACTCATTTTAAAATACAAGTCTTGATCCACTGTACTAATTCCCTTCATAATTTTAAACACTTCAATCATGTCACCTCTTAATCTTCTTTTGTTTAAACTGTGCAGGCTCAGCTCTTTTAATCTTTCCTCATAATTCAATCCCTGTAGCCCTGGAATCAGCCTAGTCGCTCTTCTCTGGACCTTTTCTAGTGCTGCTATGTCCTTTTTGTAGCCTGGAGACCAAAACTGTGCACAGTACTCCAGATGAGGCCTCACCAGTGCATTATAAAGGTTGAGCATAACCTCCTTGGACTTGTACTCCACACATCGTGCTATATAACCTAACATTCTGTTAGCCTTCTTAATGGCTTCTGAACACTGTCAGGAAGTTGATAGCTTAGAGTCCACTATGACTCCTAAATCCTTCTCATAAGGTGTACTCTCGATTTTCCGACCACCCTTTGTGTATTCAAACCTAACATTTTTACTTCCTATGTGTAATACTTTACATTTACTGATATTAAACTTCATCTGCCACAAATCTGCCCAAGCCTGTATGCTATCCAAGTCCTTCTGTAATGATATAATGGATTCCAAATTATCTGCTAATCCACCTATCTTGGTATCATCTGCAAACTTAACCAGCTTGTTACTTATTTTCCTATCTAAATCATTTATATATATTAAAAATAGCAGCAGCCCTAGCACTGACCCCTGTGGATCATCACTCTTAACATCGGCCAGTTCTGATGAAGTTCCTCGCACCATCACCCTCTGCTTCCTGTGTCTGAGCCAATTCTGCACCCATCTAAAAACATCACCCTGAACTCCCACTTCTTTTAATTTGATGCTCAACCTCTCATGTGGGACCTTATCAAATGCTTTCTGAAAGTCCAGATAAATAATATCATTAGCTCCACTTTGATCGTATCCTTTTGTTGCCTCCTCATAGAATTCCAGCATGTTAGTAAAACAATGTATGGTAGGCTACCTAGCAGGACACTAACAGATTAAGAAAACCTGAAATTAGCCTGTATTCCTGTACGCATGCAGCAAGAGTCCTTTTAAAATCGTGATCCATTGTTATTTCACAAGCAGTTATTATCTATTCATGGCTAGTTACTGTATGGTGCCTGTTATGGATCTAAATTAATAAAGGTTCTTTCAGGAACCTTCATGTGGATTGGTGTTCTGGGAACCAAAACTGGTTCCTCTTTGGCATTGCTCTGAAGAACCACTCTGGCATCTTTATTTTTAAGGATGCATTTTCAGTTTTCTTCCACATTCCAAAGCTCTTAAAGTTTGCTTGACTGCAATCTTTATACTGAGTGTGAGTCTATATGTGACTGTGCCCTGCAGCTGACTTCCCACCTGGGATGAGTCCAAGTTTGAGCCTGATGGTGCCTGCTTAGGTGTTCCACAACTGTATAATGAAAAAAATAGGTTTGGAAAATTAATAGATACTCAATAACACTGTCAAACACAGGTTGCAGCACTTCAGATCATAATTGAGTGGTGTTTCATATGGTAGTAACACTTTGGCACAGTGCAGCCTCATCACTTTCTGAAAGCTGAGTTCATTTCCCCGACTCATTCACTTCTTGAACTTGTAGAGTTTGCATGTACTCTGCAGGTCTGTGTGGGATTTCTTTTGGTATCGCTTTTTCCTTCCACATCCCAAAAACTGTGGAGCAGTAATTCAGAAAAAATGAAATGTGACTAAATATGCAAATAAATAAAAGTACTGTTAAATATGACAAAATATAAAGAAAAAGACCTTGAATTGTGAGCAAGGATAAATATATGTGTCACAAAAAGTTTTTTTTTGTTACTTATTCACTTAATTTTGTCCATAGTATTCCACCCAAACACATCAAGAAATATGGCTTGAATTTAAAACTGTCACATTTACTCGTCAAAGCTGAGAGGGCCGGCACATGCGAGGCAACTCAGACAGGCTGCCAAGTAATCGTTCGAGGAAGAAAGCACCCTTCAAAAGCCACCTCCCCATGCCCTTCCTTGAAGGAGGCATCCCAGCCAGGGGAAGACACCAGCTGTCCCTCACAGTAGAAAGTGTCTTCCTGTTCATGGTTTGTGTATGTTTTTCTCCAAAGCTGATAACACATTACACTACTCCTATTTTGTTATGGGTAAATTTCACACAAACATTAGGAAGTTTTTCTTTACACAGAGAACTACAGACACTTGGAATAAGCTACCGAGTAGTGTTGTAGACAGTAGGACTTTAAGGACTTTCTCATTTTGAAAGAATTAAGTGGATAGGACTGGTGAGCTTTGTTGGCCTGAATGGCCTGTTTTCATCTAGAATGTTCTAACGTTGTAACCAGAGGGGATATCAAACTCTGTCAAAGATTTAAAGTCATAACTGTTGCCAAATGGGCTTCTACAGAGCACTGAAATAAGGGTCTGAATACTCATGTGAAAGAGAGATTCCGGCTTTTGAGATTTAATACATTTCAGAAACTTTTTGAACACTTGTTTTCACCATATGGGTTACTGAGGGTAGATTGTTGGATAAAAAATGTTACATTTACACATTTAAAACGAAATCCACAGCCCAATAAAGTATGTAGAAATTGAACTGGCCTGAATACTTACTGAATCCACTGTAGGTTACCACAGCTATCCCACAAAAAAAATGGTGGTGACGTGGGATGGGGTCTCAAAATAGTTATTGTGCTTAGGACCCCAAAAAAGCTAGAAGTGTCCCTGCTAAGAAGAATGGACAAATAATTGGGCCACTAACTGGATATATTGAGCCACAGATTTATGGTACTAAAATAATAAAGGACAAGGAAGAAAATGTATAAAAGATGTACACATCAACATAGAGATTTATTACAGATTAGATTCTAACTGCAAATGAACAATACAAAAACATCCCTGAAATCTATGGTGGTGCGCCATACAAAAATGTGAAATAAAAATAAAGTTTCCCTTATAAATTATTAGTTGAGCTTTCCTAATTCTGTGGGGTTTTATTGTTATATATTACAGCCATTTTTCATTTGAAATTTTTAAGAAAAGTAAAACGGTAGTTTGCTAGACTCAGCAACTTCATCCACGGCTCATTTTCATTTTACAGAAACGCACAGATACACTAATGGCATGAAGCCAGGCTAAAACCAAACATTGAAAAGAGTCTCTAATTAAGCTAAAAGCTTCCTGGGCTCCAAGCTCCATTCTCTATGTCAATAATTCCAGCATTCTCACCCTGTCAAAAAAAAAGTAGATTGAACACCTTAAACTTTTGAGGCCATAATAAGATAAATTGGATGTCTCATTTGCTTGTCAGGGACCTATTCCAAATTCATGTGGGCAGCCATGGAAGGCTTTTTAATTTAAATGTTTTAGTGAAATTAAATGTCGGGATGTTTGTAAACAATCTGGAGTGATTTTTAAAGGTATAGCATAGCAGCGGTACTTTCTGTTTTTATATGGAATTGGCAGGCCATTCAGATCAGGCTGAGAAAGGCCCTCATGAGCTGCTAAGCCAAGTCTCTTATTGAACTTGCCATTTATTTCTCATTTCCTGGGGATAATGACGCTGCACGTGGTATTTTCCTCTTTAAAGATATCAAATAAGCATGAATCTTTTTGGATATTTCAGATGTCTATTATGAGCTCTTGGCTTGATAATGGCAGTGTTCCCATATGCAGGCATAGGGTGTCACCACTTCATTCAGCTTTAGCCTTGGTGTGATGTCCACTTTGTGTTTGCATGTTCTCCTTGAGTTCACGATGGTTTCAATTTTGTTGATCAATGCGGCTGAGTGTAGGATACCCTGTGGTGAAGAGACCTCTTGTTCAGGGCCGTTTTATTCCATTATATGCTCTGTTAAACCCGACCAGGGAAAAGCTTTCATAAGAGACAGACTAAAGTTTTTTTTTTCCTTTAATTCTGTTTGAATTGGCTGGACTCTGTTCCATAAGAATAGCTTATTAATACTAAAATATCGCAGACAGAAATACGTTTAAACACAAAAATATGCCACTATTAGAAATGAATCCATGACAGCACATAAGAGCTTGAAAATAAAATAAATGTGGTATATAGGACCTGTGATAGACTGGCACCACCTGCACTTTGATATCCTTTCTTGTCCCTGATGCTGATTTCGAAAATGTCAATATCAGGTTTGAGAATATTATATTATATTATATTATACTAGACAACCCGCGGCGTACCATACACCGCATAATCAGGCCGGTTTTTTAATGATTTTTAAGCACAGGGAGAAAATTAACATTTGAAAAATCGGTAATGTAATAAGTCAGCAAGAAAAGCAACATTGTAACAATTCACGGAACGAACCAACACACAATCGTCCGTGACTGAAAACTGGCGGACCGCCATCGCACCTTCTCCTCCCAGACGGAGGGATGGGGGTGGACGGCACTCAGGTGTGGAGGGTGGAACGGGAGGAGAGGAGAAGGACGTCCTTTCCGCTCCCTCTTGCTGTATGTAGCGTGTAAAACAGTTTGCTATGGTGCACGCGGTCGTGCGTCGTAACCGAAAACTCGGTTTTTAAAGACTGCTTACTTCATTGTGTTTTAACCTCAGTTGTAAAGGATTGTTTTAAGGATCCCATGGGATACCCCTCGCAAACCGTTTTACACGCTGCATATGGCGATTCACCTCCGCGAGAAACATGCCTCTATGAACAGTCAACAAGGCTCGGAGGTGCAGTGGCCTCTACGACAGACGAATATAACTGACGCCGTTTTTTCTGTGTCGTTGCGTCCGAGTTGATGGGCGTGGCTCTGCGAATTGTCATCGTATCCAATGGTCTTGGAGTTGGTGAACATGGCTTCTTCCTGCGTGCGCCATAGGTGTCTTACTTGTCGGCGGCTTAGTGAATCCACGCCCCTTCCGGCGTGCTTTCGATGGGCGTCTTGCCTTAGTGAATTATATTATATTATATTATATTATATTACAGTGGAGTGCAGGCATTTATGGCTATGACTGTTCTGTGCCGCTTGGGGACTATCTAGAAATCCAGCAGCATTGCCCTACCAACTAAAATTCACCTTTTGAACTCGATTGTAATTCCTACTGCTATCTATGCCAGTGAAACGTCGAAGGCGACTGCAACCATTGTGAAATGACTGAACATATTCTAGCAACTGTTCCTCTGGCAGATCCTTTTTCTCATACCGTGACTATCATCAGAAATAAAGATGTATATTTTCAAATCACCACTTGCCCTCTAGCTGATATTGTCACTGAACGCCTTTATCATTTCACAGGCCACATTCTACACCTGCCCCCAGAACATCTACCAAAAGTGTCCATGCTGTGGATGCCAGTGCATTGGAAACGGAAGCAAGGGTGACTGAGAGAAACATGGCAGCACACCTTTCTCGAAGACCATTGTGCAGGCCTCGGCTGCTGATTGGGCTCAATGAAAATCGCTTGGCATCTAATGTGCTGCTCAGCACAGAAGGAGCTAAGTCTAAGTCTATATAAGGCCAGTGAAAGCCACTCCTGTAATTAAGGTATATGCCAATTTGAAGAATTTGGAGAGCATGAGAAAAGAATTTCTCTGCTCTGAAATGTCAAAAATGGAACTCTTTGGGCAAAATCGCAAGCTCTATGTCTGGCAAAGACCAGGCACTGCTCATCACTTGCCTAACAGCATCACTACAGTGAAGCATGGTGGCAAATGTATCATGCTATGGAGGTGCTTCTCAGCAGCAGGGACAGGGAGACTAGTCCAAATTGAAAGAGGCATGAATACTGCCAAATATAGAGAGGTCCTTGAAGAAAACCTGCTTCAGAGTGCACACATCCTCAGACCTGGTGACGATTTAAATTTGGCACCACAATTACCTGTTCACATTACGCTCTGCCCCTGTTCCACCTGTGGGTGGTGGGCCTACAGGAGGGCAGTTCCAAATTACCGCCATTGCACCTTCTCCTCCCAGACGGAGGGATGGGGGTGGACGGCGCTCAGGTGCGGAGGGTGGAACGGGAGGAGAGGAGAAGGACGTCCATTCCGCTCCCTCTTGCTGTATGTAGCGTGTAAAACAGTTTGCTACGGTGCACGCGGTCGTGCGTCATAACCGAAAACTCGGTTTTTAAAGACTGCTTACTTCATTGTGTTTTAACCTGGCGGCTTGGGGGTATTGGCCGGGATAAGCGGCCGGCCATCCATCACAATATACAAGTAAAAAAACAGCTCATTCATACAGTAAATAAACCACAGAACAGACTCGACCATTGTCCCATATTTGCCCGATATAATTTCGTCTTTGAGGTACAGAAACTCATTTTCTTCTTCCTTCTCTTTGTTTTCTCTGCAGGCTATGGGCATGCTGCTCCAGGAACTGATGCTGGGAAAGCTTTCTGCATGTTCTACGCCGTGCTAGGAATTCCTCTAACCCTGGTGATGTTCCAAAGCCTTGGGGAACGCATGAACACCTTTGTCAAATATCTCCTCAAGAGAATTAAAAAGTGTTGTGGAATGAGGAGCACAGAGGTTTCAATGGAGAATATGGTGACGGTGGGATTCTTCTCATGTATCGGCACTCTCTGTATTGGAGCCGCAGCTTTCTCGCACTGTGAGGACTGGAGTTTCTTCCAGTCTTACTATTATTGCTTCATTACATTGACTACTATAGGATTTGGGGATTTTGTGGCTCTACAGAACAACAAAGCTCTGCAAAAGAAGCCCTTATATGTGGCCTTTAGCTTCATGTATATTCTAGTGGGCTTGACGGTCATTGGAGCCTTCCTCAACCTTGTTGTGCTTCGTTTTCTTACCATGAACAGTGAAGATGAGAGAAGGGATGCTGAGGAGAGAGCATCCTTAGCAGGAAACCGCAACAGTATGATTATCCACATCCAGGAGGACTCGCAGCATGGCCGACAGCGCTACAAAGCAGAAGTAACGGATCTCCAATCTGTCTGCTCCTGCATGTGCTACAGGTCCCATGAGTTTACTAGCCGGGTGGTTTCCCACCAGAACTCTTTCAGTTCACAGCTGAACCCCCAGTACTTTCACTCTGTCTCATATAAGATTGAGGAGATTTCACCAAGCACCTTGAAAAACAGCCTTTTCCCTTCACCTATTAGTTCGGTCTCCCCAGGCCTCCACAGCTTCACTGACAACCATCGCCTCATGAAAAGGAGGAAATCCATTTGAGAATATCACTCTTTCCTTTTTTGGACTCTCTCCAACAAGTTCCCACCTCCATTACTTAGCAATCTTTGGTTCAGTTTTGCGTTCTGTCTCCTCAAACTATGTTTGGGTGATGGAATGATAGACTTAACTTGAAAAAAGGCTATCCATATTGAATCTGGAGGAAACTCAAGCATGAAGCATGGATAATTATTCCCCCAGATGAACAATATAAGTCTGATAGCAAAATACGCCTTACCTTAAACCATTTACTCTGCACCCTTTTCCCAGTGGGTTAGAATAACAAATATTATCCTTGGTACCAAACCAAAAGTTGCACAGTTAGCTTGTGAGAAACTGTAGGGGCATATTATAATTAATATTGCAAATGGGACTTTGCCCGTTTAACCTTAACTTGAAAAAAAAAAATCGCAGTTATGTGCGGTTTTATTATTGAGTGCCATGGATAGACGAGGAAAAAAAAATAAAGCATCAGGTATTATTTTTTTATAAGCAATTATATTTAGACAAAGGAAACTGGTTGCTTTGATGTTAAAGTTAATAATAAAAAAAAGATTTAAAACCAAAATCTTGCTGATCAGAGCATGCGCATTAAAGAACAGTTATATAATGGGTGTGCCATGGTTACTTGATTTCATTTTTATTTTCTTTTTCTATAAGCAGGTTACATATATAAATATATATATATATATAAATATAGATATATCTGTCTATTTTTGTTTGGCTTAGGATTGTGTACAATTTGGAGAGAGAAACGGGAGCAGTAAAGGAGAATTTACTTTAGCTTGCCAGTTAAAAAAAAAAGGTAATAAATGCATGCACTTTGTAAAACTGGTATGCATAATTGAGTAAGAAAAAAAAAGTAAATCTAATAAAATATTAAAAAGCAAATAATCTTGAAATGAATTTTAAGTCTTAAGGAAAATTTACTTTGCCATTGTGTTACTTAGTTCTTTATTTTCTTTTGGTTTTCCAAATTGTGAGGGTAAAAGTTGAAAGATTTTTTCATAAGGTTTACACCACCATTTTCTCTCAGGTATGGGATTGTAGGTTTTTTGACTGACAGAAATATTTTAAAACCAGGAATTTATTTTGAACAAAATTAATAGTTCCACTAATATTTTCATTTCCCTACGTTTACCAACAGTGCATTCTTATTTTCTTCATGCTTCAGTTAAAGAGATCAAGAAAAGGTCATGTAATTGAAGAATATTTCATCATCATCATCATCATATAAAAAAAACATTCTGTGCAAATAAAACGCATGCAAATCTAAGTATATGCAATGTGTGACCAGAAGGGTGTCTTTAAAACGCAGCACTGTAGCAAGTTGCAATATGTTTGCCAATTCATCCAGACATAGTAACAGACGAATCACCTGTTGACCTGTAGTCGGGCTGAACAGAAGATATTTTACACATTTTATTATATTTTAAAAATGGGTGATTTTACTGAACTTCAGGGAATTGCTATGATGCTTACACCAAGTCAGTCCAAATACAAACCACATTTTCAGTGAAAGATTTTCCGAAAATTCAAAGAGCTAAATATAATCTGCTGGATGGTATGATTGCACAGTAATAAGTATCCCTGACTGACAGATCCAGCATTCTGATTTTCGAAAACCCAAATCCTCTCTGTGCAGAGCTTGTACATTTTTCCTATGTCTGCATATTCTTTATTTTTTTCCGACCACAACTTCCAACAGTTGCACGTTAGATGCATTGGCGATTCGAAATTTGGTCCTGTATGTGCGTGAGTGGGTCCTCCAAATGACTGGTGCCTTGTCTAGAGCTGTTTCCTGCCTTGTGCCAAGTGCTCCCAAAATAGGCCTTCCTCGGTTCTAAATTGGATTAAGCGCATTTGTAAATGTTCTGTTAAATTCAATGTGCCACGAACTGAACTTTATACCATAAAGTTGCCAGCTTAATTGCTGCTGTCAACTTCCAGTTAACCTGTCTTTGCTTCAACTTCAAAAATATATTTGTAAACAACCCCAATGAGCGATCTTGTAAGTCACCTTGGATAAAGGCATCAGCCAAATATAGAATAATAACGGTACTACAGTGGGACGGGGACCACATAATGAAGTGCAATATAAAAACTATTTGAACTAAAGTAAAAACTGAATTAACATGATATTAGCTCTGACGTTCAGTAAAGTCACCCATTTTAAAATGTGACAGAACTGGTAAAACCCACTCTGTTTAACATGGTGCTAATTTATAGTGAAAATATAGATCAAAAGATGACTCACAAGATGCTACGTCCACCAACAAAATGCAACTTAATTCATCTCTACATTTTAAACTCCCAACGTTTCTGATCATACCTCGATAGCTACAGTATAATGCATATATTGTGTCATTTTAAAACGTACGCAGGCACTGTGGCATAATGATTAAGGATTCAGACTTCAAACCCTAAGGTGGTGGGTTCAAATCCTGCTACTGAGATTGGGTAAGCATGAGCAGGACAATTCACCTGTACCTCAATTGGAAAAACAAAAGAAGTGTAAGCAATTATTTTTAAATCAAATCTTATAAGTCGCCTTGGGAAAAAGTCATCAGCCTAATAATACAAATATATGTAGCATAAAATATTTCATTTTACCTCATCCTATTTAGGCATCCGTCCATCACTTAACATAATGTAGAATAAAAAAGAATAATTGGTGGTGTCAACCTAGTGAAGGTAATGTTTTTAAAATAAGGGTTATTCCATGTGGTATATGTGTTACATGGGAAGGTTTACTGCTCATCTTCCTACCTTTATAAGTTGGAAGGAAAGTCTTAAGGTGGCAAACTTGCGGCTCCGACCCTTTATACTCTGATCATACTGCCAAGTGACAGAAACTGAGCTCAGATTGTCAGCTTCGGCAGCTTTTTACAATATTTAACTCAATACCTTGATTTCAATTTTAACGTTTCAAATAAATTATATAAAATGCAGCAAAACATTTGTTGCCTATAAAACACAATGTGGTATTTATTAAAAAAAACAAAAACACAAAATAAAAATTCAGATTATAAAGGGTCCTGCAGATAGCACAATGAATCATGTTTTGTTGAGCAACATTGACTTTTCTGGTATTTGTTTTCATGAAAACTAACGGCATTTTCAAAATGTATGTGTTTAGTTGGTACTTTTAATGACAAAAAAAGAGAAATGAACGGGAAGGTGGGGAAACAGAGTTTTAAACTGCACTACACCTCAAAAGACCACTAAATGGTGCCTATAGTGAAAATATATTTTTGATTTTTGTAACATTAGGCTCTTATTTGGAGGAAATGACTTACTGAATTTCATTCAGCTTATTGTTTCATCTATCGATTAACTTGTTTTACAGTTTGTAGGTATACAAAAAATATACAAAATTATGTACACATTGTCTGTTTTTGTGCAGGCAATGACAGTGTATCACTCTTTAGTGGTGTTTTCTTGGAATGGCCCTTATGAAAAAAAACACATTGTGCCAACTGGAGTTTATCTTTTTAAAAAATTATAATTATATGAATTCCTTATGTTTCATTTTTTGGATCATAGATTTTTAGGACTCTGTGCAGCAGCTACCTGCATGAGCTGGAAACCCTATTTTTGGAATGCTTGGGCTAGGATGGTTATAAATATTTTAATGTAATTTCTCTCTGTCTCTCTCTCTCTCTTTTATATAAAAAAAAAAATTAATAAATTAAAAAAGAGTGGCGGGGCCTTCCTTTGTGGGGAAAAATGGTTTAAAATGTTTATAATGGCTTGGCTTTGCTGTTCTAAGCAAGTGTTAAAGAAACAGTATCCCATATTTAGGAATTATCAATGTAATGTATTAGTTATTAACCTGAAAATAATTTTCTTATTCTGCATTTTGTCAGATGACCTTAATTGCCTTGTTGAACAGATGTTGATGAATGTTTTATGGAAGTGAAAGCAGTTGTCATAAGAACAAAAATCATTAAAAAATGCACTATTTTTAATACTCAAAATAATAATACATGTTAATATGTATTGAAAATTTCAGCTTTGATGATTATGTTATTTCTTGTATTTGTTTTCACTATCGAAAAATGGTTACGTTCCAAAATGTCTTGCAATCAAATGTTGAATGTAAACTCGCAATAGAAAGTGTGTCAGAACGCATATATGTGTTGAAAACCCACACGCATCAAATTTAATTGGCTCGCCAAAGATGATTGACTCTGCAACCAAAATACTGACATTAGGCCATTAGTACTTCCCTTATTATTTTAATAATTACGCAACACATGCAGACCACTAGGAAATGTTTACACACTTGTGCCAGCAACACATTACACTACACCATCTTTAATCAGTCCTTTTGGTTGTATAGTGAATTTTAAATTGATGTGTACAGTAGGTAAGTCTTGGGAAATACTCATATGAAGAGATGGTATGAAAGCTTTATATCTAACTGCTTACTCAGTTAAATTTTCTTCAGTATTCTGTGAATGAAAATAAAAATGCACAAAATAAATAATACCCCATTAAACCTTCACTATGCACACATAACATGATAAGGTTTGGGGCATTTAAAAATGTTTACTTTCCAGTAGTAGTAGTAATATGAAAAATCAGATTTCAACAATATTATTTGGCACACCAAATTATGGGAATTAGAATTTGCTGTAACACTTTAGTTTAGGTACTGCAAAACTGCATCTATTACTCATTTACTCTTATGTAACAAGACTTTAACAAAGGCTTTGTTTTGTCTTCATAACACTTCTAAATCATTAGCAGATCTGTGCTGGGTGGCATATTGACGTGATGGTAACATGACTTAACTTGACATGACGAAGGATTCACAGGCCTTTTAATAAGTAAGTCTTATCAAGAGAAATGGGTCTCAGTTAAGACACCTCATGCCACTCCAATGTGACATTTTGTTACCAGGTCTCATTGATGAATAAACACTTTACTGATGCGTTGTAAGTGTTATGAAGACCCAAAAAAGTGTTTGTTAAAATCTTGTTACATAAGAGTAAATGAGTAATAGATGAATTTCGCAGTGCCTAAACTAAAGTGTTACTGAATTTACCAATCATAGTAGCTTACAATTTACTTATTTGTTCTTTTGCTACAATTTGAACCTGAAACATATTGTTTCTTAGATGTCAGTTATATAGAGAATACTGTAACCAAACCGAACGTTACGCTACAGGCATCAGTTTGTTAATGGATATGACTAATCAATATTAGATAGATAGATAGATCGATAGATAGATAGATACTTTATTAATCCCAAGGGGAAATTCACATACTCCAGCAGCAGCATACTGATAAAAGATTCATGCCTTTTCCAATTGTCATATCCTACTAGAAGTTATGTTCTATTTTTGTTCAGTAAAAAAGTATGGTTTTAACACCCCTTCTTGTTTTTTGATGCCATTGTATTTTTTAACATAGGCTCTTCGTGAACCCTAGAAAGCAATATACAGCATATAATGTTCTGTAACTTGTTAAATATCACATAATTATTATAAAGCCAATACAACCGAAATGACAAAATCAAAACATTTATCCTGTGTGTTACCATAAGATCCGGGCCATTGATCTGCCTTAGCTTTAATTATGACTTCCACTCTGTTTAGTACTCATTCAGCCCCTGTCTATAGACAGTACATTCTTCCAAAATTATATATATACAGTACAGGCCAAAAGTTTGGACACACCTCCTCATTCAATGTGTTTTCTTTATTTTCATGACTGAAGGCATCAAAACTATGAATGAACACATGTGGAGTTATGTACTTAACAAAAAAAGGTGAAATAACTGAAAACATGTTTTATATTCTAGTTTCTTCAAAATAGCCACCCTTTACTCTGATTACTGCTTTGCACACTCTTGGCATTCTCTCGATGAGCTTCAACAGGTAGTCACCTGAAATGGTTTTCACTTCACAGGTGTGCCTTATCAGGGTTATTTAGTGGAATTTCTTGCTTTATCAATGGGGTTGGGACCAGCAGTTGTGTTGTGCAGAAGTCAGGTTAGTTGGACGATCATTTATTTTTCAACAGGACAATGACCCCAAACACACCTCCAGGCTGTGTAAGGGCTATTTGACCAAGAAGGAGAGTGATGGAGTGCTGTAAATGGTCATGAAAATAAAGAAAACACATTGAATGAGGAGGTGTGTCCAAAC
>JANRMT010062841.1:27592229-27682207 GCA_026402145.1 Polypterus bichir lapradei | reverse complement strand
TATGAGGTACCGTGGAAATGTGCGTGACTTTACGCCAAGTTTAGGTTTTATACATCGCGATTTGAACGTGGAAACGTTCGTACACAACATTTCTGTGCGTACGCACCATTTATACATGAGGCCCCTGGACTGTAGTGTGGTCTCTATAGATGCCAAGAAAATTCTCAACATCCTCGAATGCATTCCATTTGATTCTCCTCCGATCCCACTAGCACATCTTCAAACCTCTTGCCATTGATGACATGTCTGATTTGTGGACTAACAAATAGCCGGCCTTAAACTTTTTGGTCATTGGAGATATCTCTCTAAAATATTGAAATCCTTGACCTTCCTTGTTCATCGCTTCCACAAAATGTTTCAGCATTGCAGCTTTTAGATGAAGAGGCAAAAATGTCTTAATTGGGTTGATAAGTGATTTATGAGCCACAGTTTTCTGTCCTAGAAGCAAATGCTTTCAGATTTGCCATTTGTTTTTTATGTAATGAGGCTCTTTAGCATGGCTGTCCCATTAATAAACTAAACAATATTAAATGGCATATCTTCAGCCTGAAGAAGGGGCCTGAGTTGCCTCAAAAGCTTGCATATTGTAATCTTTCTAGTTAGCCAATAAAAGGTGTCATTTTGTTTAATGTTTCACTACAAACATAATAGCTAACATCCTAGTACTATAATAGTGTTCAGAAAGCAAAACCTTCATTGTCCAGTGTAACTAACCAGCACATGCAAGCAAGAAGTCTACTATACTCAGTACACGTGGCAATAATGACCCTATGAACTTCTGAATTGTGTTAGTCTGTTTTCATTGTTTTATATTATTTTAAAAAGTCATATAGTATGTTTTATAACATGTAGACCATTGTAGCAGATACCTAAACTAAAGTGTTACCAGTAAGCTTGAAGATCTCAATTCAGTAAAATCCAGAAGACATTTCTGGCTTCTCTGTCAAGGACCGGAAAGCACTGATCTGCAGCGTTTATCATTTTTGACTGGTATGAAGTATGAAAAAGTTTCACAAATCGAGTTGTATAAAATTTAATACAATCATTTTTAAATAATGGCAGACAAATTATATACTAAAGTGTATTATCAATTACATGTGAAATAGAGGAACACAATTTTGAAGTGTAGTGAGTCACCCCTTGGGTAGGTACTGTACCCATAATTTCAATGTACTTGCAGAGTAATTACTTCTGTGTTTGTACCCAGAGGAAAGGTAAGTTATATTATCAATTATGTAATAATCACGACATCTCTTTTATCATCTCCTTTTCTCCTAGTTACACTGCAAGTAATGTAAAAACAACAGATTTATTTATGTAATATAGTAGAATTGTAATGCAAATACACTGAAATTATGGAAATGTAGATTAACATGTGACCATTTAGTATTTCTAGCAGTACTTTACATTTTAATACAGAAAGCATACACACAGCTATTCACAGTTTTATGTATACATTTACTAATCTTGCTCATCCAGGATAGGAGCCAAACACAAACCAGGCGCAAACCCTAAAAAGAGAACCATTCATTGTAGAGCACATTCACACACACACACACACAAACACTGACTCCTTTCTGGGCTAATTTATAGCTATCAATTAACTAAAGGCCATGTATGTGGGATTTTAAAGAAAAGACACCTAAGAAAATCTTCATATAGACATAAAATAAGGTGAAGATGCAAGCAGTTTGGTGTAATAAATACCTTACACTTAAAAGAATGCTACTGAATGTTAGGAAATCTATATACAGTAATTGATTAATGGAACAAGATGATGATAACAAATTAAGATATTTAATACTATAAAATAAATACAAATCATTTAGATTTACATTTTAATGTTTTGTCAACTTTTTCATCAATTCAGAACTTTTTTTCCAATGGAATAGGCACACTAAACAGTTCAAATAAACACAGAAGGTATTTATTGGTCCAAGATATTAATACAGCAGTATGCCATGTTATAATACTGAACTCAAGTCTCAAAAGCTGTAAGTTTTAAATCAACAATGAAAGCAATACAATAAAATAAAACTGCTTTTACTGTGGTTCTAGTAGAATGGTAAAGATTCTAAAAGTCAAACAACAAAATTTTGGAGATTTGAGGCTTGCACATGAATGCACAACTTGTGTTAGAACATAAGAACACTCAGACCATCAAGCCTAAGAGCTAAAAAAATGGCTCCATAGACTGCACAAGGACTCAACTGAGCAAAAACACTCAGTGCTTTAGGTTTGCAACTCAGACACAGAGAAAAGCAAAGAATGTTCATTGATTTTCAGTAAACCTTATAATGACACAAAGATATAATTTTCATTTTTACTTTTATAATGTATTTAACAGGCTTATTTAATTTTTCTAGGTATAAAGAGTTCTAAGTATAATTTTTTTCAGCCTTTCAGCAGTCATATTAGATACTTTCAAAGTAGCAAGGTTACATAATCTAATAATTGTAAGGTGCTCCATTTTCATATTTTTCTTTCCCTAAAGCAATCATTTTAACTATCTGAAAAAGGCACTTGAGAATATTTATAGTAGGTTCTCATGTATTACTATTGGCATTGCACAAGTATGACACAAGGATACATGCTACATTACTTTAAAACATTACATGTAATAATGTATATGAAAAATATTGAGTATTGGTTTATGGACATGAATGAGAAAACTGGTACCATAATACAATAAAGATATACTGTAGTAGAATGTAAATCTCAGGGAAGTTTTGCTCTGCTGTCTCCTCTGATAGTTGAAAGCATTTTGCCATACGAAAATTACACACATTTCAATTATTCTCTTGACAGTCAGTTTCATGAATTTGCCATAAATTGTGCCATTTTTTTTAAACCTTCCACATTTTACCCTTTATATGAATTACATTACAAAATATTATTTGTTGGCTTTGTTTTTATGTCACATGGTATCAATAAGAACACTTTCTTCTTTTATGTATTTGGCAAATACAAAATGAGGAAAAAAATATTTCACTTATAACATTATTGTCACTTATAACATTATTAATTGAAAATATTTAACAAAAAGTTATCGTATAATGCTGAAGTTAATTACAGTATAACATTCTTTTCACTAGACACCAGTTTAAATGCCATATAAACTTTGTAGCCAAAGCCTTACTTGTTATTGAAGAACATGTTAAAATGCAGTATATTTTAAATAACTATAAAAAGACAGATAGATAGATAGATAGATAGATAGATAGATAGATACTTGCATCAGTCTGCTATATGTTCTGCCCGGTGTACTATACTAGAAAAGTAAAGTGCCATCTAGAAATACTAAAGTGGTCTTCTTAAATTTCTTCACAAGGAAAATTACATTAAATATATACACTGTATTTTTTAACTCAAAGGTACTAGGGTGTTGTACCGTGTTAGCCATTATGAACGTAGTGAAAAGTCAAGCAAAATGACTCCTTTTATTAGCTAACTAAAAAGATTACAATATGCAAGCTTTCGAGGCAACCCAGGCCCCTTCTTCAGGCAAGATATAACAATTTTCATTATTTAACTCAAAGGTAAAGACATTTTGTAAAATCTAATTGACTTATATTTTACAGAACTGATGACTTTTTTTATAGCAGGTAACATGATGTTGCAGTGCTTAGCGCTACCCTTTGACACATCCAGAACGTCAAACAACGGCCCAGTTGCTATCTGTGAATAGTTTGAGTGTTCTCCCCATGCCTACATGTTGTTTCTGTTCCTACTCCAGTTTTTATCACACATTCCAATATGAGTCAGCTACGCTAAATTGACACTGTATAAGTGGGTATGAGTGTGCCACCCTTTCTAGGGCTGGTTTCTGTCTTGCACCTAATACTGCTTGGGCAAGCTCTGGCACCCTTGACCATGAGCTGGATGGATGGTTTGAATAGATTTTTCAGTGAATAGCTTAATTTATTGGTTTCTCCTCATTGGTTTCAGTCTAGAGTGCGATTTCTGTGTGTTTTTTTACACTCCCCCATTGTCTGTGTTGGCTGCTATTCATTTACTGTGCTTTTTCTCCCACAGACATGCAGGTTAGGAGAACAAACAATTCTAAATTCTAAACCCTGGGTTTAGAGCTGACTGGGCCCTGCAGTGGACTGGAGGCCCATTTAGGTTTGGTTCCTGCCTTGTTCCCAGGATAGGCTCTGGCCCAACCTATCTGAATATGAATTACATTGGGTAGCTTTAAAAGGTTATATTGTTTTATTGACAGCAATACAATACCGAAGAATTCATTTCATTCACACTTAATCATTTTTAGCACAGTATATTGACATTTCCTTTTAGTTATAGAACTTATTGCTCGAATACATTATTTTGGAAGTTTTATAAATATTCTTGTAACCAATCAAAAAAAAAAATACAAGAAATAACATGACATACATGAAAAGAAATTAACTAAACTGTTTGAATAGAGTATATTACTGCAATGTTACAAGTATAAACTCCTTCTTTAAAGTTATGAATTTCAGCACAGGGTCGCAGGGAATCAGAACCTTTGATGGCAAAACTCGGGTGCACAGCTTGAACCAAGTGGCACCAGCCCATTGCAGGGCACACATGCTGACACAGCCACACTGGTACAATTTAGAGTGTTCAATCAATGTAACCCGTATGCCTTTGCAGCGTGGAAGTAAGCCAGAGCTCAGTAAGAAACACAGTTTGTAGACATTGAGGATATACAGTATAAACTCCACTCAGAACAACAGAACACACCTCTGGGCCTCCATACACTATATGTGCACACACACAGTATGTCATTTTTAAAAGCTAACATATTTTAATATTTCCTCCTATAATGTTACATTAGCATTGGTGAAGTATAACACAGAGATATTGTGTAAACTCTGCTTATATGTACGTTCTTAACTATTGTCTGCATTTTGCCTGAAGGATTTCATTTTTGAAGTTTATTTCTCATCTTGATTTAATTTGACAACTTTATTACAATCTTGATTTCTTTGTTTATGTGACGCCATCAAGAAGTATCACATGACCTTGATTGTTGCACTGGCAGCTTTTCCATGCCTTATCCCTTGGTGGGTACCCTATATTTTGAATGTCTATGGCATTGTTAGCTTACTTTTCCAAATAGGCCCCTAGCGTTAGGATTGATTTCAGGGTTTTAACTTTCATTTTGCTTTTGAACCCTGCATTAACATCTTTCTCTTTGATTCTGGGTTGCCTAGTTTATGATCTCACAATTTTGATGTGTTGCTGTCCCTGACCACACCTGGCCCTTTACTAATCATCGACTACTTTTTTCGTCAATGACAATAAACAGTTCACATGAACCAAGAAAATAAAAGTAAACTTTGCCAGATTAAGTCAAAATGAGAAATAAACCTTAAAAATCTTTACAGCAAAAAAAAATTCAAAACGAGAAATAAACTTTAAAAATCTTTACAGCAAAGAAAGACTCCTAAAAATACAAAGACATACATATAAATAGTGTTTTATAATACATATACAGTTTGTTTGAAACATGAATAGCTATAAAACATTTATGTATATATACAGTAGTCCAAAATTTTCCCTTTTAACAGGAAATATCCATTTTTTATATGCTTATTTGGTTCACGGTTTAGGGAAGCCGGTACCTATTCAGGGGCAAACTCCTAATGCCATTTACTTTCTTGTAACAGTCTTTACACTTTGTTTCATTAGTTAAATGTGAATACATAACAGAAAACAAAATTTAAAATTTTTACTTTTAAGAGTAACAGGCATTCATTTTTATTGATCTTTGTGCATTATATCAAATTTTGTTATTGAACAGAGTTGGAAAAATAATTTAAACATAAATTTCAGGGCACTAAAGGCTTCGGGAGTTTCAGAGACATTAGTCCCTTATCTTTTTTACGTGAAGACTCTGATCTTTTTGTCTATCATATACAGTACGTGATCAGCTGCACTAATTATCTGGTCTTTTCTTCCATCATAAATAATAAAGCCTCTGATGAATGCCATATCAATGTGCATGTGAAACTCCAAGAAGGACTTCCCTCCACTCTTCCATTTTAGATGCGTCTAAGACAATATGTGTGCAATCACAAAGGAGGCTAAGGCCCTGATACCTTCAAATTCTAGAAATGCCCCTGCTGATCAGCACGTTTAATTTGGCCCATACTAACCAATGTTACATTTGAATTTAAAGTTGTCCCTTCACCCACAACTTTGATTTGGAAAGAGAACATAGAAAGAGCGATGAACGGAGAAGATGATTATTATATGGTACAGTGACCATCATCAGTTCTTATGAATACAATATGAGTTCATTAATAACAAATGATTCTTAAAAATGTTCTTGTTTATTAAGACCAAGATATTTTTCAACATAGTTAAAGCTAAATCACTGTATTGCAATTGCGGTCTTTTAAAAATGCAAGACAAAAAAAGTGATGGAATTTCAGTCTGTTGGTTTTTTTTTATTTTGTATTTGTACAGTGTTATCACAATGGCTTTCATTGACATTGGAATTGGATGCATAATAATTGACCATGTCCACAGCACTCAAAACGTTTAATGTCAGTTCCCTTACTTATACACTTTTCCCATTATCCAGAGGTACCCACAGTTTATTAGAACTGATAAACACGTATAATCAGTTCAGTAGGGTGATAATAAGTCAATAAGGTTATGGAGAACTACAGCCCATTCCAGCATCACTGGGTTAAACACACAAACCAGTGTTTAATAGCATGCAAGCCCACCACAGTGCAAGCTTCCACTCCCTCACAAATTTATAGCCATCAATTAAACCTAACACATAGCCATGTTTAGTACGTGAGGAGACGCTACAAATCACAGAGAAAACCCACGCAGACACGGGAAGAATGTGCAAAGTTCACACACTGAATGACCAGTCATGAAATCAAATACATGACCCTGGAACACCATTGTGCTGCCCCGTAGTGTCATGTTTCACTAGATGCTTTCTTTTGTTGCCTATTTAATTAATACACCATTTGTTTGATTTTTTTTAGTAAACCTGCACTTTAGTTAAAAGTTAATAGAATCACATTAACTCAAAAACCTTTACTACATAATGCCATTATCATTTTATCAGTTTTACAAGAAAAGAATGCAAACTACTGTGCTAATGCTAAAGCTGATCATTCAAAGAACTAAACAGCAAACAGCAGTCACCTTTCCTTTCAAGTAAGATATTTAATTCATAAAAAAGTGCAACTTGACCATTTGTGTGGAACTGTAATATTCGCTCACGTATAATCTAGAAACATATGTTGCATTTTCAAAGCTAAACACAATCAAAAATGGCACACTGGTTAGGTTCTAGATGTGTATATTTAAATAATAAAGAAGAAAAGAGCCCTGACAGGTTATTAAAATTATCAACAACCAAAATGGTGGAATAAGCTGACTGATCTTCTGCAACGCGTTGAAAGAACGTGTCTTCAGCTTCATTCATTTTAATGAACGCCTTGTAATGGGCAGTTTTTCTCGTTGGCATTTTCCACCATGAAACTCTTTCTGTATGTTTTACTTTTATAAGTCTCCTGCATGTGATACTATGAATTTTACTGAATTGCTTAATTTAACGGGATACTGTAGCTTTAGCAAGCTATGAAAAATACTGTAGAAAAAAATAAATGTTTACAACTGCAAGTAGACATCAAACCCATGTACAATATGTAATTATGAGACTGCATCTTTTGTAATGAATGCACTAAAAATTAACTCTGTATATATTTTACATTGTCTTTACAAAATATAAATTAATGTAGTGTTGTAAAATAATGCACTTTTTTCTATTTTTTTCATTAAAAGACTATGGCACGTTTTCAAATGCATATTGTTCCTTTTATAACTGGTGTATTTTAAACAAACGCAAAGTTTGTTCTGCTGACTTCCAAGAATGAACACCTTCAATACTAAACAGGTTTTTGACAAAAAAAATATTCTGTTTATGTCAGTGGGTCATCATTAATTATACTTTAATGAGTAGAAGAAGAGTGTTCTAAATAAATCATATTTTTAAATGCATTTATAAATAAGTTTCAGTATTATGCAACTAAAATAAAAGCAACAGCAATTTACTGTATGTGTATCAACCAAATTCCCACTTAGTTCAACTGAAAAAATGCATGATGGTCATCATTTTCCTTTTAATGCTTTCTTGCTGTACAAATATTTATAACAGAATCATATTTTAATTCAAATAGTGTATGGCTACTTGTTCAATCTGTGAATGAAGTTTAGCATCTTCCCCAAATTGTTAGCAGAAATATACAAATGACTATGAATTTTGAAGTAGAAAACAGAAAAAATTATTTTACATTATTAGGAAAAAAAGAGTTAGCGTAAGCTGCCCTAATTCAGGGGGTTCATAAGAAATGTAATGAGTTAGAAGTACATACCGTATATACTCGTGTACAAGTCGGGTCTTGAAACCCGAAAAATCGATCATAAAATCAGACCCTGACATATACACCCGCTCAAAAATACAACAGTTAAATTTTTTTTTTTTTTTTACATCTTCTTACTTCCTTAGGTCTCGCACCAGTTTCTCAGACATATTGAATTTTGTTGCAGCAGCGCAGTTACCAATCTCTTTCGCCACTTCAACGACTTTTAATTCAAAACTAGCTTAATATTTTCTTGTGACTGAATGCTCAATCATAGATAAGGGATGCTCTTACAATAAAGGTGTATGAAGGTGTGAAATACAAAAAACACAAAACAGTGCAAACGTCGCTTTGGAATAGTTTGGGTATTACAGTGTGATCACGTACGCACAATACATAGATAAAAAAAGGCAACGTGCTCCATGGTTACCCTCTGTGGTGGGGGCTAGCATATCATAATCTTTTGGACCAATAGCAAGAGATTTCCACATTCGACTTATATGACCGACATTATAAAATACCAGACATTTTACGGTAAAATCAAGCCCAGACTTATCCGCAGGAGAACTTAATCACGAGTATATACGGTAATAAACAAGAGCAGTTGTGTCAGATATTTGAAATATTTAAATATGCGCTTCATTTTAAAAATGCAAAATATAAATATTCTCAATTTTAATAGAAATTTGTTATTTTTCACCCTTTGACAGAGGTCCATAGAGGACTGAATCCACAGTAAAGAAATAAATCAAAAATAACATCATATTCATAGTCACTGACTTCGAAATAGCTTAAAATGACACTCCACATGTCATGAACCCTTTTGTCCCATTAGGGTGTGCAGTTGATTTGATATGCACAAGTTGAAGTTCTTCTGATTATTTTTGCTAAAGACACCTATTGGTTTACTCTTTACCATAAGGGTATAATTACAATAATATAATAAAACTGGCCATCCCCCGCGGCTTCGCCCGCCTAGTAGTGAAACAGGACAAACTTTAAAAACCAATAAACAAATGGATATCGCTAGCTAAGCAGAGGCAAGTTACACTCCAAAACACAGAGGTAGACCAACTCCCCACTCCTGACGTCATGCTTCCCTCTTCCCTCAGCCCGCAGCCTCTATCACAGATTAGTGCGAATATATCGCTCCTCAAGCAAACTATGATTCTTAGAGTGATGAGACATGTCGCAAAATCAACCGGAATGTTCAAGGAAATTCCAGAAGAAGACCCGATCTAAATCCGTTAAGTAGTTCTCTCGTTCGCTAGCTAAGCAGAGGTAAGGTACGGGCCGAGACCCCGCCCTCCCATCCCTCGGCCCGCTGTGTGTCTCTCGGATTCACACAAATAAATCGGTATCACAAGCGAACTATGATACTTAGCACAATGAGAGAAGTAGCAAAATCAACTGGAATGTTCAAGCAAAGTACAGAAAAAAACTGGTCTAAATCTGTTCTCATGAAAAGCGGACAGACATACAAAACAGACAGACTTTGGATTTTATATACATAGAGATAATGGACCAGAAATGGCCTAAAAAGAGTGATTTAAAAGTACTTTTATTCAATTAAATATTCAATTTAATACAGTTGTAGAAAAGGGTGCATTTTGAACTCAACTATTTGCTCACTTTAACGGTATTATACAGTAATTTCTGCGTAGAGTGATGAGAGAAAAAAGAAGATTTCAATTCACATACAGCTAGAGCTAGAATATTCGAACAATCTAGACGAGAACAGGTCTAACAGCCCAACAAAGTTTGCCAGTCCTATCCGCTTAATTCTTCCAAAATAACATCAAGTCGAGTTTTGAAAATCCCTAATGTCCTACTGTCTACCACACTACTTGGTTGCTTATTCCATGTGTCTGTGTAATAATGAAATTTAACCTTAACAATTTTTAACTGTGTCCCCGTGTTCTTGATGAACTCATCTTAAAGTCAAAAGCTTGATCCAGTGGACTAATTCCCTTCATAATTTGAAACACTTCAGTCATGTCTCCTCTTAATCTTCTTTTGTTTAAACTGAAAAGGTTCAGCTCTTTTAACCTTTCTTCTTGTAGCCCTGGAATCAGCCTAGTCACTCTTCTCTGGACCTTTTCTATCACTGCCATGTCTTTTTTGTAGCCTGGGGACCAAAACTGCACACATTACTCCATATGAGGCCTCTCCAGTGTGTTATAAAACTTGAGCAGAACATCCTTGGACTTGTACTGTACACATTGTGCTATAAAACCACACATTCTGTTAGGCATCTTAATAACCTTTTGTGAAACTGACACAAAAATTCGTTTTCCAAGCAATTTTGCTATTGCAAAACATGAAACATTTAAAAAAAATTTTGGAGGGTTGAAAGGACTTTTTGGGGTTGGAAGGCAAGGAGTATTACTCCCTAAAGCCCCATTCACACTTCCATGTTTATCTGCAGCTTCGTAGTGCATGTAAAATAAATTCATGTCACATGTTCACATCATTGTAGAGGTGCAGTATGTTATTTTTTTTATTTAATGCAGCTTGCTACACATTTGTCACATGAAGATACACTTAAACTCACCATCATACACATTATTGTGTTTTCTTCACAGGAGAATCTCACTACATGACAATATGCCAACCCACTAATTACAACCATCCATGTCATTACCTTGCAACTGCTCTTTCCTTTGTCTTGATTCCTGTACAAGACATTGAGGATATAAACTCTCTAAGTGCTGTGGAGCTTCAAGTTTCGTTTCTGTCACGGATGCATCTTTAGGATTGCGATTGCCTAGATTGTCATCATAATTGCTTTTCGATGTGCCCACCTACAAGGTGCATAAAAATATCTCCTTCACCCTCTCTGTGTCTCTCTTACTCTTGATTCCTTTCAACACGGTCTGGCTCTTCCCATTTCAAGACTGACACCAATATGCTTAAATTCTAATTGCTAGGGATAATTTATGACTTCTAGTAGACAAGCAATGTTCCAAAAACCAGCCAACCCTTCACATAATTTGTTATGGACGCCTTAAAATACATAATGTTCAGAGAGAAAAGGTAAGAGGAAAAACCACCAGGAGATGATCATAAGCAAATATGAGCGCACAGAAATCAAGCCAAATACACAGACAGGGTGAGATTAGACAGACCAGTAACTGTAAAAAAAAATATTAAAATGGGAGAGACAAAGAAAAAGACAAAAACAAAGTGACAAAACTACAAAACATTATTCAAAAAATGTAAGTCAAAAACACACAGTCCCTAGTCTAATATTTTTTTTCTGACTACTATTGTATGAAATACTTTATGGACCCCTCTCAATACAAGAGTGTGATGGTGTGAGAAACCTCCTCAGAACTGGCTGATGTTAAGAGTGGTGTTCCACAGGGGTCAGTGCTAGGGCTGCTGCTATTTTTAAAATATATAAATGATTTAGATAGGAATATAAATAACAAGCTGGTTAAGTTTGCGGATGATACCAAGATAGGTGGATTAGCAGATAATTTGGAATCTGTTATATCATTACAGAAAGACTTGGATAGCATACAGGCTTGGGCAGATTTGTGGCAGATGAAATTTAATGTCAGTAAATGTAAAGTATTACACATAGGAATTAAGAATGTTAGGTTTGAATACACAATGGGCGGTCGGAAAATCGAGAGTACACCTTATGAGAAGGATTCAGGAGTCATAGTGGACTCTAAGTTATTATCTTCCTGACAGCGTTCAGAAGCCATTAAGAAGGCTACAGAATGTTAGGTTATATAGCACGATGTGTGGAGTACAAGTCCAAGGAGGTTATGCTCAACCTTTATAATGCACTGGTGAGGCCTCATCTGGAGTACTGTGTACAGTTTCGGTCTTCAGGCTACAAAAAGGACATAGCAGCACTAGAAAAGGTCCAGACAAGAGCGACTAGGCTGATTCCAGGGCTACAGGGGTTGAATTATGAGGAAAGATTAAAACAGCTGAGCCTATACAGTTTAAGTAAAAGAAGATCAAGAGGTGACATGATTGAAGTGTTTAAAATTATGAAGGGCATTAGTACAGTGGATCGAGACTGTTATTTTAAAATGAGCTCATCAAGAACACAGGGACACAGTTGGAAACTTGTTAAGGGAAAATTTCGCACAAAACATTAGGAAGTTTTTCTTTACACAAAGAATGATAGACACTTGGAATAAGCTACCAAGTAGTGTAGAAGACAGTAAGACATTAGGGACTTTCAAAACTCGACTTGATGGAAGAAATAAGTGGATAGGACTGGCGAGCTTTGTTGGGCTGAATGGCCTGTTCTCGTCTAGAGTGTTCTAATGTTCTAAAGACACTACACACTCATCTGGATCTAAAACTGCGTTTTTTGTAATAAGTTGGACATTAGGCACCATTTTAAGTTGTTCTGATTTGCACCCCACTCCACTCCACTTCCAAATAATATAATAATAATAATAATACATTTTATTTATATAGCGCCTTTCCCATGCTCAAGGCATATAATGGCAAGACAAAATGAAAATTACATAGCATTAATGAAATGAAAAAAAAAATAATTGATTGTATACATATACAACGCCGCCACCCCAAATCAGACTTGGCAAACTTTTATTGTTTTTTATTTTATACTTTTACACAGTATTCTCCTTTACTATACTAAAGATTATACATTAAGTTCACTTTCCTACCTTGATACCTTTATCCCACATATGTATGCATAAATATACATAAAACTGACAAAACAACAACATAACAATTCTGGTTTAAACTGAGTATTGTTCAAATTGAAATGAGGAAATCGTAGAATGCCAACAGAATGAAGAGTACATAAGTGAGTGAAATGGAGAGTGGGAAGACAACATTATCCCAAAGAAGATAAACATTTAATTTCATCCTCCTCCAATGATAAGGATGGTCTCTGAAGACAAGTAGGTGGCCACCTCACTAATCTTGGTCCCTGACAACAGGAAGATGAGCCATTAATTCTTTTCTTCTGGAACTGAAAGAGTTTGACTCTCCTTTTGTTTTCTTTCCTAAAATGAGTATGATCTTAAATGGAACAGTTTTTTTTTTTTTTTTTTCCATTTTTTCCTCTTATTGGCTACTACCTGAAAGCAACCAAGAAATCCCATCCGTAAAAGGCAACACTGTCAGTTACCGCCTTCCCAGTCTCAAGTATCCCATCCATCCATCCATCCATTATCCAACCCGCTATACCCTAACACAGGGTCACGGGGGTCTGCTGGAGCCAATCCCAGCCAGCACAAGGCTGGAAACAAACCCCGGGCAGGGCGCCAGCCCACCACAAGTCTCAAGTATTGAATGAAGAAAACACCCAGATGAGTAACTAAGTGTGTGAATGCCAAACACATATGAGGCAGATATCAATACAAAGTACAATATATTTATGTAGTATTGTTACAAACTAAGTAAAAATGTATACAAGAGGTTCCAAAACCATGATTGCAAAAGACAGATCCTAATAGCCAGAGCCAGAAACACAAACCAAAGTCTTAGTAAGAAAAACAAAACAAAAGTCAACACACTTCCTTGTTTTAATTACTGCTATTTCTAATCATAATGTTAATACTTTTTTCAAATTCAAAAGCTTGGATGCTTCCTGCTGCACTGTGGCATCTAAAACAGGTGGGGTGTAGTGACATAATGTATTGTGTGACCAGAGCCACCCTTCCTACTGTGCATGGGGCCCATGATCAGAGGACTGATGCGGGGGGATTTGCAAACCTTGATGATTCAGGAGCTCCACTGGACAGCCTGTTGGACTCCACGTTTTTGTTGCTTGGTTTACTTGCCTTATGTCAGATAACACCCTCCACAGCACTAATGTTAACAACGTAGTGTAACTGGACGTATCACATAACATCACTGAAGTATTAAGTAAACCTCCTCAATGGAGAAGAGCTTTGGAGGTCTGCAGCTTGACTCTACTGGAGTTATTGTTATTTCATGAATCATCAAATTAACACTGTTGATTATTGATAGTCACCTGTTGTGATCATTTTCCATTAATGAGCAGAGAAATGGCTTCTTGTCAACACCAGTCAGGAGCGGTGAGAAAGATCCATCCATCCATTATCCAACCCGCTATATCCTAACTACAGGGTCACGGGGGTCTGCTGGAGCCAATCCCAGCCAACACAGGGTGCAAGGCAGGAAACAAATCCCAGGCAGGATGCCAGCCCTCCGCAGGGCGCACACACACACACACACTAAGCACACACTAGGGACAATTTAGGATCACCAATGCACCTAACCTGCTTGTCTTTGGACAGTGGGAGGAAACCGGAGCACCTGGAGGAAACCAACCAAACATGGGGAGAACATGCAAACTCCACAAAGGGAGGACTCAGGTCTCCTAACTGCAGGTAGCAGCGCTACCCACTGCGCCACCGTGCCACTGGCAAAAAAGCTAAAAAACAAAATGAAAAAAAAAAAAAAAACAAAAGTATGAAGAAGCATACTTTATAAAGAAATCTAAATCTGTGTAACTTCCTAACTAGTGTAGATGGCTGGGGTCCTTTCCTGGGCGGGAGGATGTTATAGTGGAAGGACGGGGGAGGCAATGCCCTGTGTACATCTGCACCCCCAGTGCTAGGTGGCAGTGGCACCTCTGATCCCCACAGGCCATCATGGGAGTTGAAGTCTGGCACAGCCCAGTTGGAGGAGCTGCAGTGCCCTACTTTGGTCCTTCACCACACTCGGAAGTTATTCCAGACCTCACTAATGAGCAACCTGGAGCACTCCTAGCTACAGCTTAAAAGGAGCCGCCTGCCTTTGTTCCAGGAGCCAGAGTCAGGAGGAAGAGGACGAAGCTTGTCGGAGGAAGATTGGAGGTAGGAAAAGAGAGGAAAGAAGAGGAGAAAAGAAAAGAAAGTGCTGTGTGCTGTACAATGTGCTGGTGGGAAACGGGTGAAAAGCATTTCCCATAGAAATAAAGCCTTATGTGTTACAAAGACTTGTGCCTGGTGTCTGTCTGTGCTGGCTTTGGGTAGCTGGTGCACCCCCTGGTGGCCACACTAGCTAATGTTACATCAATTGCCACTACACAACACATGTAGTTTTGATATCAGATATTACCTGATGTTACAGCACCTAGTTGACACATGGTTGATGATTATTTATTACCGCCAAATAAACCTTGGGTCCTCTGCACACTGTTAAAGGCTGCTAACATTAGTCAACATGTGAAATGTTGTTGCATTGAGGACACGTTTGTAAATTTCACCAACACACAGGCGGCTGTCTTGCTTATTCATCAGTTACAGTCAGAATTGTGGAAAAGCACCAGGTAAGCAAATTTGACATGACTTCAAATGTTGGCTAATTTTATTAGCAACTAACATTACTGATTTAGTTAACACATTATTGCTATCTGCTGTCATTGGAAGGATTTCAAGAGATTTTGATACATTATTAAGTCTAGGTGATTTACTCACATGTTAATTTTTTAAATATCTAAATATTCAGATTAATTTTGACCTTGTGTTTACTGCATTAAGTAAGTTTATTAAACATGTTCAGTAGTAAGTAGTAGTTTTTATTTTATTAATATTAGTAGTAGTATTTTATGTATTGGTAGTAGAAGTAGTAATTGTATTTTATTTTATTATCTTTATTATTATTACAAATTATTAGTTATAGTGGTAGTTTTAATTTTGTTTTGTTGTTGTATCACATGTCATAAGTGATACTGTTGGCTATATCAAAGAGTAACAGCACATTGATGCATTGGACCATTATTATTATTTTTACTAATTAGACCTTCACTTATAAAGGTTAACAAATCAATTGGTATATCATTGCCATTAAATACCACTGAAGTCCAAATCTATGGGTAGCCCTCCAGTTTGCAGCAACCAGTTACCAGTATTTCAAAACTCATCAAGACATACTTGAAGTCATCCATGGCCATCATCATCATCATCACCTCAGAGTCTGTCAAGAAGCTTTTGAGTGTTGACCTCAAAAATGACTTTGCCTTCAGAAAATGTAGACGGGTCCTGTTTTGATATACAACTAAGAGCCTCAAGACACCTTTAAACATTTACTTCCAAGTTTTGATTATTTAAAAAAAATGTATTTTGATGTTAAAAGTTATAGTTTAGTTTGTAATGTGTGCTTCTGTTTTTATTTATATATTGTTTAAATTAAAGCGGTTGCAAGAAATACTAATATAGTGGATTCAGAGAGAGTTGGGTGCAGGGTAGGGGCTGAAGCAAGCAGAAAAACCTTAGGTCCCCAGTCTGGAGAAGGAGTGGCACTACATGTGACTAAGCGCTAACAATGCATGTGATTAACAGTTCTAGTAGCTTGAAAATGCTAAATTTTGTCCACATTAATCGTCCCTGGGACTGACATTTAGGTAAATATTTATAGTTGATGCTTATACGCTAATAACATATAATAGCACTTATCATTTACCGGGGCAGATCTAACACAGCAGAAATTTCAAGGTGTCATCCTATGAGAGTCACAAAGTCCTAAGTCACTGAGCTCGCTCTTTAGTATGACCTATTCTACTACAAGTGCTTAAGTTTATGCACCTGTTAACGATGAGTGTAGCTAAAACACCTCAAGTCAGTAATTTGGAGGGGTGTCCAGATACTTTTTGGCCATTTAATGTACTTCATTAGTGTACAAATTGCTATTGTTAAAAATTGTATTTCTTGTATTCAGAGCTCTTTCGGTAAATAAAAAATATTCTTAGTGATGTCATTATAAATTATTATTCAATTTATTCTTATTACAAGTTACATTTATGACTTTCTACCACGAGTACCATACGATATTTTTCACGTAATAAAGATTTACGATTCTATTTTAATCCAGTTCCAGCCTGCATCTGGGTGTTTATTTCCAACAGGATTTATGCATTTAGACCCAGATTAGCAATGCAACAAGCTTCGATGAATGTAGAAATTCAAATAATCCATCTACCCTGGTAGTTAACGCTCAGTCAACACCATTTTATATTTGCATAATTAAGGATGATGTAAGGGAAAATGTGTTAAGTGCAGAAGCAGTAATCAACAGTTTTAATAGCACCACTGACACAACATCTTTCATGAGTAAATATTGCAAGGATTTCATGTATTAAAACAGAATGTTACAGTTTGATCTCTTTTAAATGCATACGTTAAAAAAAAAGTTAGAAAATGTACACATGCGGTAACTTTAAGGTGTGAGCCGTGGTAAGGATGACGGTACCTGTTGGTGGATATCTCCTCTGACTGCAGAGATCCTGTCTGGGGTAAGCAGGGGAGATGTCAGTGATTTAAAAGAAGGCACTGTGGCTTGGAATTTAAAGGACAGATTCCACTTGGGATTTTAACCTCGTTTTAATGGATAGTTTAACCTCCACTTCTCAGGATTTTATGGATTATTTATTAGTGGACTGTAAATAAAAGCAGCCAACACTTTGCACCAACCCCTTGCTGACTGTGTGTGTCCTCATTTGCGTGGCTAATGTTTGGGTACATTATTGACGGTTCTGGTTTCAAGAAGCTACTCCAGGAATCATGGAACTGTCGCAGACCATCACAAATGGTGGCAGAAGTGGGATAAGCCAGAGGCAATTCGGAAAGAAGAAGAAGCAGCAAGTGGGATTGGTGCCCAACTGTTTTATCAGACCCTCACACCCAATGATGTTATCAACAGTTCCAGATTCAAGAAGCTCCTGGAAGTAACCAGGGATCATGGAGCTCACCTAAACCATCACATGGTGCAAGAGCTGTGCAGGTGCTGTAGCCTTCAATGGACTGAGTTGAGTAGGTAGGTTCTACAGCCTTCTTAGTCCATTACAAGGTTGTGGGGACCAAAGAATATTCCACCAGGACTAGACAAAGGGCTGAAAACAGGCCTGGACAGGAGGACTCAGTTATGACAAATGTTAGGGAATAACAAAAGTGAAAGGCAAACTTTATTACAATGACTAACCATTATGGGTAATAGGTGAATGTGACACTCTGATGGTAAATTATAAGGTAACAAGACTGTTGGTTTGTTGTCATTGCTTTTAATGTTATAAGCGTTATTTTCTTACAATTAGGGAATGCCTCCAAAATCATCCATTAATTTTTTGAGCCCACTTTTCTTTTACAGAGTGGTGGAGAACATGAGTCTATTCTAGGAGCACTGGAAACAAAACATAAATCAGCTTTTAACGGGAAACACTCATACATTTCTTTAAGATGTGAGAGAAGACAGGGAGTCCCAGGAAAAAGTATGCATGGCTCCGAATCAAAGTGTTTAATACTTTATTGTGTGTGGCACTGTACTGTCACATTAATTCTAAGTGCTCTTATAGGTTAGCACCCTTAAGGCAATACTCTTTACAAAAATGACATTTTTCTTATATTTTACTTGCCCCATGCAGTTTGTAGGGATGTATAATAAAAATTATTAATCTCAAGTTTCAATGCAGAAAGGAGATAACAAAGTTTCTGATATAATTGGGATCAATGGTGACCAATGCCGGGGAACAGAACACAATTTCAAAAATTCAGTGAACAAAAAGTCTATGAAATGTTGCTCATGTGGCATGCTCCAAGAAATCTAGTCATATGCTCACATCATCCCTAACACTTGTATTTTTACTAAAATATACCCTAGTTAAATAAACCACTTCCAAAAAACACTCTTGTGAACAGAAATGGAATTTGCTGACACAATCAAGCATCTGTATTGAATATCCATCTCCCCATGTCATTCATTTGTCAGGAGTCCAGTCCAGTAATAGCTTATTAATTGGCATTAACATGTGATTAACATTGTGATATCATGTGAAATCAACAAAAAGCATTGAGAGGCATGTGAAGCTAAAGGTGAAGAACTCTGGCTGAAATATAACAAGCAACTTGAACTATGAATCACCCAAAAGCACAATGCAATGCCAGTCACCCTGCCACTGGTGGTATTTTTGGTACAACTGCAGTCACAGATGCCACTAGTTGAAGGTCAAGGCTATCCAAAGCAATGGGCAATAAGCAAGATGGCCCCAGTGCTGCAAACAGAATTGACCACAGCTTGTGGATACCCTTTAATGTGGGACAGGCCCCTACGACTGGGCTAGGGTCTATGATGTGTCTGTCTGGTCTATCACTGCAATGCACATGAGATGTTTGTCCTCCAGCTTATTTGTGTGTCTAGGTACTCCAGTCCCTTCACTTAAGTGGGTCTGGCCCTCTATCTATTGATGGTGTACTCTTTTTCGCTATGCTAACATTCTGTCCAACATGAGCACCAAAGTACCATACGAAGAATCTACCTTCCCACAATTCTCCCTCATTTAAAGTCAGAGATTGGGATGTATTGAGTGTCATTCTCTTTGTTGGGATAAACTGCCAGCAGTCTCTCAGCGAGGTTCCCCTTTCAGGTACCTTTTATACCCACTACAGGAAAGGCTGGGGAGTGGAACATTTGCATATGTACTGCAATTAATCATTTTCACACTCCACCATGAACTATCCATCTGTTAAGTTTCTGAACAATTTTATGCATTTTTCCCAGTGCTGCAACGTTAATGACCAGAAGTATAGTCACCAGTTGACTCCAGTTAATATTTTACTGCCAATGTCGCACATAGGGAAAATCGTGTACTGGCCACATCATATTTTCAGATTATTGTTGAGGCAATAATGTGATCATCTGAAACGAATGTAACGGTTGTCTTGAATATACTGTATGTGGGTGTCACAGGCAGTTTGCACCTTTCCCCATTCCTGTTAAGGGTGGAATGGCTGAATGTGTAAGGCCGGCCTATGGTAGGTACATGGGGAGGGGAGCACATGGCTCGATGGGCCAAACAAACTATACAGGGAGGTGCCAACCTTATGTAAATGTGTGGTGGGAGAAAGGTGGAGGAGGAGAAAGAAGAGAGCACCAGACCAAAAAGAGAAGCAGACGCCATAAAAGAAAAAGGCAAGAGGAAAAGCTATTCAACCCGAATGGAGAAAGTCAAGCGAACCCGTGTTCATTTCTGGACAAATTATTTTCATTTTCTTATGAATGAGGTGAAGGCATTTGGGGGAGGACCTGGCAGGCCAGCATAAGGGACTGGTTAGTAGTACATTTCCCTGAACAGAAAGTATGGTCTGGCACATCCTTCCCCACAACAGACTGTAGATCTTCATCTCTAACAGTGGATATTTAAAGGACTTTGATTGCATTAATTTTTCCATACCTCTTTCCTATATTTATGTATTTAGCGCTGTATGTAGCTGAGTGTTTTGTGTCGTGATTTGTGTTAGTGGGAGTCGCTGTAGCATGATAATATTTATATAGGGGGTTTTGTTAGTTGTGTCCAATTTCTTATAATAGCCATTTTTTTTAACTCAACTCTGCCTTCTCTGGTGTGTTTCTGTACTTGTGGTGGTGTAGTAGGGAAGTAGTGTTAGTCACTCGCACCCCGGATAATTTCTTTAAATTTTTGTTTCTTGCTTTTTGCTGCCGCTCTAGACAGTACATATTATAATTGTACAAGCTCAAAGGGTGGTACACAATGACCTCCTAATATATTTACAATGATGAGCACTTTTTGAAAGCTTGACATATTACTGTGATATTTTAGTTTCGTCACATTGACGCATTTTTTTTAAAATTATATTAATTTTATTGTAATCATTCCATACAAATAGATACATTTTTACAAAAAATAGGATTGAAAACAAATCAACCTCCACCCCTGAGAGAGCATGGCCAACGGAATAAAACTTAAACTAGTAAAAATAAATACATTGATGAGTTTAATAGGCGGATAAAAATAAATGGAGTAGAAAAAGAAATGGGAAGGGAATCTACTTCCTCAGTGCTTTAAGAGCTTATTCTAAAATATTATTGATTAGCTCCCACCAGGTTTTGAAAAAGTTTTGCACAGATCCTCTAACTGAGAATTTGATTTTTTCCAATTTCAAATAATATAAAACATCAGTTACCCACTGACTTAAAAGAGGAGAGTTAGAATTCCTCCACTTTAGCAAAATAAGTCTGTGTGCCAATAGTGTAGTGAAGGCCATTAAAGTTTGTTTGTCCTTCTCCACTTTAAGCCCATCTGGCAGAACATCAGCTGTTAATGGGTTAAGAGGGATTGTGACACCAAGGCTGTCTGAAAGGCACTTAAAATGTTTTGTCCAGAATAATGTTAATTTGGTGGAGGCCCAAAACATGTGACCCAGTGAGGCTGGAGCTTGAATGCAGCGTTCGCAGGTTGGATCATGCCCTGGAAACATTTTGGACTACTTTAAGCGAGACAGATATGCTCGATATATAATTTTGAGATGAATAATTGTATGCTTTGCACATATGGAGCTTGAATGAATTCTCTACATTGCTACCTCCCACTCCTTTTCTGATATGTTGAGTGAGAGATCCTTTTCCCATTGTCCTCTTGGATGTTTGAAAGGGAGGGACTGTAAAATAATTTTATATGTTGCAGAAATGCTGTCTGAGTCCTCGAAACTGAGCAATATTTTTTCCAGCATAGAGGAAGGTGGGAGTTGAGTAAAATTCGGGCAGGTTCTGTTTAACAAAGTTTCTAATTTGAAGATAGTGAAAGAAATGTGTTGCTGCAAAATGAAATTTGGAATGTAATTATTCATAGGATGCAAATATGTAGTCTATATGGAGATCTCTAAGCAATTTAATCCCAAATGTTTTCCAGATATTAAAAAACTGCATATGTTTGTGAGGGTTGAAAAAGGTAGTTCTCATGCAGAGGTGCCAGAGATAAAAGATTCTCCATCTTAAAATGCTTTCTACATTGGTTCCATATTCTGAGTGAGTGAAGCACAATTGAGTTATTAGTATATTCGCGATAAATTGCATTTACTGGGGCACAAAGCAGGGAATATAAAGAAGTACTGCAGGATTTTATTTCTATTACAGACCAAGCCTGTGTATGTTCATCTATTTGTGTCCAGGTCTTTATAGCTTGTATGTTTGCTGCCTAGTAATAAAACTGAAAGGTAGAGCCATGCCACCTTCTGCCTTAGGTCTTTGTAGGGTTGCTCTTTGGATACGTGGATGTTTTAAATTACAAATAAATGAGGTTATGGTTGAATCTAAATTATTGATGTATATTGGAATGTTTTGAAATAAAAAGAGAAGCTTAGGAAGGATATTCATCTTAACAATATTAATTCTTCCAGCTAGAGTGAGATGAAAAGTTGACCATCTATGCAAGTCCTGCTAATTTTAATGTTTACTTGTGATATTTACCCCTAGGTATTTAAACTGATCTGCAATAATAAAAGGGACGGTGTCCAATCTAATATTGTATGCTTAAGAATTTACTGAGCACGTCCAAAATTGATGCGTATTAATTTGAAGACTGTGGTCACTGATAGTTAACGTCATATTTCCATCATTTTTAAGTATAAAGTCAATTGTTTATTGCTCTTCTCTTGATAATGTAAAGAAGGAAGTGACAAGCAGTTATAAACAGATATAAATTGTAATAATATCTGTAATGCATATCTTAGCTTTAAAGTCAATGGAGCATTGGGAATAATACTACTTAAGCTGATCATATACAAAAGTGTTTCAATGCGTATCTCAATCAACCCATCTGAACTTTAAGGGATACCTTCAGTAAATAATGCCACAAATCATTTAATGTCACAAATCAATCCATTGCTTACAGTAATAGAAAATAAATGGTATTAAACATGTACAGCAAGATAATTGTAGTAATAAATAAACAAATCACAATAAATTAAATTTACAGTAAACTTCGGAGACTTTCAGAAACATTTCTGGTATTCCTTTAGAACACTCAATCCATTGGAAGTAAAACAAGACCCAAACTTAATTCAGCAGTACAATGACTTTTAAAGTAATAAATGGGCCTTTATTTTACCTCAACATAAATCAAATCTGTTTTCTCACAGTTTCAAGGATCAGGGTTTAATTCCCAGCCTGATTCCCATGTTCCCCCATTTTCTTATGGGTTTTCTCAGGATACTAAGACTCTCACCAAATCAAGTTGGCTTGATTGTAGTTGTATGGATATTTATAAACACAGAAGTTTGTAACGGCCGACCCCTTACCCGGCCGGCAGCTACACGTCCAACACCTGTGGCCTGGATTAATTACTGAGGTTTCATCTAATCAAGCCGTATCTTTAACAAATTAAACTTTTCCCCACAATCGACGGCGTAAATAAGCACAACAGAAAAGCAGATATGTAAACTTAAACTGATAAATTGCATTAAATGAAACAGAATAGCTAAACAAATTATAAATATCCCTCCACCAAAGCAACACCGTGACAAACACCTATACGAATATAACAAAACCCTCCCTTGCCCTTGTAACATATAACAAACGACACAAATACCAAAAAAATAAATGAGACATGGAAATGAACGGTCGTGAACTTGAGTCCGAGTAACAATTGTCCTAAATGCAGATGACTGGTTAACCGATATATGGAGTGTTTGTAATTCCCGGAACAAAATGGAACAGCCTCACTGGGTATCCTCGGCGTGTGGTGGATGATGATCCGACCCCGGGGTCTCTCGTGATGAGGGTATTGGAGTAAGTCCAGCGGAATGAAAAACAAACTGGATGGAAATGCGCGATGTGGAATACAGCAGGTACAGGTGGTTTGTGGTCGTGAAATGAAAGTCTCCTTCTCTCACTCTCCTCTCCCTCCTTCTCCTTCATTCCCTCTTGATTGTTTTTATAGTGTCACGCACGCGCGAGTAGGAGACAGGGAATGGCGGGGTACTAATTCTCTCCCTCTTATTTCTTACAGGAAAAAAGATGCTCCGCCACCATAAGCCGACTTTTGACCGCAGTACGGTACTTCCGCCCTTCCTCCGCCATCTTGCCCTGACGTCATCACTCCCATCCTCTCTCACGGCTCCTTCCCAGCATTCCTCCACTTCCGGCTCCTCCTTAATAAAATGGCCGCCGACGCCATGTTTGGCGTCGCATGTATGAACTGTGCTTTGTTTATATATTTTGACCATATTTTTCTTTATTGTGGAGCATCTACAATATACGGGGCCGGAAAACCCCAAACCTTTATGTTGCCTGTTGCTGAGTCTTTTACAGTGGCGTAGTCGGCAGGATCAAAGTCCGGAAATGACAGAAAGACAGGATCTGAACACCATGCTACAGGGCATGAACGCTCAGCTCCACGCCCTGCAGCAAGCACAAGAAGCCACCAATCGTGAGTTGGAGGCCACGAAGAACAAATTGGCCGAGGCCGAAAGGGCTAGAGTAAGTCCTCCGAAGCCCAAACCACCCCCTCTGGTACCAATGTCTGACGCCGACGACGTCGAATCATATCTGGGGATATTTGAAAGGACGGCCACCTGGAACGAGTGGCAGCGGTCCGAGTGGGCGTCCATCTTGGCGCCCTACCTGAAGGGACCCGCGCAGCGGGCTTATTATGACCTTCCCGAGGAGGAGGCCGCGGATTATGACCTCCTCAAGGCAGAGATCCTGGCCCGCTACGGCATCACACCGGGTCAGCAGGCGGCAGAGTGGCGGAATTGGCAGTTTGACCCCGACAAACCTGCCCGCGCTCAGGCCTTCGATTTCTGGGGCAAGATGGGCCGCTGGTTACGGCCAGAAGGACCCCAAGCCCGCAAGGTAGTGGAGCAGGTGGCCTGTGAGGGCCTTGTTAACGCTATGCCAAATTCCCTCGCCCAGCAGGTCCGGAGGCACCCTTACAAAGACATGCCGGGTCTCCTAGAAGTCCTTGAGCGTCAGCTCGCGGTTCTTCGAGTCGGGGGGTCAGAGAAGTCTGCTCGCGGGAACTGACAGGGATGGGTGGCCACCCCCGAGCCCCCTCGACGCGCTGCGGAAGCGCCAACGAGACCTAAAGAAAAGCCACTCTCTCCGCGCTGTTACAAGTACAGAGAGGTCGGCCATTTACTACCAACCTGTCCCCTGAATGTGGCGGCGGAGCCGATGGACTGCACCTGGGCAACTACGGAGAGGTACTGTACCCCGTCGCATCCCTTGGCGAGTCCAAATAAGGGAGTGGTGTTATTAAATGGGCGCGCGGTGGTGGCTTTGTTTGATTCCGGCAGCAACATTACCATTGTAGCTCGCCGTTATGTGTTACCGCAACAATGGCTGAAACAATACCTGCAAGTCACTTGTGTACATGGAGGGAGCAAGTCATACCGTTCTGCACAATGTTGTATCGCCTGGAAGGGGGAATTAACCAAATTGATGGTCGCTGTGTTACCCGATCCCCCCTATCCGGTGATTTTGGGACAAGACTGGTCAAAAAGAAACTGCGGTAAAACAAACACCGCTCCCGGGGCCTCGTTGGATCTGGTTATGAGGGGAAAAGGCGCCCCTCCCGCGTGCACGCCGTGCACTGGGGCAGACCTCTCTGGCGCTGGCGCCTCGGGGAGTGTTTCCACGGCATTGGACCCGGACACGGAAAAAGACGCCGGAGAAGGGACAAGCCAGGGAACTCACCCGGTGGCCAGGCCACAAGACCCTCTAGACAATTTGGATCACCAATTCAGATCCACACCGGCCTCATTTAAGAGGGAGCAGTGGAACGATGATTCCCTGCGGTTTGCCCGGAATGCAGTAGTTTGGCCCAACAGCTCACAAGCTGACGATTCCACACCACGCGAGCCCTTTTTTGTGTTAGAAAATGATCTGTTGTATCGGGTGGTGACCCACGAGGGCGAGGTGCGGAAATTGTTGCTAGTTCCGCGTACCTTCCGGCGGGAGGTATGTGAATTAGCCCATGCTCACCTCCTTGGCGCCCATCTAGGGGCCGAAAAGACCTTGGAGAGGATCAAGCTCCGTTTTTACTGGCCTGGGATTAACGAGGAGGTCCGGCGTTTCTGTCAATCCTGCCCGGAGTGTCAGACCCGCCATATTCCCAGGTGGGACCGCGCTTCCCTAGTCCCTATTCCCTTAATTGATATTCCCTTCAACAGAATAGGGGTCGACTTAGTAGGACCCTTGGAGCCTTCAAACCGTGGCTATAAATACATATTGGTTATGGTAGATTATGCCACCCGATACCCAGAGGCGGTTCCCCTGCGCTCCGCTAATACAAAAAGCATCGCACGGGAATTGGTTAATTTATTTTCCAGAGTGGGAATACCCAAAGAAGTCCTCACGGACCAGGGTACGCCCTTTACCTCGGATACGTTCAGGGAAGTAGCCAAATTACTCAGAATAAAGCACCTGAAAGCGTCGGTCTATCACCCTCAGACAGACGGGCTGGTAGAAAGATTTAACCAGACGCTCAAACAGATGCTCCGCAAAGTAGTCAGCGCAGACGGTAGGGACTGGGATCAACTTCTTCCACTTGTGCTTTTTGCTTACCGGGAGGTACCTCAGGCCTCTACGGGCTTCTCCCCTTTCGAGTTGTTGTATGGACGGCAACCCCGAGGCATTTTGGATATACTAAAAGAGGGCTGGGAAGCCGAGGCCCTTCCCTCCTCTAACGTGCTGGAGTATGTCGTGCAAATGCGTGACCGTCTCACAAAAATCAGGCCCCTCCTAAAGGATCACGTGACTCGTGCGCAGGCAGCGCAGGCCCGGTGCTACAACTGCAACTCTGTCCTTCGGGAGTTCCGCCCGGGAGACCAAGTTATGGTGCTCGTTCCTACCTCCCACTCCAAGTTGCTCGCTCACTGGCAAGGGCCATACGAGATTAAGGAAAGGAAGGGACTGGTCGACTATTTGGTGAAACAGCCCAATCGTCGACCAACCGAGCGGATCTATCATATAAACTTACTGAAACCCTGGAAAGATCGGGAGGAGCTTCCTGACTCCCATAGGTCCCTCTCCCTCTTCGCTGGCATGACTGCCCTTAACCTCGGTGATGAGCTAAGTCCCAAACAGTGGCAAGAGTTAACGTATGTGATCCAAGCCATTCCCGAAGTAGTGAGCGAGTCGCCTGGCCGGACCTCGCTGATTGCCCATGATATCATTACAAACCCTGGAGTTGTCGTCCAGGAGAGGCCTTATAGACTCCCGGAGGTAAAACGTGCTGAAGTGGAATTAGAGGTACAACGAATGTTGGATATGGGCATTATTGAAGAAAGCCATAGCCCCTGGTCCAGCCCGATCGTTCTCGTTTCCAAGCCAGACGGCTCCTGGAGATTTTGTAACGATTTTAGACGTCTGAACCAGGTGTCTAAATTTGATGCCTACCCGATGCCCCGCATCGATGACCTCATTGAGCGCCTGGGTACGGCTCAATACTTGACTACTCTGGACATGACAAAAGGGTATTGGCAAATTCCCTTAACGGAATCCGCAAAAGAAAAAACGGCCTTTAGTACCTAGTGGACACTGGCAATACAAGGTCCTTCCATTTGGGCTGCACGGGGCTTCTGCAACCTTCCAGCGTCTGGTGGATAGAGTGCTAAAACCCCACCAGTCCTATAGTGCCGCCTACCTGGATGACGTCGTCATCTATTCCGGCACCTGGAAGGAACATCTATTGCAGGTCTCAGCTGTTCTCACGACACTAGCTAAAGCCGGCCTCCGCATAAACCCCCGAAAATGTTTCTTTGGCTTAAAGGAGGCCAAGTATTTAGGCTACCTAGTGGGTCGCGGACAGGTAAGACCACAGTGTTCTAAAGTTAAAGACATCCTGGAATGGCCCCGTCCGAATACCAAGAGGCAGGTGCAAGCTTTCTTGGGGTTAGCGGGGTACTACCGCCGGTTCGTGACCCGTTTCTCCGAGAGGGCCGCACCCTTGACTAGTTTAACAAAAAAGGGTGCTCCCTTATATGTGGTGTGGAATGACAGGGCCGAATACTCATTCAGTGACCTAAAAAAGGCCCTTACAATGGCACCTATACTGAGGACGCCCAATTTTGGGCTCCCGTTTATCCTCCAGACTGACGCTTCGGACACAGGCCTGGGAGCCGTGTTGAGCCAAAGCGTCGATGGTGTCAAGCACCCCGTAATGTATCTAAGCCGGAAACTGTTGGACCGGGAGACCCGGTATGCGGCAGTGGAGAGGGAGGCCTTGGCCATTAAGTGGGCGGTGACCCATCTTCGTTATTACCTGTTGGGTCGCGAGTTCACTCTGGTGACGGATCACGCTGCACTTCAGTGGATGTCCCTACATAAAGAGTCGAATCCGCGGGTCACCAGGTGGTTTCTGGAGTTACAACCTTATAAATTCACCGTCACTTATTGCTGGGGCACCCTTCAGGCCAATGCCGATGCCCTCTCTCGTATCCACGACCTCTCGGTTAGGTCCACCCGAACGGTTCCGGGCTAAAGGGGGGGTATTGTCACGCACGCGCGAGTAGGAGGCCCTTCTTATAAGATTCATTTATTTGCCCGTAAGTGCTTTGCAGGTCTACATCACCAAAGAGCAATTGTTTCATCTGTCCACAGAACATTTTCCCAGAAGCATAGTAGTTTCTCAGGTTTGGGAAAAAATGCAGGTGTGCCTTTCTATGTCTGTCTGAGTAATGGGGTCCTCATTGACCTTAGCCCGTAAAGTCCTTTTTTGTCTGAAGTGTGGTGTATGGTGCAGGTTGAAACAACCACTCCAGATTGCCCTAGTATTGCCTAAAGCCCTTTGGATGTTACACATTGTGTTTCTTCAACAGTTTGCAACAAACCTTTACGAACTTTCTGGATTGATTTTTCTCTTCCAACAAAGGCCTGTGAGGTTCTTGAGAGTTCTATGACCTGAAAATCTCTTAATAGCATTGCAAACTATAGATACTGAAAGCCCAACGTCTTTGGACATTGTCTTGTACCCATTTGCATTTAGATGTTTGGTGATTATGGCTTTCCTGACAGTCTCAGACAGCTCTCTTGTCTTCAGCATCATAAAAAGGGAGTGAAAATGGCCCTTTCAAACATTAAAACCACCATTCATTAGTTACTTCAGGTCATTCATGTGAGTACTGATAACTAACCACAGGGACAGAGCAGGACTGATGTTTACAATCAGCGGGAGTTTTCACTGTGGCCTGTTGCCTGACCTGGCCTAGCATTCACAGCAACCAGTGAAATAAACTAATGGTGAAATTATATAATGTTATTATACTCGACCCTCTGCAGTTCGCATACCAGGAGAAGGTGGGAGCAGAGGATGGCATCATCTATATGCTACACTGATCCCCCTCCCACTTGGACAGAGGCAGTGGTGCTGTAAGAATTATTAATTATTTTAGGAGGCCCAGGCCCCTCATGGACCCCGTGATCATCGGAGGTGACTGTGTGTAGAGAGTGCAGACCTATAAATACCTGGGAGTGCAGCTGGATGATAAATTGGACTGGACTGCCAATACTGATTATCTGTACAAGAGAGGACAGAGCCGACTATACTTCCTTAGAAGGCTGGCGTCTTTCAACATCTGCAATAAGATGCTGCAGATGTTCTATCAGACGGTTGTGGCGAGTGCCCTCTTCTACGTGGTGGTGTGCTGGGGAGGCAGCATATAGAATTGGGACGCCTCACAACTGGACAAACTGGTGAGGAAGGCAGGCTCTATTGTAGGCATGGAGCTGGAAAGTTTGACATCTGTGGCAGAGTGATGGGCACAGAGTAGGCTCCAGTCATTCATGGAGCAGCTTCATCAACAGACTGAAGACATGCTATGCGACTCTTCTATTCCATCCGGTTGCTGGGGTAAACGTTAACATTATACAAAGTTATTGTCTGTTCTTACCTGCATTTTTATTACTCTTTAACTTAATATTGTTTTTTATCAGTATGCTGCTGCGGGAGTATGTGAATTTCCCCTTGGGATTAATAAAGTATCTATCTATCTATCTCTATCTATACGGAAAACGAGCAGGCGTTATTGCTCTGTAATGGGCACAAATCCTTTCGGTTTAATGTTGGAGGGATTCTTTTCTGGTTTCTGGTTAAATAGTTTCTTGTTTTTGGTCAAGTCAAGTTTTGACTTTGTGTGCTTCTAACGCTCTGATAGCTAAAAAGGAGTGCTATGATGAGAGGTGTGTACATCTGGTGCTTTTGTAATTAAAGTTATATATGAAGATTGTTAAAACGTTTTTTAATATACTTTGATTTATATTTGGATGTTGTATGGTTTTTGGTATTTGTTACTGTGTATTTATTTTGTTTTACTTTTGTTTCAATTTGAATGAAGTGTAGCGTAAGGTCACATTTTTAACGTTTTCCCTCAGACTGACTAAATAGGCTACACAAAATATTTTATTTTATTCTTTTATTAATGAAACACATATGTGAGTTGAATGATTTATATTTTTAAATGTACCTGTTGTTCTTTATTTCATAAGTTTGTTAATGAACGTGTCTTGTTTTAACTTTATTTTAATACTTTTAAAGTGCGTCTCTCGCGCTCTGAGAGTTAAACCTCAGCGCTATGATGACAGAGTGACTGTATAAGCTATGCAAAATGTTTTATAGTATTTGTTTACTAAGTGTATTCTTTAAAAAATGCTTGACAGAATTCTGTGGCACTGAGACATTTTTTGAGTCTTTTTGTCTATTGAAGAAATTCAAAGTGGTCTTTTTTGACCAGCACTTCAAACTTTGTCGAAGAGTATTCAGCATTACCATCCATACTGACAGCGGCTCAGCTGTGTGGATTCCAGACTCACAGTTGAAACTGCAAACATAATCTATGCACTGTGGATTCCTCTGACAACTGTTTTTTTGTGATTCAGTGCTTTTTGCACATTTGTTTTGATATAAATATTATAGAACTACATGGTTTATTTATTTAAGAAGTGTTTATATTTATGAAGTGTTGTTCCACACTTTATCAGAGGTTGTCTTGTGAAATGTATGTGTAAAAGCTGAATCTATTGTCTCCTCATTCATAAAAAAATCCAAAACAAAATGGTGTTTGTTGGTTTGTTCAGTCTGTGCCTGAACAAGAAAACTGATGTATGTTGTGTGGCTTGGGTTAGACTTGGGATTCCTGGCCTGAATAAGCTTCAAATCTGGCCCTGCACAGAGGTGTCTAGTTTTCTAATGGCAATGGAGTTATTTTCTTGACATTGATTTAAATTGGTTGTAAGGGTGTCAGTAATCATGTCCTGGAAATATTTTGTTTTTTTCTCAGAAATGCATGGACACCTTCTTGTTGTACTGTATACCTTTGAATATGCTATTAAAATATTATGTTGATATGAAGGTATATATCCAATTACCAGCGGTGGGCTGGCACCCTGCCCAGGGTTTGTTTCCTGCCTTGTGCCCTGTGTTGGCTGGGATTGGGTCCAGCAGATCCCCGTGACCTTGTAGTTAGGATATAGTGGGTTGGATAATGGATGGATATCCAATAACTTCTAAAGATATTGTACATAACATACCTAAAATGCAAGGGTGCCATTAAGAGAGTCATTTTGATGGAACAGGAAATTCTGGAATATTCAAAACACTAACAATATTAAAGCAGCAATAATTTATGTGGATAACAGCAGTTTTGTGAAATTGTTACCTTTGTCAAGACATTTATGTCATTAAAATTGTTACATCAGGCACCTTCATTAAATTACTTCCATTATTAATATTCCAAGCCCACTTATGCCGATACAGGACTATGGAAATCTAGAGTCTGGAGTGGCAGCACAGCATAGTCCAACTAATTAACAAATGTTACTAATTAGCCTCACTTGTTTTTCAGATATTGGAAAGAAATAAAAACCTGAACTAAACTCACATGGTGACACAGGAAGACCACAACAACTCCACAGTGACAGTGGTTGGGCTGCAAATCAATCCTATGTCCCTGGAGTTCTAAAACGTTTTGCACTGTGTTATAAATTCTGAACATTTGAAAATGCAGACTTTTGGATGACCGAACACATGCCCTCTTCATCCACAGAATGCAAGACCATCTCTAGAAAACACCCATAATTACTGCTTTAGAAGCAGTGATGGCTAAACAGGTTACCAGATGTACCAGGTGCACATTAGATGAGAGTAGATAAAGCACCAGGGACAGGAGGGGTGCATATATTTAACCCTATGGTGCGTAGGCTGTTTGATATTTCACATTTTATAGTCTCAAATCAGAATTAGAAGTTTATTGAATCACTGGGGACCAATAATTTATTTTAATTCATAGGCTATTGGCTGCCAAAAAATGTCTATGAAATTTTATTTGCTGAAATAGCTGTAGTGTTATCCAAAATGCATATCAATATATAGGAAAATCAAATAAAGCAGAAATTAAAAATGCCGAAAGGAAAGTGAAAAAATAATGCTGATAATCCAAACATTTGCTGGAGACTGAAGACTGGAAATATGATACAATTGTAGTTGAAAATAAAAAAGGGAGATTCTACTCATCAAGGGCTTTATGATCTCTTAAAATGCAGTATACTATTGTGACCATTAGGGGGAGTTGCAGCACACCCAGACACAGCTGCACAGACACAAGTCCCAGGTTCAAATACATGTTTTATTATACAAAATTCCTTATAAAAGGCTTCTTTATAAGACTGTCAAAAGCAATACAATTCTTCTCTCTTTCTCCTTCCACTCCTCCAGGCGAGTCAGGGATGGGTGGATAAGGAAAAAGCTCGCCTGGAGGAGTGGAAGTAGAAAGAGAGAGAAGAATGGTTGCCACAAGGTTGAGCGGCTTCTTTTATCTTGGACCAGGGAGTATTTCCAGTGCTAGGGCATAGCCTATTAAAAGTGTTTCCTGGTCAAATGGAAGTCCTACAAGGTAGGAATCATTAATCCTGGCAGGTACATGGAACTCAGCAGGGCTGCCCCACGGACTACAGGTCCCAGCATGCCCTGTGGATGTTCGTATGGGAATCCGGACCCAGGCATGCTACCATCTAGTTAATTGGGGGAGCCTATAGTTCTGACAGGTTATCTTCCCCTGTCCTTCCTTCCTTCTGCCACCCACCTGGCTAAGGCAGGAACCAACCTACTACTCATTGTGCCGATTTGCCACCTGGGCCTTTCAGTCAGGTGAAGGAAGGGAATCCATTCCTGCAGGGATTGGCAGCATACCCTCCATTACAGTATACAGAAATACTTTAAAGGTCAGAAAAATTTCATCTAATTATTTTTCTGAAGTCACATATTTAAGGCCTAGGGGTCAGGCAAAAATGGCATATGTCCCACCTGCAACACAACACTATAACCTAGGTTATAATCACAAATTTTTATTTTCTTATTAACCCAGGGTTAAATGAGCTGTCATTCAAACTAAGTACACAATAATCAACTGTGTGAAGAAGCTGGATGCTCCAATAGGCATCTGCAGTATAAGAGCCAGCAAAGAGCATGTCAACTGTGCAGCAAAGGCATGCTGGTTAATAGTACGGTGTCCACATTAGCAGAGATCTACATTAAAGGCTGAAGATCCGGAGCCTCATGCATAATGCCGTGCGTAGAATTCACATTAAAACATGGCGTATGGACAAAAGCGGAAATGTGCATACACACAAAAAAATCCAGATGCATACATCTGTGCGTATGTCAACTTCCACGTTCTTCTGCTCTATAAATCTCGGTCAGCGTGAAAAGAAATGCATGTGCACGTGCCTGCCACCCCTCCCAAACTACTGGAATTACGAGTCTTTGAACATGCAAATCAATATAAATAGCCCCTTATGTTTTGCGTTCTGTGAAAAGACAATCGCAAAAGCAAAGGGGAAAAAGAATAATTTCAGCGAATACCAAGTAGAATCAAGGAAAAACTACTATTTGTTGGTTTAAGCAGTGATATAAACAACAAAAGGAAGTTGATTGAATAATAGAGTGGCGTAAAAACTTGAAAGTTCAAGTTCAGAAAGTCGCAAAGTGCCCGAAATAAATAAGAAGTTGTCAGATATTAAAGTCGCTGTGAAAAGGCGAGTTGTAGCTCACCGTCTGAGTGTCACATGAAAGCGTAGGGTACAGAGAAAAAAAAAACAAAATAGGAACACAGTTGAAAAAAATGTCCAAATGTCAACTTTAATCTTGAAATTTCCACTTTAATCACGTAGTTTACTTTTTCATTAAAGTAGAACGTCATCTTAAAATCATTTAATTTACTAGTTTCTCAGATCCTTTTGAAACTAAATTACGTTAAATGCTTCATATCCCATGTGTTCTTTTATGTGCTCTATGTGTGTGAATCACTACGTGCTTCTTAAATGGGCTTTCTCTTCCACCTACAGGACACAAAATACATTTCATTCATGATATTACAGCTAACATTTAACATTAAAAAGTTTAAATATTCAGGTTATTTGAGATTAAAAACTGTTTAATAAATTAAAAAAAATGGTTAGACCCTAAACCCAATTTCCACCTAACTTCTACCCTCAATCACAACGTGCTTTACAGAGAAAATATGATTTCAACATAGCCTCCATGACAAATTGCAAATTTGCACAACTAAATCGAATCAACTCCTATTAAAAAAGTGACAACTGACCATCCCAGGTAAAACTGGCTTTGGAACCCGGCATGTTCTAATGACACACACAGTCAGAATACAGTAATACAATAAGTTTTCCCATATTGGCAGTTGCCCACTTTACAATACAGGCATGGAAACTAAAGTGAAGTTACAGTCAAACAGTCAGCAAACAAAGTACAGATCAAGGGTATCTTATTGCACTCTTAAAAAAGGAGGGGCCAAAGTACTTGACATAGGAGAACCATTTTTGTTTTTCAAAAAATCCATCTAGATGAAGGTTCCAGTAAGAACTCTTATTTATTTAGATTTGTAACCTGTTCCATACATTAAATAACCATGAACAGATGATAATAGATTTTTAAAACATCAATGAGTTATGATTTTCAAAGAACTCTCGCTGCATGCAATAACCCAGGCTAACTCCATGTTTTTTTAATGTTATTGTCCTGCTAAGGTAGCCAACCATAAATTAAAGATTTCAGTTTTTTCTACATACAGTAGTAGGAAGTTTTTGAAATCAAAAAGAACTAAATTCATATGCAAAGTGCCCTTTCAAGAACGAAATTGGGCTTTGTCAAGCATATGCTCCTATGAAGAACCACACAACCCAGTAAAGAACCATATACTGCCATTAAAGAACTTGCCTTTTTAAGAGTGTGGAACTGAGATACGGGAGTGTGTAGGATGGACACACTAAAGAAACTTTCTCGGATTCAGGACACAATATGGTGAGTACAAGGAGTAGTGTTTATCACAGCAGTTAACATCAGTGAGCACTTCCTGCTTTAACACTAGAATTCCCAAAGTCTGCGAAAATTTTCATTCTCCCTGAAAAGCCCACTTTCCCCAAATGCATGTGATGGAACATTGTATGTCCTTTTCAGTGCAGCAACTGTCCACTGAAAAACCACCTTTGTTTTGCAAATGTATCAATTAGCGGCACTGAACTGGCACTCACCCACCCCCTATTCAGCCAGCCGTTTGCCCCTCCTAACACTTTGACTCTCTGCTTTGCACCACCAGCTTGAATCGTCTCATTAACAGCTCAAGTCTGCACTGAAGATTTTATATGATATATTGTTATTTGAAATACATACACTTCATGTGTGTTCTATGTCTTCAAAGATCCATGTTAAAAAAAACAAAACAAAATGAGACAGGCAGAATCAGCTACTTTAAAACCCACTTTGTATCTGCCATGGCAAGAAGCACGACAGCATGAGTGTGCAAGAGTAGGAAATAAAGAAGACATCCTAGTTGTAAACAGGAGGTTGCATGCTGCACATTTGAAACCTCAGCTCCCAACGTATAAACACCAATCACCTAGATAAGCATAAAGAATGGAAGAAATTACTAAGCCTTTCTGTCATGCTAGCAAACATTCCAGATGCAGAATGCTTCCATGTGACCTCCCAGAATACGGCAAAAATGAGATAAAAATCAATTTTGAAATGTTGTGAATTGATATTATCTTTGTGCTCCTTAAGCACAACGCCAGATTTAACACAGTCGGTATAGTGAGCAATGAATTTCAGATGTCACAATAAATGCCAAGTGGTGACAATATGGACAGAAATGTTGTTAAAGCAAAAGTCTTCCAGTGGTTAGCATGGCTGCCTCAAAACTCCAGGACTCTTAGTTCACTTCCAAGCCAGGTCACATTCTCCCTATGTTTGGGTGAGGTTTTCCTACAGCTATTCCAGTCGTGTAGTTTAATTGTTGACTGTAAATGGTCCAGTTATGAGTGAGTGAAGGTGTATAAGTAAGTGTTTAGTGATAGAATGGCTGACTCCTGCCTTGCAGCTTATCTCTCTCTATATAAAATCCAACGTCCATCTGTATGTCTTTCTGCTTTTCACAAGAGAACTACTTAGCGGATTTAGATCGGGTTTTTTTACAGCTACATTCTCGCCCCTGTTGACAAAACCAAAAATATTGTATTTTAAGAGACCCTATAAAAATTATTACTTTTTTTTTATTGATTTTTAAAGTTTGTCCTGTTTCACTACATTGCGAGCAGAGCCGCAGACGACAGCTAGTTTTTAATATATATAAATGATTTGGTTAGGAATATAAATAACAAGCTGGTAAAGTTTGCAGATGATCCCAAACTAGGTATATAATCTAGAATCTGTCAAATCATTACGGAGGGTTTTGGACATCATATAGGCTTAGGCAGATTTGCGGCAGTTGAAATTTTAAATAAGTAAAAGTATTATACATAGGAAGTAAAGATGTTAACTGATGACTTGAATACACAATGGGAGGTCTGATAATTAACAGTACCCCTTATTAGAAGTTTTGGATATTGAGTTCACATTTTCGTGTAAACATTTACACGTTGCTGATTTTTTAAGCTAAATGTTTACCAGATTTCTTGGACTTTAACTTCCCTACTTCATACTATAACACGCAACAGTGTTCTGCTTGAGAATATTCTTCAAATTACATATTTATCTGTGTTATTTCCATGAACAAATCATAATATTAATGAAGAGATGGGGACCACCCTAAAGATTACATTTCCGGTTCTGGTAGATGAGCTCCTTAAGTACAACACCAGCTCTAACACAGTCAGTATAGTGAGCAACGAATTTCAGATGCCATAAAAAATGCCAGGCAGTGACAACAGAAGTGTTGTGAAAGCAAAAATGTTCCAGTGGTTAGTTAGCATGGCTGCCTCAAAGCTCCAGGACTCTTGGTTTATTTCAAAGGTAGGTCACATTCTCTCTGTGTTTCTGCGAGGTTTTTCTCCAGCTATTCCAGTTGTGAAGGTTAAATTAATTGTTATGTCTAAAGTGAAGGTTTATACATACTGTAAGTGTGCTGAGTGATAGAAAGGTTAACTCCTGTCTTGCAGTTTATGCTGCCATGAGAAGCACATCTTCACCTTTACCTTAAATTGAAATGGATAAATGAGTCACTGCATGTCTTGTATATTGCAGAGTGACAGAAGTATGAAAAAACATTCCTTCAAAAGTTTACTTTCAGTACATTAAATCATCCAAGAGTAAAATTGCCATTATTATTTTGTCAACATTTATTTTTGGATGCAAGAAAAAACAATACAAACACGTTGGGCGAGGACTACAGTTAAAAGTAAACTGAATCCAGTGGTCATGATCCAATCAGATGCTAGCTGATCTATATCATGGCTGGGCAGACATGCCTGTCAGTTTATTCTTTGCATAATGCGTGCTTAAAATGCAGTCCATTATCAAATGCAGCAGTGCAAAACAATGCCATTTTAAAAGGGGAGCTAATAAGGTTCTAAACCTGCATTCATAAGAAAACCAATTTAAATACAATTACACTTTCCCTGATTTGCTAAGTCCTTTGTAATCACTCTAAAGACAGTCTAATAAGGACTCATTTGGTTCAAACAGAAGGCATTAAAAATTATATTATAAACAGTAAATATCTTTTTAATTAAAACTCCCTATGCAAAGTGTGGCACATGTGTTGTCTCAAAATGAACCCAAAGTGAATGTGTTGCTGTGGAAACTTTATTCTAATTGATGGTTTTCATACTTATAATGTGATATTCTGGTAATCCACCAGTGCTTTCTAATTGGAGAAGGAAAGATTACACGTAGAATAAATTTGAAAGGCTTAGTTCTGAAATCTTCAAACTCCATTCAAATGTTCTTTCGTAATTATGTGCAGCATTCCTAATCTAAATACTGTAATAGAAAACAGAAACAGGACAAAGCAACATTCTATGGAAAATAATGCAATGTATTACACAGAGTAGTGGCAAGCGGTTACAAGATTTTGCTTAAAAAATGTTTGGATCCAAGCCCTTAATTTTCCTGACATGTACTGAAAGGAAAAGTTTTTCTAGATGGCCTGCAATAAGAATTCACTTCCACCATGGGCCATCTACACTGACCTTTTAAAACAGAGTCTTTGAATGATGGCTGAACCTAAGATCCAAGAGTAGCCTGACATTTATCCTGGTCAAGGAACATGGGGCCAACTCTTTGCACTTCCATGGATTATTTAAAGGAAGAGAATATGCCAATTACAATCCTCCCATGTGGAGCAGTAAGTGGGGCTACTAAGGAAGTGCAGAGCGATCTGGAAATTGTAGAGAGAGACTTACTGCTTAGATTAAATAGGCTGAAAACTAACAAATCACCAGGACACGATATTATTGAATTCCTAAGGAGTTTATTGAGTTCGTACTGAAAATCACACATATTTTTCAAAAGCCACATGAGAGAAATTCCTAAATACCAAAGGCTATCAAATATTATTCCACTGTATTAAATGGGTGATTTGGCTGGTCGAAGTAACTGTAAAATTAATATAAGAAAAGATTGAGCAATGCATAGCAAGAACAGGAGTTTAAATACACCTAACTCCACAGAGACAGGAACTGGCTGGGCATTAGTCTCAGGTCCTTGTGCAGTTGTGGTGAAAAGTTTACATGCACTCATATACCAGACATGTATGTCAGGGCAGTACTGGGTTTTCAATGATTTCTGCAACTGTTCTTTTTCTGTGGTAGAATGATTGTACAACATACATCTTTACTAGAAAAAAAAAATCAGAAATTAAGTTTTAATATATTGTGGATTTTTTTTTAAATCATCACTGGGTCAAAATGATATACTGTATATGGGGTCAAAATATGTAATATTCAGTTAAATGTTCCTTAGCGCATTTCACCTTGGTCAGACACTTCTAATAGCCATCAACAAGCTTGTGGCAGAATTCTGACTGGAAATCTGACCACTCTTCTTGACAGAATTGGAGTTCAAACAGATTTGTTGGTTTCTTGACACATACCTGACTTTTAAGCACAGTCCCCACATTTTCAATAGAATTTAGGCAAGGACTTTAGGATTTCCATTCTAAAACCAGCTTTGTTGTGAGTTTAGGTCATTGTCCTGTTTCAGCCTTGGTTTGAGGTTATGCTGAAGTTTACTGGGGTAATCCTCCTTCATTATTCTGTCCACTTTGTGCAATGCACCGGTTCCACTGACAGTTTTGTGGAAAAAAGTCTCTAATTTAGATATGTTATTCTCAGAGACCAGATGAAAATGCAAAACAATTCTTTATTTGTACACAGATATGAACAAATGTATCAGTCCATGAAGTGAACAATCAATAAAATAATTGTTTTTCTGTTACATTACCTCATCTAATACAACATGTCATATGACTAATAATATGCATAATACGCAAAGCTTCATCCAATCAACAAGTGCCACCAGTGTTTTCGGAATCCTTTTGACTCTCCCATTAATCTGAATATTGCCCTGTAAATAGGGGCAACCCATGGACTCTTTTATTGATTTTAGAAGGGGAGTATGGGCTTTCCCATTAGTTTATTCCTGCTTTCTAGAGGGGTGTTTGTTACTCATCTACTTCATTTTAACCATAGCAACTATCTTGGTGGCTCCTCTAAGATGAGGCCAAAGCCTCACGAATCTAGGATTAAAACAACATTTAGTTAACACTTTAGTTACCTTCAACTGTTATCCTTGTGGTTAATAATTCATTGTCATAACTTCATAGAAGTATATACTTGTATTAAATTGTAAAATGATATCATGTATCCATCCATCCATCCTTCCTCTTCTGCTTATCCGAGATCGGGTCACTGGGGCAGCAGCTTGAGCAGAGATGCCCAGACTTCCCTCTCCCCGGCCACTTCTACTAGCTTTTCCCGGGGAATGTCTAGGCCTTCCCAGGCCAGCCGACAGACATAGTCCCTCCAACATGCCCTGGGTCATCCCTGGGTCCTCCTCCCGATTAGATATGCTCGGAACACCTCACCAGGGAGGTGTCCAGGAGGCATCCTGATCAGATGCCCGAGCCACCTCATCTGACTCCTGTCAATGAGGAGAAGCAGTGGCTCTATTCTGAGCTCCTCTAGGATGACTGAACTTCTCACCCTATCTTTAAGGGAAAGCCCAGACACCCTGTGGAGGAAACTCATTTCAGCCGCTTGTATTCACAATCTCGTTCTTTCGGTCACTACCCACAACTCATGACCATAGGCGAGGGTAGGAACATAGATCGATCAGTAAATTGAGAGCTTTGCCTTACGGCTCAGCTCCTTTTTCACCATGACAGACCGATGCAGAGCCCGCATGATATCATGTATTGATTTAAAATATTGATTAAAATTCTATAGTAGCAAAAGAGTTCACTCTCATATCTGCAATAACCTGCTTGAACTTTCCTTTGAAATGTGTGTGTTTGTCATCCAATGAAGCTGTCAAACAAGCCTCTTTCATATCAATATATAGAATCTACCAGCAGTAATCAAACTAACAGGCACAGTTAGGAGGCACCAAGGTAAAACACATTTCAGCACCACTTAATTATCTAAGTAGGTGCATGGGTATTGTTGACCCAGTATGTGTAATTTTGACGCAGTGATGGTTTCATAAAACCCACAATAAATTAAAACTTCTGAGCTAAACTTCTGAGTTTTTTGTAATGAAGATGTATGTTGTAAAGTCGTTATACTACAGAATAAGAACAGTTCTAGAATTTATTAAAAGCCCAATTCTGTCTTGACCTTCTTTCTCTTTTCTCACTTCTACGTGGGGTCAAGGTGCTTGATCGACCTTCTTCAAGCAGCTCAGTCGCGGACGTCCTTGCCAGTCAAGCCCTTTTCCTTCATATCTTCATTTACTTTATCCATCCACATCTGCTTTGGCCTCCCTGCTTTCTTCTTTACCTGTACTTCCATTCCCTCATTCTTTTGCCCATTTATTCATTGTCTCTCCTATTCACATGTCCATACCACTTCCAACATACTTTCTTGTACTTTCTTAGACATCTCTCTCACTTTTGTTGTACCTCTGAATGTCTTGTTTCTTATTCTGTCATTTTTTGTAACTCCACACATCCATCTCAACATTTTCATTTCTACCACATCTAACTTCTTCTCCTGTTCTCCCTTTTATTGCCTATGTCTCTGCTCCATACATCATTGCTGGTCTTACTACTGTCTTAAAAATATTACCTTTAACCTTCACCTTAATACTTAATACAAGATACTCCTGATACCTTCTTCCAATTTTTCCATTCACACTGCACCCTATGGGTTATATCCACATCAAATTTTCCGCCTTGGGCTACCACTTATCCTAGATAATTAAATGTATCCACTGTTTTCAATAGCTGTCCCTGAAGGTAAATTTATGAATTCATGTTCATCATTAAACCTCATTTATTCTGTACTCCTTATATCAATTTTCAGTCCACCATCTTCCAAAGTCCTTACACATTCTTCCAACTTCTTCTTTTCTGGTGCTACACAACAAAATGTTATCAGCAAAAAGAGGACTGGTCTTTATCCCACAACTCAACACATCCATAACCAGATCAAAGAGGTAAGGACTCAAAGAAGATCCCTGGTGCAGACCCCCCTGTAACTGAGAACGTTTTTTAACCCCAACACCGCTTTTAACCTGAGTCTTCTCTCCCTCATACATGTGATGAACAATCCGACAATCCGTACATAATTCTTTTTACTCTAACTCAAGCCTTCTCCAAATCAATAAACAACATATGTAGTCCTTTCTGCCTGGGCCTATATATTCATTATAAGATGGGAAATTTTCACCACAACTGTACTTGGGAGGCAGGGATGCTAATCCCTACTAGCCTAAGAATAATGCAGAAAACTACACCTTCAATGAGCATTTTAGAGAACAGAGACTGATTATTGGTGCACACACAAATTAAATTTTCGACAATCACATTTCATTTTCAGAGGTGATAAAGAGAACGAATCCTTACAATGATAGATGAACTCTTTTGTCAAATAACTTCAGATGATGGGGCTTTTTCTTTACTTATTAGTAAGGCTTACTTTTCCATAATCCCCTGTGCAATTGTTCAAAGACAAATTCAATGACATTCAAACGGGGCATGGAGTGAAGCTCCCAGGGCAAAAGCTGCAGTCAGTTTTGACAATCTGATGATAATGTGATGGCAGAGGTGTGAAATGTAACCCCCAATGCAACTGGCAGAACTTATAAGCAACTAGCAAAATATAAACTTCCAGTCAATAAAAACAACAAAAATCCCCACAAGTCTCTGTTATCAGTATAAAAAAACAGACATCAGATAATGTCATGAAGAAATGAAAGCTTGGCAGTCACTGCAAGGCGATAAAAGTGGACGTTATTTCAAAATTTCTCCAGATGCAGATGTTTTTGTCCACATTTTTTTGGCTGAAACAGAAAAAATGATGAGATTAGATGAGATTAGATAAACTTTGTTAATCCCATGAGGAAATTCAAATGCAGGCAGCAGCAGAAACATAAAAACAAAAATACAGATTCACAGGACAGATAATGTATCCAATCAATCACTTGATAAATAAATACATAAATAAATAAATAAACTTAATGAGTATATGAGGTGGAGCTGCCTGATAGCAGTTGGTTAAAAAAAACCCAGGTACTTCTCAGCACTTCTTAGTACTTCTTGATTAAATCAGCCGGTGATTAAAAGTCCTCCAAGAAGGCACATTCTAGAGGGGATGGTGGGGATTTTTCATGATGGCATCCAATTTTGTCATCATCTTCTTTTCCACGGCAGCTTCCAGTATGTTCACCCTGAGATGGGCCAGGCTTTCCTGATAAGTTTGTTCAGGCAGTATACTTCTTTTGTGCTCAAGTTGCTTCCCCAGGAGACTGCAGCATAGAATACCACAATGGCTACTATGGACTGATAGAACATTTCCACCAGCTTGCTGCACACACAAGAAGTCCTCAGTCTCTTTAGCATGTGCTGCCTGTTCTGGCCGTTCTTGTACAGCACCATTGTGTTGTAATTAATTTTAATTTTGGTAAGTATTGGTTTTTAAATACTCTATTTCAAACTGCTTTTGATTGGTTTTAAAACTTGAGTATTTATTTAAAACTTGTTTTAACTATCCCAGTTTTGCACTTTTTAATCTTATATATAAACGTCTACACGTGGAAGTGTGTGTTTCGGTCCGGTCTGGAAGTGAGAAGTGGAGTCGGGGTAAGGGTTCCGCCTCCAAGGAAACAGAAAACTCGCTTAACTGCTAATAACACAAGCGAGGCCAGCACGTCAGCAAAACAAAACCTCAGAAGAAAGACAAAGTCGCTTAGCCGCTAACATCGGCAAAACGGTATCCCTTTAACTTTTCCTCCTGCCGCTAATACACAAGCGTTGCAAGCACATCAGCAAAATTAATCCTCCTCGGAGAGAGATTGCCAGACTAGTTCCTTTCAATTATCTGACAACTCTAAATTTTAATTTCTTTTCCTGATGATTTCAACAGTTTCTAGGACCCCGGGCTTTATACAGCATGGGCTTACACAGCTAGTAATTAACAAAGGCAAACTTTGCATGGCATAAAAATAAGATAAATAACAGAAAAAAGTGTTTTAAAGTTTTATGAACAACATATGGCAGTTGTTTTTGAGGTTTTTAGGCCTTTACACTTGGGATGGGAGTGAGGTTAGAGATATTGTAGATAAGACTTTTTCTACATAGTCTGTGTGCCAGTGCCTTTTTGCTCTCTAGGGGGCATCACCTCTTCAAACCCTTACCTAACCCTGGTACTTGTAGCTTTTCACCACTAGCTAACTATAATCAAGGTAATAACTTGACCTCTTTAATTAAACCATTTTCACTAGATCCACTAATCTTGCAAGAGATTTCAAATATTACAGACAAGTGGTTAACTGATGTTATATCTATTTTGAAGTTACGTTATAATAGGGTGATTGACGGATTACCTAAACAACTCTTAGAAATGATATAACTTTTACAAGCCTTAAATTTACAGTTAAATTTGGCTTGCTCTCTCTCTCAGGGGTGGGGATCGATCTGTTCTTAATTTTTCTCTTTGTAAAAACTTGATTGCTTTGTATGGATTGTAATAAAATGAATAAAAAAAAAATAAAAAAAAAGATATAACTTTTGCTAGAAGAAAATATAAAACTAACTTTGACCCCTTTTAGAAAAATAATTTACTGTCATTTTCTACTAGACCAGTTGATTCACCTTATTCTGGACTCAAGGGCCAGCCAGAGGTTACCATCTAACCCAGATTACATAGGAGAAGGATAAGCTTCGGTTTTGGTTCCTGAACAGGTAGTTATGGTTTCTTCTTCCTTGACACATCTGACTTTCTCATCCACCTCCATCCCCAGTTTTTTCTCCATTACCTTCTGTAACCTTACAGTTAGCTTCACTAATTCCCCCAGGAATCCTCTATATTAGTTTTAGATTTGGGGATCTTGGCCGTCTTGGATAAGAAAATTAAATCTAAAGCATCTAAAAAAAATTGACTAAGGGGTTGAAGGTGATGAGAGGTGATATTTACAAAACTAAACCTGTGGATATCGCCGAGTCTGATACTCTCCCTTTGGATAACATTAAATCGATAGTGAATTTCTGCTCTAATATTGTGGACTGGCATCCAATGTTTTGGGAACCAAATATAGTTATTGCAGATATTAACCTTTGGTATTTGGGTTATTGTAACCATATAGCCTTATAGATTGAGATCATTAGTTTCTGATCCAGACTTTATCCCAGACTAATCCCTCCAATATTAGTTCTGCTAGAGGTTATGATCAGGCAGAAGTAGTTGAGCGGCCAGTTAGGCATGAGGGTTGTAGAAGAAAAAAACAGTTGTCCTTTGATCCAGTGAAAATGTATCTGTTGTTGGGAGATTCCATTATAGTGAGGATTCCACATTTTAGACAGTCTGATATGGAAGCACAAGATCTCAGTATATCATATTTGATTGTTTTTTTTTTTTTCAAAAACTAGAACCTAATCCCACTTTTAGTTCTTTTCTAATGTTAGTGAGTCTTAGGGATTTGTTTTCTTCAGATAATTTAAAAGGTAGTATAGCAAATTTGATAAGGGCGTTTATAAGATGTTGTCCAAGAGCAATTCTGTGCTTCTGTGCTTAGCACAGATTCCTCCAATCCCACACCATGATGGGATGAGGAAAAATAGATGCCTTTTAACTAATATCTTTTACAGTATCCAAATGTTTTGACTTAAGTCCTAAAGTAGAGTTGTAGAGACTTTGTGGGGATGAGTTTTATTTGACGTCGCAGTCGGCAAACATTCTTTTGTGTTCATGGTTGAAGAAACTAAATTATGTGCTTAATGGTTAAAAGATTTTAAGGTCTTATTCAAACATAATACTTAACTTAAAGTTAGCAAATAGGGGCCCTAATGCTAAGGACTCTCTTTAGGGGCCTTGATGTTAAAAATTTCTTTCAGGGCCCTAATGTTAAACCACATACTTAATTTCTGGTTTTTATAATACCTTTTATAATACCTAACATAAAATATTTATAAACCTAGGATACCTCTAATGAGTTTTTTTAGTATTTGTTTAGAACTTTTTTTAAAAAATCTATAATAAAGGTTTTATTTACCTGCAGTTATACTAATCAACTGTTGGGGGGCACTCTTTTTGAGCCCCTATAAGTCATTATGTAGGTTTTTAAACCAATTTTAAATATACTTAAAGTAGTTGTTTATTTATAAAAACACTTTTAGGTGAATGTTTTGAGGGGTTTAATATTTAGAGGAATATTTGTTTTGGATGGGTTACTAATAATTTAACACTAGAATTACCAGAGCCTGCAAAAAAACTTGTAGATCCGTCCCACCTTAAATCGATTCTTAAATCCGTTCACATCTCTCCGCCAGCGTCTTTTGTCATCTAAATGTGCTGATAAAGACAAGCTGCAAGCAGCCAGCTATTCCATCCCCCCCAACTTAGAACGTACATGAACTTCTCAAAACTCATGTCTTGATTGATTATCTGGGAGTGAAGTGGAGTTTTAGAGTGAAAATAATAGATCTGTTATTTGGAACACATGCATTTCACGTATGTTCCGTTTCTACAGTAATCTGTGTAAACACATTGTTAAAATAGAAACTTTTTCATATTTTAGTAATAAATGGTAAACGTTGCTGATTTAAATATATATGAGCAGTACTATTCCAAAAGATTAAAATTATGTAATTAGATTAGGAATTAGAATATAAAAATATATTTTCTCTAATAACTATGATGGAGGATGGTAATTGGCATCACAAAGTGAGCATTTACAGAAGGGATCAGTCATAGCAGGGTATGGCCTTAAGGTCCATATCCCCTACCCTAACCCTAACTTCATTATTTGGAGCACTTTTTATATATAAAAAAAATCTTTTTGTATATATCACTTTTTATAAGTTATTCAGGATCTTAGCGATTGTATTTTTTACTCATTTTTACAGTGCACTATTTTCTTTTTTCACTTATTTCTTTCATTTTGTCAACAGAAATTTACTTTTTATACATTTTTTTCATATATACACATATTACAGTTTTTGTAACTCTGTCAACACAAAATTTCCAGGCCATTCATCACCTAGAGGTAGTTGATAGCCCGAATTCACTGAAAGGTATGTTAAAATAAATTGACAAAGTACAGTGGAACCTCGGTTCACGACCATAATTTGTTCCAGAACTTTGGTCGTAAACCGAGTTGGTCGTGAACTGAAGCAGTTTCCCCCATAGGATTGTATGTAAATACAATTAATCCGTTCCAGACTGCACGAACTGTATGTAAATATATGTAAAGGTTAAGCACAAATATAGTTAATTACACCATAGAATGCACAGTGTAATAGTAAACTAATATAAAAACATTGAATAACACTGACACAAAACACCCAGGCTCCGTGCTCAGCCTGCTCGCGCTCTCTTTCTCTGTAGCACACACACACACCACCCACCCGAAATTTATTTAAAAACCAACCAACCACAAGCAACCAAAAAAGTAACATGATCCCGCTATTTTAGCCTTACATTCCGATTGCTGTAAACACTTTTTTATAAAATGAGTTTTAAGCACAGCGGAAAGAAAGGAACATTAGAACAAATCTGAACTTTAAAAACCAACCACAATCAACCAAAAAACATTGCAGGAGTTCATGCTAATAGCCTTACAGCCAGATTGCTGTAAACACTTTTTTTAAAATGAGTTTTAAGCACAGCGGAAAAAAAGAAACATTTGAAAAAAGAGAAAAGTAACATTGCAACTAATCGCGCTATGAACAACTCCATCTGTAAACACTTTCATGAGTTTTAAGCACAGGGAAAAAATCGACATTTGAAAAAAGAGAAAAGTAACATTGCAACAATTCACGCTACGAACTGAAAAATTAACTTTTGAAAAATCTGTAATACAAAAACCACCAAGAAAACTAACCTTGCATGAGTCGAGTTCTGGCATGAAGTGTTTTCCTTCAGGTGTTTTCTCTCTTGTGATTTCTTGGGTTTCTGGTATTTTTAGCTGTTTAGCTGGTGGGAGCAAAAGCCTCATGCAGCCATTCCAAAAACAAATTCCTTGTGACCCAACCCTTTGTATTTGCCCTCCACATTACTGGCAGTCTGGCTTTGTTTACATTGTGCTGCTTGAAAGCACGAGGGTTCTCAAATAGGTAAATGAGTAACCTGGTAAACAGTTTTTCCACCTCTTGTAATTTCTTTCTTTACTTCGATTTCAATTTTCTTCAAAACTTTCTTCTCACCACTCTTCACTTGCTTAGAAGCCATAGTTAACTGCAAAAGCACACAAAATACTGTAGAGCACAAAGAGAGTTCAGGTAACGCATGCACATCTGACTGAGAACAATGAACAGGGCTCTTGCAGGCACATGGCTCGCTCGCTTTCTCTCTCTCTCTCAGCCTGCCTGTGCCGGGGGTGAAGTTGGAGGAATAGTTCGCTTGCATGTACTGCCTGCTTCTCAGAGAGAGAGTCTCAGCTGTACCCCCCCTCCCCCTATGCAGAAGGCAGGCAGTACGTGCACGCGAACCATCCCCCCAACTCCACCCCGGCACAGGCAGGCAGATAGGCAAGCAAACACGTGCAGCAATCTCCCCCTCCCCCGCAGGCACGTGGCTCGCTCACTCGCTCTCTCTCTCTCAGCTCAGGCAGGCAAGGGAAACTGGCTTGTTCGTATACCGAGTGTGTGGTTGTGAAGCGAGGCAAAAGTTTGGCGAACTTTTTGGTTGTGAACCGAGACGTTCGTGAACCGAGGTTCCACTGTATCCATGTTTTATTAAACCTTCCTCCCCGAATTCTGAAACTTTACAAAAAAATAGACATAATAGAGTTCAATGGTTACAAAATGTACTGGAAATACTGAAGGTTCATTATAAGACAGTAATTGAGGACTTATGTAAACAGTTACCTTCGATGGACAAATTAGCTTTGCATAGACATTTCTTATACCCGAAATAAATATAAAAATAAACTTAACAGTTTAGGTTAAGAAGACTCTTTGGCTTCTTTTGATCCAGAGGTGAATTTGCCATCTTCAGGGTTGGGTGACAGTGTTGCTCCAATAATATCAGTGCAGTCATGTAGACTTTTGCCTCCAGGTCCCAAACAGGTAAACACACAACAACAACAACATTTATTTATATAGCACATTTTCATATAAAAAATGTAGCTCAAAGTGCTTTACATAATGAAGAATAGAAAAATAAAAGACACAGTAAGAAAATAAAATAAGTCAAAATTAATTAACATAGAATAAGAGTAAGGTCTGATGGCCAGGGAGGACAGAAAAAAAAAAAAAATTCCAGACAACTGGAGAAAAAAATAAAATTTGCAGGAATTCCAGACCATGAGACCGCCCAGTCCCCTCTGGGCATTCTGCCTCACATAAATGAAACAGTCCTCTTTGTATTTAGGGTTCTCACAGAAGGACTTGATGATGATGGTCATGTAGACTTCTAGCTTTTAGTCCATCAATGTTGGAGCATCATGATGCTTTGAGTAGATGGTGGTTGCGCAGGCCGCCACCACAAAGAAACTGGAAAGAAGAAACAGAAGAGAGAGTAGATGTCAGTACAGATTTTAGAGCTACCATGAATAGTATTATAATAAATTGAACATACAGAGTATCAGGATTAAATTAAAGTGAAGTTATGAGAAGGCCATGTTAAAGTAATGTGTTTTCAGCAGTGTTTTAAAGTGCTCCACTGTATTAGCCTGGCGAATTCCTATTGGCAGGCTATTCCAGATTTTAGGTGCATAACAGCAGAAGGCCGCCTCACCACTTCTTTTAAGTTTTGCTTTTGGAATTGTAAGGAGACACTCATTTAAAGATCTGAGGTTACGATTTGGAATATAAGGTGTCAGACATTCCGATATATATACGATGGAGCAAGATTATTTAAGGCTTTATAAACCATAAGCAGAATTTTAAAGTCAATTCTAAAAGACACAGGTAACCAGTGTAGTGACATCAAAACTGGAGAAATGTGTTCGGATTTTCTTTTCCTAGTTAGGATTCTAGCAGCTGTATTCTGCACTTGTTGCAAACGATTTATGTCTTCTTTGCAGCCTTTAAACCTACTTGTTAGTGGCTCTTTATCTGGAAAGCTGCTGTCCCAAGATGATAAGAGCAATGTTAAGAAACATCTTCCCTGTTTTACAGAACTGGAGGGTGTGGATGCAATTCCTAAAAAAACTAAATAAAAAGGTAAATACACCTCATGAGGGGAAGAAAATGATGACTGGTACGTCATTTAAGACTACTTTAGTAGATGTTGCCAATTCTGATCCTCCTCTCACACCCAAAAATAAAATGAGATTTGAAATTAATATTTATCAGATATGAGTAATTGGTGTCCACAGATTACAGAACCTTGAATTGTCTTGGGGGACAATAATTTAATGTCTTTGGAATCTTGTGAACATGAGGCAATGCAATTTGAAGTGGTAGAGAATTTGAGACTGAAGTATTTAATCTCTTTTTTAGAGACACTGCAACCTAACCCTTTATCCCAGAAAGTAATTATATATATATATATATATATATAATGAGATATAATAAGTCCTAAAGTTCCAAACATCAATTTGCAAACATTGGTGGCACTTCTGAAAAAAAGTTTTTCCTTTAGCAACTTCCCACTTCGCACAGGTCCCGTTTACGGCAGATTCTGGGGTAAATGAAACCATTATTAAATATCATTAGCAGATGTTGAGGATACATAATATTTTAGTGCTTTTGGCCCCAAGGTTTTCATTAGAAAGGATGATGGATAATTGTCATTACTGTACTCGGGACTCAGCATCAGCATTAGTGGATTATTGGCTAATTAAAGCAAAATAACCAATAAAATCACCTACCCCCCCATTCCTTACCCTAATCTTAAAATCAGTAAATAAGGCCCTAAGGATAAAATAATTCTTTATTGGGTGCCCTAATGTTCAGTCTGATTTTAACCCTTGTTTTATAGGCCCTACCCCAACTCCTTGCCCTTACTTTAAAATCAGTGAAACTGAACCGTAACATTAAAGTAAATTGCCTTAGAGCCCTAATGTTAAGGTGCTGATTTGAACCCTTGCCTTATGAGTCCTACCCCTTTCCAAACCTAAAATTTGTAAATTTAAAGCCCTAATCTTAATTATTATATAAGGACCTGATGCTAAAAATCCTCTTCTGGGCTCTTATTTTAACCATTTATTTATTTGCTTTTAAAATGTTTTATAGTGCCTTATTTAAACTAATTTTAAAACCCAATAACCCTATTATTGATTATTTATTAGTTTATTTTTTGTATCATTTGATTATATATTTAATCCATTTTCTAATGCAGTTTAAAGTTTGGCCAGTAGAACCCTCTACTGGAATTGTATATTTTAATGCAACAATAATGAAAAATCATAGTAATACTGAGATACTGATAAAAAAAATAACATTTAAGTAATAGGAAATGGGCTTTAGAGTGGTTTTATTGATTTAATTGTTGAGGGTGTATATATCTTTAAATAAAATTTTGTTTATTAGATCATGGGATCCCCGAAATCTTAAGCTTTATTATTTAGATCACTTTTATTAAAAAAAAACTTTGTGTGTAGCACTTAGTTGTGACATTCCTGAAATAACTAATTTGTTCATTTGAGAAGTGATCTACTTATTAGTTGACTCAGCAAGTCCATTGATGAATGGTTGGTTAGAAAGAATTGGTAAGCAAAAAAAAAAAAAAACTATATATATATATATATATATAATATATTATGTGATATAATGTACAAGTGTTCTGCATTTAATAGATTTACTCCATTACAATCAAGATTGGACATGGATGTACAGGACTCACCTCCAGTTGGATCTAAAAATTTTACAAGGTATACTCCATTTAGAACTAGTATGTAATGCTTTAAAATTTAATCAAATCCCATCATGGATGAAAAAACATTCTAATATATTAAGTAATTTTATAAAGCCTGCATGTCCTAATCATGCAGAAGAAATTAGTTACAGAAGATTGGTTATACACTAATCTTAGAATATTAAAAGAGCACTATACAAGGCTAATTTATACTATTAAAGGGGATTCATTGGATTTTGAGAGTAATCAGGTGGAAAAGGCAATCCATTTTGCAAAAGTTAGCTTTAAGTCAATGACTGACTTTATCATCTATTAATGTTTCAGACTTTTTTTAACTACATGTTCAGTTGGTGTATAGTTGCGAGACTGGACTCCTTTGGTACTGTGTCTCTTCGGAGAATCCTTGGGTACTGTTGGTTTGATTTTGTGTCGAATGAGTGGTTGCTCCTGAAATCCTGAATGAAGTACATTACCTGCATTGTGAGGGAGCGTCAGCTAGGGCACTACAGTCATGTGGTGCAGTTCCCCGAGGGTGATCCAGCTCGAAGGATCCTCACTTCTGAGGACCCGAGCAGCTGGACCAGGCCAAGGAGACGCTAACATAACACCTGGCTGCGGCAGTTACAGGGTCATTTCCGGAGGGTGGGACTGGACCTCAAGTCTGCCCTGGGAGGTTGCCAACCAGGATCCCAGGTTGTTTCGTCGTGTTGTTGGTTTGTACCAGTGCATGCTCCCCAACCTGAACCTGTTCAGTCCCATAATTAAATATAGACTCAAGTAGCTATCTTCAGTCATTACAAATGTCAAGTTCATCCCCTGATCAATGGCAGTTGTTATGGGTAAAACTAGAAAGGTGAGTCAGTCCATATTCCCACAACTGACACAAGATAATGCTGTTCTTTCTTCTCATTCTAATGTTTCTGGTTCTAACAATGGTTTATTACAGGGACAGAATGTTGATATGATAGTACCTTTGTTGACTCAGATGGGACAGTCATCTTTTGGGGACCCTTTGTTCTCTTCAACTGATTCCTCTTCAAATTTATCTATTCAACATAAAAAAAATAGTAAAGTGATAAATAATTCCACTCACTCTGTTTTATCCTCTAAGAATGAAGTAAACAGTAGTAGATCGTTTATTGGCTCTCCTCCCATTTTAAAATGAAAGGGTAAAGAAGATTGTCAAATAAAAGCCACTTCATTTTGTTTGGATCCAGGAATGGTTCTGAATGGTTCTACTGAAGTAAAAACAAAAACAATCTTTGATGGTTCTTTCTTCCTCTCCTAAAGCAAATGTGTTAAGTTTTTTGAGGGGAGGAGTCAGGTGATGGCTTAAAATCTTCTGTGGGTTGCTGTTTCTCTACGCTGTCATCTAGACAATTTTCTCCCCTAGATTCCCAGTCTTCGGAGAATATGAAAGTGGTGGGACAAAGATTTTCTTTGACATTTGGAGATATTACCTTGCATCAGGTATTTCACAATTTGGATAAAAAAACAATAAACAGGGGAATATGACGGATTCAGATTGTGAGAGAGCATATGATAGACAGATAGTTAGATAGATAGAAGTTACCTTACCAGAGTAAATGTAGAGAATGATTTTGATCAGAATATTTTGCCTTGACAGATTTGACGATTCCAGCCAGTAGATCAGACATACAAGATTTGAATCCGATACATCATGATGATTTAACATTAAATGGGGATGATATGATAACAGAGGAAGTTACTGAAATTGAGACTAATGTTCTTCCGTCTGTATCTGATGCCTCCCCTCAAATTAAAAATAAAATGCAAATGATATTTCAACCTATAATCCATGATATAACACAGGATAAAAATATTGTATGGGCATTTGATCCAAAATGTCCATACTTGATTATTGAGGATTCGAATCTGGACAGAATTCCACACTTTATGAATGAGATTCTGGAAATAAATAGTAATCCGGGAGCTAAAATCAATCATGTACAAACGATTTTGCAGAAAATGGTTCCCAGAGAGGATATACTGTACGTAAAGCGCTATTCTCAATTAGAATAAATAACAATCAGAGCTAAATTGGTTCTGTGTAAAAGCAAATTAGGCATTTATTTAATACCACTATTCAAAAATTTCCTCAAGCCCAGATTTTTATTTTCAAAATCCCTTTTTCATATGTTCAATCCCACTATATGGAATTTATCCTGGGGGTGAACAAATTCTTAATGACTGAGTTTTTAGAAAATATGTTAGAGTGTTATGGATTGGGAGATATTCAGTTGGAGTCAGATGGGATACTGGCTTGAACAGTTAAACTGTTTGATGGGTTAAGGAAGGTCTTTTCCACCCAGGAAGTCGATATTTATAATTTGTCACAAACTTTTAGAATTTCAGGAGGGGACATTTCCCGATTACAAAAGGGATTGGCTCTTATTCCGACACCTTCTCAGGTGGATATTGAACAGTTAAAGAGGAACATGCATCAATATTATAGAAAGCTGAAATTATTGGATTATTTTGAATATAGTAGAGAGCATGCTCAGACTTTTTTTATAGAACCTTCGACGTGAGCTCCAAAACTATCCAAGGTTAGTCAGCTGATTGTAAATTTAATTAAAGAAGATCTTGATTTTTTTCGATCATTTGTATTTTGAAAACTTAAATGTCGGTAATTTAAGTGAACAAGAAAGAAGATCTTTACAATATCTTATGAAAAATAAGGATATTATTATTAAACTGGCTGATAACTGCCTAATTCAGTAATAATGGATAGGTCTCAATATTTGTATTAGGCCCTGAGGCAGTTATCAAACACTTTGCACTATCGACCATTAACTCTTTCAGGGCAGATGTCGAATTTTGTCTGCAGAAGGGGTTGAGAGCAGTAAGCAACTGCAAATGGAGACAAAACCCACCATTAGAAGGAAAGTTAGCTTCGTTGGTTTGACCGAGTTTCCCAAGCACTTGCGGGAGTAGTGAAGAGCAAACAACAACAAAAATGGCATCGACATCTGGTGAGAGATTGAAGTGAACGCACAAAGCAAAGTGCTCTGTGGACAACGTTTTGTATATTATCACTGAATTGGACTGTGACCTGTCGGAATCCAATTCTGATGCAAGTGATCTGGAGATCGAAAACGAAAGTGAGCTACTGGCATCAGCTGATTCATCTCCAGCTAACCATAGTGCCGAACACATTTGTGTAGATGAAGACTGCCACTCATAATGACATGAGGTACAAACCAGATTGTGTTGCGCTGTGACTGTGACTGCTGTTGCCTTCCCCACCCCCATCATGGGAAGATAGCCTGACAGCCAGCATGTCACTCATTCCTGCCAGCCTTCGTACTGCCTGTGAGTGTCTCGACCCACAAGAGACTGAACTGGCAGCCACAGTGCCCAGCAACTGATATTTCAGGCCGATTTATGTGCGAAACCCTTGCTTTGGGTGCTTTTCAGAAGAATGCGTGTTTTGGAAAAAATATGCAGCCCTCAAAGAGTTAATAAAATCTTTACAAGGTAGTACAAAAGAAAAAATAGCTAAGATATTGGACAGGTTGTTGGAAAAGGGGTACATAGATGGCAAACAAAAGAGATATCTGTCTAGTCCATCAGTACCAGTAACTCGCAAATTTTACTGCCTAAAATTCATAAACCCCACCCCTGAGACTTGTACAGTGCCATCTGAAATACCACCAGGATGACCGATAGTCTTGAACTGTTCTTCAGAGTCATATAATGTGTTAGAGTATATTGATCATTTTCTTAACCTTTTTTTGCAGGTAATTAAGAAACAAAGATTTCCGCCGGGTGCTTTTTTTGTTCACCATACAATGTTGAATCCTTATATACAAATATAGATGTATATTTAGGATTGGAGGCAGTACCAATTGTGTTTAAGAGATTCTCTGATCCAGAGTGACTAGAATTATTAGAGCTTATAATGATTTTGAGTTCAGTGGTAAGATGTACCTACAGATTAATGGCATGGCCATGGATAAAAAATTTGCTCCGCCCTATGCCAATATTTATATGTCAAAGTGGGAATAATCAGTATTCCAGCACTGTTCCCGGTTACCAACATTATATCTGAGGTACTTAGATCATATTTTTGGGGTGTGGACATACTCCACATAGGAATTTGATAAATTTTTTCAAATTTTAAACTCACATCATCCTACCATTAAACTACAGGTCAAAACAAGTTTTGTTTCGGTTTCTTTTTTGGATACAGAAACCTTTTTTACATATCCTATAGAATATGAGGCACCTTATTCCAGGATCTATTTCAGACCTATAGCGACACATGCCTTGCTACATATTAAATCACAATTAATTCAATGTTTTAGAATAAATACATTTTTGGCAGACACAGAGGAAACTATTCATATTTTATTTCAGGCTTTGAGGAGAAGGGGTTATTCCCGTAGCTGTCTGAGAGAAATGAAATATGAAGTGCAGCTATCGTATACCCAGTATTTGTATAAAATATGCAGTACAGGCAATGATAGCGTGGGGATACTGTACTACCATTGCCAAACCAAGATTGGTATTCTAGAGATATAAGGGATTTGTCTTTTCTAGATTCTGTCAACATTTATGAACCACAGATTAATAAAATCAAATATTCTCAAGTTTTTGTGAGTATCTTGTTCTTTTTTCCCTTAATTTTGCATTTTTCTTGGACAGTGTCCTATTTATATATTAGGGATTTAGGACCAGCTGTTACTTCTTTTAAGAACTTTTCTGGTGGTTGGTTTTCTGATCTTGTTCCCTCCTTTGTGCCAGTGTGGGATGTGGGTTGGCGGTCGGAGTTTAAGGAATATAATAGCTCTTTAGATGGTTTAATTAGTGAACTGACTTATAATTTGATCAGCCCATCTCTGGATTTAGAACAGATTTAGCAGAGGGTTTTTTAACTTGATTGAACGGAATGGTTACAATGACGGTGTTTTAGGTAAAGGACAGTTAAAGAGCAATTGGATCAGTTTACAACAAATAGACAACAGAATGTTCCTGTTAGAGTCTAATTTTGAGTTGGCTGGAGTACAATATGGGAATATCCTAATTCTAATCTTAAAAACGCAGAATATAGGGTATGCTCTGGGGTAACAATCCCTTATGTTTGGGAAGAGGTGAAAGTTGGTGGGAGGGTTCCCTAATGTTAAAGAATATCAATGGCAGTCTAGGATATATTAGGAGGAAGTGAGGACATTGGATTTAGAGGAGGGAGGGTTAATAAAGATCTGTTTTACAATCTACCCTCCCAAATTCTGAATTTAAAAAAAATTGAATGGGGAACTGAAGTTATTGCTCATTTAAGATTAGAATGAGGGGTGAGGTGCCAGGCTTATAACTAATCAGCTTGCAGAGGAGGGTGAAATTGGGGAGAGCCTATTTCACCCTAGACAATGTAAAGATCTTGAGATATCTAACCCTTCCCTCAATTGTTTAGGGACACTACAGGAGATATTGGAAGAGGCCGAAAGGCAATATAATGTAGAAGTCAGTTTGGGGATGGAAGAGATGCAAACAGGGAGGGACTGTATATACGGGGAGACATATAGGAATAGAAAATTAGAAATTATTCCAATGATAGTGACATATTCCCATCAAGCACAACTAATTTTGAGGGGTTTTAGAAAGCACATTTTGAAAAGAATACAGAAGGAATTTGAACCCTTGCAGGCCTTTAGATTAATTACAGCCTTCAAATCTGAAGGACATGTTAGTACATGCATCTTGCACCATTAAAAAGATTAATAGATTTGCTTAGTGAGAAAGAAAATAATTTGCAATGATAAGTACAAGATGGAATTGCCAGTTTTTCAAGATTTTACCTTACAATCTCAGAACTGCATTTACACTTTTCATTGTGTGGAATGTGGTTTATTATATTTGGATGAAAAAAATAATTAATTAAGAACTCGTGTTATACAACATTTGAGGCTAACTGCCACTCAAACGAAACAAACAGTATTATATCAACATTTTAAACAAGAGAGTCATAAACCTTTTATGTTTGGTATAGCACATGGGGCATACTGGAACAAGACATTACGGTTGAAGAAAGTGAAGGAATTTATAGACAAACTCAATACATATTTTTCCCAATGGTCTTAATGAGAGATAAAAGGTTTGGGGATATCCTAGATAATGGATTAAAACCTTACTATATTTATTATTTAAATAAAGGGTCAGTGTACCCATGTCTAGCCGCAAGGCTGTAATCCCCCACTCTAATCCTGTATACATCGGACTTCCAATACAACTCGGAGCCCTACCAGGTGCAAAGGTTCGCTGACGACACTGCTATCGTGGGCTGCATCAGGAGTGGGCAGGAGGAGGAGTATAGGAACCTAATCAAGGACTTTGTTAAATGGTGCGACTCAAACCACCTACAACTGAACACCAGCAAAACCAAGGAGCTGGTGGTGGATTTTAGGAGGACCACGCCCCTCATGGACCCCGTGATCATCAGAGGTGACTGGGTGCAGAGAGTGCAGACCTATAAATACCTGGGAGTGCAGCTGGATGATAAATTGGACTGGACTGCCAATATTGATGCTCTGTGTAAGAAAGGACAGAGCCAACTATACTTCCTTAGAAGGCTGGCGTCTTTCAACATCTGCAATAAGATGCTGCAGATGTTCTACCAGACGGTTGTGGCAAGTGCCCTCTTCTACGCGGTGGTGTGCTGGGAAGGCAGCATAAAGAAGAGGGACGCCTCACGCCTGGACAAACTGGTGAGGAAGGCAGGCTCTATTGTAGACATGGAGCTGGACAGTTTAACATCCGTGGCAGAGTGACGGGTGCTGAGCAAGCTCCTGTCAATCATGGAGAATTCACTGCATCCACTGAACAGGATCATCTCCAGACAGAAGAGCAGCTTCAGCGACAGACTGCTGTCACTGTCCTGCTCCACTGACAGACTGAGGAGATCGTTCCTCCCCCACACTCTGCGACTCTTCAGTTCCACCTTGGGGGGGCGCTAAACGTTAACATTATACAAAGTTATTGTTTGTTATACCTGCATTCTTATCACTCTTTAATTTAATATTGTTCTTTATGTAAGCTGCCGATGGAATGTCTATCTATCTATCTAATCCTAACCCTAACCCTGGTACTTGTAGCTCTGCACCACTTTCACGTCCTCCCACTGAATGGGGTCTGGTCTCAGCGGCTCCTTGGCACATTGGAAGTCCACCAGTCGTTCTTTTGTTTTACTGATGTTGAGTTTCAGGCTGTTGTCTCAGCTCCACAAGACAAAGTCTTGAATATAGAAACAGAGTGATAGGATAATGTCATTCGAAATTATAACATCTTCTACTGTATGTATTATATTCATCAGAAGTGATGATACTGGGAAAGCAAATAATAAATAACATCATAAGATATGTCTTATTAAATATGGTGGTAAACAGTAAAATACTGTATACAACTGTGGAATTGTTAGTAAGAATAGTGGGAGAGACACTAATAATAAAATTCAGTAGTTTTCAGAATCAATGTGAAAAAGAATATAAAAAGTGAAACAACTGAAATGAAAGAATTGAAGAATGAGCACACATAAAACAAAAATGGTGGTTGTGCAGACATGGCTAACAATGTACAGTGCCTATAAAAATATTCAACCCATTGGAAGTTGTCACATGTTAGTGTTATACAATATAGAACCACCATGGATTTAATTTGGCTTTTTTACCATTGGTCAACAAAAAAAAGACTATTTACTTTCAAACTGACAACAGATTTTTTCAAAGTGATCTGAACTAATTACAAATATAAAACACACAAAAAAAATCAATGGTGTAAGTATTCATGAAGTCTGAATTTGGTAGATGTGCCTTCGGCAGCCATAATAGCCTTGAGTCTGTTTGCTCAGGTCTCTCTTTCTACATCAGCTTTGCACATCTGGACAGTGCAATATTTCCTAATTCTTCTTCATAAAACTGCCCAGGCTCTGAAGGATTGCATAGGGATCGTGCATGAACAGCCATTTTCAAGTATAGTCACATATTCTCGATTGAATTGAGATCTGGACTCAGGCTTGGCCACTCCAGGACATTAACGCTGTTGTAATTAAGCATTCCTGTGTGGTTTTGGCTTTATGCTTGGGCTTGTTGCTTTTCTAAAAATCAAATCTTGTGCCAAGGCGCAGGTTTCTTGAAGAATGCAACAGGTTTTCCTCCAGGGTTTCTCAGTATTTTCCTGCATTCATTGAACCCTCACAAGCCTTCCAGGGCCTGCTGCTGAAAAGCATCCCCACAGCACAATTGACATTGTGGTGAAGGTGCATTTTTGAAATAGTGCAGTTTTTGGCTTATTCCAAACATGGTTTTTAGTCTAATGGCTAAAAGGCTAAATTTTGTCTCATCAGACTATAGAACCATCTTCAGACTCTCCACTGTGCCTTCTAGAGTTTAGCCCGGCAACGTGTGTTGTCTGCACAGTCTCTCCAAATTCATCCACTGTAGCTTGTAACCCCTTCAGAGTTCTACAAGACCTCTTGGTGGCCTCCCTCATCAGTCCTCTTGCCTGATCACTCATCTTTTTTTTGGATAGCTTGCTCTAGGCAGATTTACAGCTGTGCCATACTCTCCATTTTTGACTGATTTAACTGGATATTCATTACCTTGGATATTTTCTTCTCTCCATCCCCCAAATTGTGTTTTTCAGTCACCTTTTCACAGAGTTATTTTGAGTGTTCTTTTGCCTTCATTGTTTAGGTTAGGCCACCATACTGACTCACCACAAGTTGGAATCTTAAAAATATGAAATCACTCCAGGACTCTTAGTTGTGAGTTTCTGACAGATTTTGATTAGGGCAGTGGCTTTCATCTCACTGTCTATTGTATAAACCTGCTTGATTTCAGCCTTTGACTCAGACTAAACACAGTGACCACATTATACAGTACATCATTTGGCTACTCTAACTTCAAAACTCTGTTTCTGAATTATAAAAGGTTTCACAGCAGCATGCCAGAATATAAATATTAAAGCATCAGAAGGTAGACAGTTGAGATCCTCTGACACCGGTCCTCTTTATATTCAAAAAGCTTTGTGGCTCTTACTCTCTGGGGTCTGCTCATGAAGCTCTGTCTGTTTTGATGTTCAAATGCAAACTGAAGTTCCACCTGTTCTCTCTGCCTTTTTAACTGCACCCACCTCACCAGACCCTACAAATCAAATACTTAGACTGTTAGCTGGAAAAGGTTCACACAAACTTTATAAATTGTACCATGACTTTAAAATGACCTTTACCAGTTACCCCTTTGATTCTTAAGGCTTTTGATGGGCGTTGCTCTGAAAGTTTTTTTGTGCTGCATTTAAAAATAAAAATTACTGGCACACTCTTCCTGTGTGGATTTTGTCCTTTTTTTTCTGTTACTGTGCGTTCTTCTCTGGGTACTCCGCTTTTCATCCCCTGTCCCACAGATGTAACTCTAAATCGGCCCGGTATGGGTTTGTGTGCAAGTACCCCCTTATGATGAATGGGCAGTCCGTCCAGGGCTGGTTCCCACACCTTGTGGCAGGACAGTCTCTGGCCTCCTAGTTTCACAGGGCCAGATGTGATTCTCGATCATCAGGGGACAACTCTGAAAAAGTTTGCAGTGAATAGTGGCAAAATCCTCCCATTCCTCCAATCCATCCACTTTAAACTACCGGTGTTTCCGGGAAAGAGCAAAAGAAACTGAACAAAACACTTGACAGTGAGAGACAATATGATTCAGCATCTCAGTAGCACAACGTAATTAAAGCTTAATGATTCATTTTTCATGTTGTAATGGGCACTGTGAGAGAAGAGACAGACAGACACACACGTAGAGCACTGGAGATACTTAGAAGCACTTCTCAAATGCGTGGAGCCATCTGTCTTGATATCTTTCTGTCATTTTGACTATGGCTTCACTATATAAAACATTGCGCACGTAACAGAATGTGGTTTACCATTAACTGTATGAACCTGTATAAAATGCTACTGAGGTAACGCCAGTGCCGTAATAAAGTATCCCAAGCACTTTGTACACAAACTCCTTTCAACTCAGCAGATGGATGTGACCGGAGAAAAATGCTCATGAATGAAAGCAATGTGCTAGAAATTCTATTTAATTATTTACTCAAGTGGAGGAGATCAGGGCACAAACCAGAATCTTAAAATAAAATAATTGGCTGTGCTCATCCTTCTGTTGTCACTAACTATGTCAAAAGGATCACCGCGGACTCATCTCACCCAGAGAGAGAGACAGAGAGGTTAGGAGCACACGCTGATACAGCTCATTGCCGCACCCACCACATGAAAAACCACCTCAGGATCCCAGATTAGGACCTGAGTGCAGCCATGCAATGGGTGACACCTCAGCACCACACTAGTTCAGATGGAGTGGAACAGTGCAAGTTTTTTATGGTGGTTGGAGTGCCAATTCTGCCATTAACCCTCGGGGAGGGCCTACATGCATAGCTGGATGCAGATTAATGTCATACCCAGGACGGAACGATTGCAGGAGTTTAAGGGCCTTGTTCAAGGGCCCAACAAAGTAGAGTCACTTTTGGTGTTTACGGGATTCGAACTGACAACCTTCCAATTGCCAGTGCAAATCTCTAGCCTCAGCTCACCCAGCTCACCACTTATTCCAAAAACTCCCCTCTGGTAAACGCTTCAGGTCAATTACAACTAAAACTAAACAGATGCCTAAATAGTTTCTTTCCCAGAGCCATAGCCGTCAGTAATCTAGCCTGTCATTGTATATTCATGTGTTCTGTCATATATCGTCTGAAGGTGTGTGTATGTACAGTATATGTACATGTATATGTGTGTATGGGCACACATGCTACCATGTATGCTCGCGTTTAAGTTCTCCCACGTATACGTCGGGGATTGATTTTACCATATAATTTCCAGTATTTTATAATGTTGGTCGTATAAGTCGAATGCAGAAAACTCACACTGTCTGTCCAAAAGATTATGATATGTCAACGACCACCACTGAGTAACTGAGAGTAACCATTGAGCACGCCGCCTTTTTTTTAGTATGTACAGTATTGTGCCATGTGACCACACAGTAATACCCGAACTGTTCCAAAGCGACTTTTGCACTGTTTTTCTGTGTTTTTTGTATCTCACACTCTTATACACTTTTATCGTAAGAGCATCCCTTATCTATGATGGAGAGTTCGATCAGAAGAAAATATGAAGCCGGTTTTAAATGAAAAGTCGTTGAAGTGGTGAAAGAAATTGGTAACTGTGCTGCAGCAACAAAATCCAATGTGTCTGAGAAACTGGTGCGAGATTGGAGGAAGCAAGAAGACGTAAAAAAAAAAAAAAATCAAGTGTCGCATTTTTGAACGGGTGTATAAGTCGGATTTTATGATCGATTTTTCGGGTTTCAAAACTCAACTTATACACGAGTATGTATGGTACGTACTTTCACTTCATCATTATTTGCACATCTCTTTTCTAAATTGCACTATTCTGCAACTTTCTATTATTATTATTATGCTGTTTATATTATTTGCATATGATGTTGTATTATAAGTAGCTCCAAATCTACCAAATCAAATTCCTGTAGATTAAATACTGGAAAATAAAAGTGATTCTAATTCTGATTCTGATCTTCTGCTTTGTCTGGACAAGAAACAGAAATTGTAGTCAAAAGAGTCTACCGTACTTAATTCTTTATGCAAATTGTTTTTCCTTTAGATTTTGACTACATTATTAAAACCCTTCACTCTTAAATATCAGCATCAGACACACCATGCTCAAAAGTGTCATGGTAACAGGAATGCTTTATATACAACACATAAGGCAAAACAATTACACTCTCACTGTCTCTGCTGAGGAATTCACTCTGAGTGTCCTTCCCTTCTCTCATCTGCTACATGTTTTACCTAAGATACTTTTGGCGGTTGGGACAGAACACAGGTTGCTGGAATTACAAGTAATATGTTCTACTATTCTGCTCAACAGAGACCTTTATTTAGCCATAAGCCAATTTGTCTACAGAGGGTCTTTTACTACAACAACGTTCCCTCAGCTTTGAGGCCCATACCCCTTTGGTTAACACTCACCCTTCTTTGCACAAATAACACGTTGTCTCTGCTGAGGAATCAAAAAGAGCGTCATTCTCTCATACGCTCCCTGAGACAGCACAGCTGGAACATGAACGCAGGTCGGCACATTAAATAGCAAGCTGGTAAGCAGCTATGCTAAGCAGAGAATCTCTGCTACTAGATTTAGCAGGCACATTGCACGACAGCAAATATCTCTCTTAGCGTCACTGTATGCGCTGCAGGTTACATTCATCCCGTCCCTGAGCAAAATTAGGTCACAGCACCAGTTGTTTCTACCGAGGAATCGCTTAGGGTATCCTCCCCAAATGTGCACAACTGCAATGCAGACATGGGTCACTGGTCTAAATAACAAGATTATGAGCCAGCTGAGCTAAATGGAGAAATTCCACTTAGCCAGCTGCTCTTATCGCATGTGCCACTAGTTACAATCACCAAGGTGACACAAAAGAATTTAAACAATAAAGAATAATACAATTGAAAAATTACAAAAAGTACAAAATAATCCAAGAACCTAAAACAGAAGAAATAAGGGTCATAACAGTGGGCAGATACCATGGCAGATAAAGAGGTTACAAAATAGGTTGTACACAAGTAGTTACACACAAGTAGTAAGTTTTCAAGTAGCTTGTGTTCTTTGATTTGGCTAACTGCTATCCTTAAACACTAAAATGATCAAATATCACACTTTCTGCTCCACACATTGCACATTTTCTACATTCATGAACTACAGTATATTGTGTTGCTTTTTTGCACTCTGTGTTGCAATGAGAATTCAAGCAAAATGACACCTTTTATTAGCTAACTAAAAAGATTACAATATGCAAGCTTATGAGGCAGCTGAGGACCCCTTTTCATGGAAAAATGTGTTAATATTATTATAATGGCACCGAGAAGTTGCATCAACTAGGAATGAGTCACCCATACTATAAGCTGGCATTTAATCATGTGAATGAGCAGCTCCTGAGACAGCAAACAGGGGAACCTAAAAAAAACAGACCACCCTGCAATGTCACAGAAAGAATTTCATCTGCTGTGGCAAAGACAAGCAGGCCTTTCGAGGACAGTGAGCCACCTAAAAGAGCCATTTAAAGAGCAAAGAATTCATTCTGGCACTCTGTGTTCTGTTTGTCCTGAAACAGGACAAAAAGAACAAGTATTGTTCAATTTCAGAAAGTGCAAAGTGCTGGGAAAAAACAATGGGCTTGCCAGGCTCTTCTGTGGATTTGCTGGAGAGTCTCAAGGCTGAGATCCTGGACCTGAGAGCCATTGGCAGCATCAGTACAGGGAGGAAGATAGCTGAGAAACAGATAACTCTGCAGCTCTACCAACGCTTCTCCATCTGCTAAGGTTCATTGGCCTGAGTGTGTTGATGCCAATGGATCTTACAGCTGAGAAAAAGTGTTTCAGATTAAGTTGTCACTGACCCCAGGTGAGCAGTGTAAAGCAGGGCCGATGGTAAAACTGCACAGGCAAAAGTCGAGGCAGACTGTAGAGGTTTTATAGGGTAGCTGTTAAGGAAGAGCCTCAAAGTTGTGATCTGGACCTGGAATGGATCGACATCTCTGCTGCACCACCTAAAGACACTTGCTGATGTGTTTTTGCCACGGGCCACAGAATGGCAACAGAAATGAAGACAACCTCATTGTTTTGAAGTGTTGTGCGGCATTTCAAGGAGTTGGTAGTAGTCATTGGGGACAGTGACTTCAAAGAGGGGTATATTTAACGGCAACGAGAAGTTACATTGGCCAGGGATGGGTCACTCACAATATCAACTGGCATTCTATCGTGCAAATTAGCAGTTTCAGAATCAGTGGGTAGAGTGGCCTATAAAAAAGGCAAGCTTGTAAAGTCGTACAGAGAACTAGCTGACGCCTGCTGTAGCATATGGCGGTTTTAAAAATAGTAACTGAAAATGGTGAGAAAGGAATTCAGAAATCAAGAAGAAAAGAAGTACTTCTTGAAAGATGCAGTTGTGAATAGGTGTTTTGCTGGAGATGATTTGTGTCAAGAAATAACCCACTGATAGGAACAGGCAGTTGCTGGATCCCGGAATAGAGATGACGTTGTACAAAAACCCGTCGACAGAGAAGATACTGTCGTTCATTTTATAACAAAGGCTTAGGAAACAACCGTCACAGTATAATGAAAATAGCAAGGCTCCTTCCTGTAGCAGGCTATGGAAAAGGATCCCAGGCGCAAACATGGCTGAAGTGAAAGGTCACGCAGTCAGGATAGATATAGGGCGGTGACGTGACACCAATGGGGTCATGAGAGAGGAGCAGGGAACACGGTAGTCCAAAGGAGGAATAGGAATCGAGAAAAGCGGTGTAGGGGTGTATGGGAGGCCGCAGGCAGCGTGGGGAAGGGTTTGGAAGAGGAGGAATAGGAATCAAGAAATGCCGTGTGGGCTTCGTGTGGGGGGGACCGGTTTTGAAGAGGAAGCAGGTCGAACCAGAAGAGAAACTTATATAAGAAATAGGATTTGTAATAAAGCCAGCATAAACTGGTTAATAGTTCTACCAATGCAGTAACTGTAAAAGGCCATTAGTGAGCACTGCTGCATAATGTGTATGGGTGGTGATTTGAAAATGAACTCGATCTGTGAAACTGCAGGGACTCTCCAGTAGAGGGTGATGTTACTTAATGTAGGAGGAAGAAGAACGAACCAGAAGAGAAATATATATAAGAGATTCCAGCTAGTGCAGCAACTGTGAGCAGTCCTTTTAAGGAGAGAAAAACCCCTAATATAGCCATGTATCAAGTAAAAGAATCATTTCTGGCACTATGCCCTAGTGTTACAATATCTATATAACTTTTGGTCCATCCTCCTTCATGGCTCCTCTTATATTCCAGTTTGGCCTCCCTATTATCTTTGCAGAGCTTGTTATCAGTCACTCCAAAATTAAATTGTGTTATCCCATGTTGTTGATATATGGCATTGGGTTGAGAAATTAATTTCTCCTTGCATGTGATAACTAACTCTGATGGCCCCAGTGATGCTCCCATCTTTACAGACTTGCTTTAACATTCTTAGCTCTTTATTCTTCTACTTACAACTCAGTACTCCTAACTTTGACAACCCCTACTTATTTGACTGGTAGGGTCTGGCATATGTTCTGGCACTGCTCCCATTTTTCATTTTGCTCACAAGTTTGTCTTCTCTCTTCTTTTCATTCGACCCTTCTTTTATTGGACCACTCAACTCTGCACTGTAACTTTTTATCAGATTGAACTTCTCTGTCTTACCACTTTAGCAGCTAAATTACTTCTTGGCTCTCAATGGGAAACCCCAGAGCTTGTCACTTTTAACGATTATAATTCTTCATTTTTTATTTAATCTACCTTGAACTGTCCTCATGTGGAATCAGTCTTGCTTCAGTTAAATCCTGGTCTGCCAGCTCAGTCAATTAGTGGGTCCCACTTATTTTGTTCTTGTTATTCTTCTAGCTGGCTTGGGTAGTGTGGTTCCATTTTTAAGTTTATCTATACACCATTCTGGCTTATTTATTTATTTGCTCCTTGGGGTGGTATGAGGTGAAGTGGGGGGCACCATTGGGTTACACTGTTCTCTTCTTAACTGGCTTGCCACCAGGTTTCTTGTGTACAAAATTTTGACTCGATAAATAATTGATCACTGAAAATGTAACTTTTTGTTGTATTTTTGGGATCAGAAAAATAGGAGTTTCACCATACAAATTAAATACGGCAAAATAAAACTTTTAATTTATAGTAAATAAAGGCTTTTCTTTATTTACTTTTATTTCCTTTTATTTACTTTTACCAAGCAGATTGTATTTAAAATGCTGTCCAAGTGTAAATTACAATCAATGTACATTGAATTCCTAGTGTGATAAACAAAGCCAACTATAACAGGATGCTGCTAAATGATCTTTTTTAGCTTACAACCAGTGTGGGCATCTGTGAGGGCTTACATTTTCCAAGGAAAGCCTTTAACAAATAGTCATGTCATTCAAATCAGTAATATTCTTTCAAATACCTAGATTAAGGTATTAGCACACGCCTACTGTAACACATTGAACACCACACTTTGCTTTCTTCCCCCACAGCTGTTTTACTTGCTGTATTGGTGGTCAACTTGCCAATAACCCAGAGTTTCCAAAAACTGTCAACACATTTTAACTCCTTATATTCGGGATATGTTTGAGGAATTAGTTAATATAAGCAAACCACAACCTCAGAGTGCCATTACAGGCTGCTTCACAAGATGGTGCCAACCCTTGATAAACTCTGTTGTGCTGTACTCTCATTTTTATTTATTTTTTGCCTAATTAATGACTTAATTAATAAATTTTCCATGCAAAGTGAAATAGCAGAACATGCAACTCACTTACAAACAAAGTATGAGAAATCAGAAGATGTATGCATGATGTATGTGTGGAAAATGCTTTAACTTTTTCAACTGATAGATTTCAGGTGAGCGGTCTTAGCCTGAAATTGTTATCATGCTGAACAGAAGTGAAGTGTATTCTGGGAAAGGTGTAAAGCAGAGTGGGATTCGGGGTATTTTGTATACTTTGAAAGAGAAGCAGGGCCTTAAAATATTTTGTAAAGCCAGTCTGTTTGCAGCTTGAAATGGCTTTTGATTCCCGTGGAAATTGACCTTAAGCTTGTAAGATAATGACTTAGTAGCATTTTGGTGTTTTGAGAAATTGTCTGCTCTGCTAGCTGAAAGAAAGTCAGGCGTATGTGCTTATTTGAACTCTTAAAAATGATGGTTCATTATTAGGTCGTAAAACTATTGCTTGATGAAGCACCGTTCCATTCAGGGAAAGGTTCTCAACGTTTGTTGCTCGGTTCATTCTGCTTTGCAAAATATCTAATATTTAGGAAAACAAACTGAAGTTTTTAATCTATGGTAGGCTACCTATCACGACAGAAACAGGATTAAGAAAATCTGGACTTTGACTGTTTTATTGTATGCAGGAAGAGTTTTTTTAAATTCATGGCTTGTTTGTATTTCACAACTCTGTTACCATTTATTCAGGATTATGTACTGTATGGTGCCTGCTACAAATCTGAATAAATTAAGTTCTTTCTGAAACCTTCATGGAGATGGATTTTTTGAGAACCAAAAATGGTTTACCTATGGCATCTCTTTGAAGAACCACTCTGGCACCATTATTTATAGGGTATGATTGAGAGGGAGAAGAGTAAGTGGCTGCCTTCCATTACACTTTTTTCATAAACAGTTCTCAGTTCAGTTCCTGTTTGTTGCAAAAAGTGGGTGTTTAGTTCAGTTTGTGCTTACTGCAAAAATGGAGATTTCAGTTGCTTTTGCATACAGTACCTAGTCTGTTTGCTGCTTCAAGCCTCAATTTGAATCCTATGGGAACTGAACTTGAAATTATGATATTGACTTGATACCATTTTCTGTGTTTTGAGAAAACTAAAAATGTCAGCCACTCTGCTAGATGAAAGAAAGCCAGGTGTGTGCACTCATTTTGGGCAAGAAGAGGAACAGTGTGACTGCCGTTCATTAGACTTCCATCCATCCATTATCCAACCCGCTATATCCTAACACAGGGTCACGGGAGCCAATCCCAGGGCGCAAGGCAAGAAACAAACCCCGGGCAGGGCGCCAGCCCACCACACACACCAAGCACAATTTAGAAACGCCAATGCACCTAACCTACATGTCTTTGGACTGTGGGAGGAAACCGGAGTACCCAGAAAAAAACCCATGCAGAAACAGGGAGAACATGCAAACTCCACACATGGAGGACCCAGGAAGCGAACCCAGGTCTCCTTACTGCGAGGCAGCAGCGCTACCCACTGCGCCACCGTGCCGCCCCTTTCATTAGACTTTTTTCTTCTAAAGCTCTTTGTTCAGTTGCTGCTACGGACACTCTCACGAAGCTTTTAGTCCTGTTGAAACTTTTCTGACCCATCTATAAAGACAATGATTCACTTGCAAAAACTGATATTTATGTGGAGTCTTTCTGAATAGATATGGACACTTAAATGGAGCTTACTATCTGCTGCTGTTTATTTGATAGATGTTTGGAAAAAAAGCTTTCTATTTCATTTTTCAATTAAGAATATACAGTATAATCTGTAACTAAAGAACTGGACCATCTGGGAAATGTCATCTTGGTCTAAATAAAGCCTTCATGAATCCACCCAGGTTGTTTACTTCTTTGTATCGCTTATATTTGATGCTCTTTGTTACTCAAACAGCAGCAAATACATATTTTTAAATGAAAGTTTAAATCAATGTCTTCCTTTGATTGATTACTAATGGGCTGAGAGCCCATTACAACAATGCCATGATAGATATTAAGTCACTTTCACACTTTACAGTGTCAGTGAAATATTAAAATATTATAATTTGCACATAATTCCATTGTGAGAATTTTTTTAGTGTAATGTAAACACAGATATTTCTGTTATGAAAATTTTGTTTAGTGTAATGTAAAAACCGAGGACACATTTATTCATTGAATGCATAAAAGACCTTGTGAGCGACAGTTAAAGGAAGCCATATTAGTCTTTAGTTTGTTTCTAAATAAGTAGCATTTTATTTTCGTTCCTTGCATTTTTAATTTCCTGTAGATGGAGGTTTAGTGATGGGATCAATAATTTTCTACTGTGTTAAGTTCAGATTCTGATTCTAAGATGTTCATAACATGGAGAAATGTTGGAAAATGACTGACTGACTGATTTTAGCATAGTGTCTCTTTGTGTGTCAGTGTCATAAAAAATTAAAATAAATTTTCACACATTAAAAAACATAGTTTTAGTCAGAAAATATGTTTTTTTGTGTTGTGTAGAGCTCCTGAATGAGTTTTAAATAAGATTAAAAAAAAATTAGATTGAGCAGAGTTTTAGATATCAGCTCTGGACACAGATACTTATGTACATCAATAACTTCAGAATAAATGATCTTTTTCAAATACATGGAATCATCTTTACCCTGTTACAGGTTCTAGGTCTATTGTTTTTTGTCCAGTTTGGTTGAGTATTTATCTCAATATATTTTAATAACTGTTTTGACAATGTCCAACAATAACTGTCATAGGAATTGTTGAAGTTAAGTAGGATTTTTGCAGCTCCATTTAGTCTTGGGAGCAGAGCAATTGAGTTGCAAATATTTTGCAGGAGTAGTTTTTGAGATATATAATTTATTTAAATTGAGATGCATGCACAAATGGAGGCACAAACACACGCGCACTCATACTCTAATTGACAGCTTCTTTGCCCAATCAAAGAATATGCTGGACTCTCAAGAGAAAAAAATAAACACACACAAATGCCTCAATAGATCTGTGAAGGTCGATGTGTACAGAGGTAATAGGCCACCCCAGTACCAATCTGTCTATCTACATTATGCAACTTGTTTACTTCATGTGTTTAGTTTCAAATTAAATATAATTGAAGATGTTCACTTGATGCAATTTCCTGTTCATTGTATTCTACATTTATTTGTGTACATAATAAAGATTACAGCACTAAATTAATGTACTTCATTGTATTTATTATACAGTACATTGGTTGTATTGTATTGCAAAATGTTCCGCTGAGTGATTTGAGGTGTTATGAGTAGTATATGGACCATTCCATACTGATTTTTACTTTTACACTTATGAAGATCATTTAACTTACCTGGTACATCTTCAAGGAGCAGAAGAAATGAGTTTGTGTTCTAGAGGTTCACTACCCAGTGATGTTGCAGTGTGTTCTCACTCTTGCATGCAATTTAGTAAATATAGGCCACTAGAACTAACTACAGTATAGGCTAGTATGATAACTTACACCACAGATCAATTAATAGAAGGAATTATTAAAAATTGTAAAAAAATAAGACTCTGCAACACTTGGCCAAAATGGCAGATTTACTGAACAAGAGGGAGGTTGTATTTTACTAACATGCTGGAATTGTATGAGAAAGCAACAAAAGCATATGATCAGAGTTGTGCATACAATATTATTTATGTTGACTTTCATAGAGCATTTGATGAGGTCCCACATAAGACGTTGGGCATCTGTAATACTACATTTTTATTTATGTCACTATATCTGGACAATACTGTTATGAGTTTTATTCACATGTGCATGTTAACTGTGGCACACAGGGGCTCAGCAGTTAGAATTGCTAGCCAAGCATTGGATTAGATAGCCAAAGACAACTGGAGGCTTGTATAGTCAGCTTAAACACAGGTTAGGGTATTTCTGTCCTCTGTCAGCACAAATCTTCTTTCCTTATTGGGAGAATGAGAACTGGCATGTAAGCACTATGATATTTCTGTATTTTGTGGAGGAAGAATTCAGCCCTTGTTTGGAGACAGAGAAGACCAGCAAATGAAGCAAGACATTATAAAAGCTTGGACAAAGGCCAGACCTTTAGAGGCGGAATCGACAAAGCTCGAAGAAAAACCTCCCAGCGTGGGGACGAGAAAATGGCTGACTATGTTAATCCAGATTCCCACCTGGATTTTAGTTTGTACCTGCGCCTCTCCGTCTAAAACCACGTTAATCGTCAGTAAATGTAAGCTAAAAGATATTGTTTCTCATGTGATTCTTGTACCGCCGTAATCACGATGGGAGGGATATCGACGTTTCTGGTATATTATGATATTGTTTAATTATTTAATATGCCACAATTTTAAAAGAACACATTTCCAAGAGAGCTAATGCCTCTTCAGGAAACAGCATCCAACTAAAAGAGGTGGAAGTTCAAGGTGTAGTGTGTAGATGGGTGAAGAACTGGTTAAAACACAGGGAGCAGAAGGTGATGGTGCAAGGAACCTTATCAGAGTGTTGTCCCATAGGGGTCAGTGCTGGGGCTGCTGCTATTTTTAATATATATAAATGATTTGGATAGAAATATAAGTAACAAGCTGGTTAAGTTTGCAGATGATATCAAGACAGGTAGAGTGGCAGATAATCTCAAATCCATTGAACCATCACAGAGGGACCTGGATAGTATACAGGCTTGGGCAGATTTGTGGCAGACGAAAGTGATTATAAGTAAATGTAGAGTATTATACTTGAGAAGTGAAAATGTTAGATTTAATTACACAATGAGGAGTCTGGAAATTGAAAATACAACTTTTGAGAAGGATTTAGGATTCATAGTGGACTTGTTGCTGTCAATTTCCAGGCAATGTTCAGAAGCCATTTTTAAGGGTAACAGAATGTTAGATTATGTAGCATGATAAATGGATTACAAATTTCAGGAAGTTAGAGTCAAGCTTTATAAAGCACTGGTTGGACCTCATCTGGAATATGGTGTATAGCCTTTGTTCTCGAGGCTACAAAAAGCACATAGAAACACTGAAAAAAAGTCCAGAGAAGTTCAAATAGGCGTATACCAGGGCTACAGAGGATGAATTATGAGGAAAGATTTTAATAGCTGAGCCTTTTCAGTTTAAGTAAAAGAAGATTAAGAAGTGACATGATTGATGTGTTTAAAATTACAAAGGGAATTAGTACAGTGGATTGAGACTGTTACTTTAAAATAACACTTGGAAACTTGTTATGGGTAGATTTCACACAAATATTAGGATTTTATTTTTTTTTTTTAACAAAGAAAACCACAGACACATGGAATAAGCTACCAAGTAGTACAGTACACAGTAGGTCTTTAGGGATCTTCAGAAATCGAATTGATGTTATTTTGGAGGAATTAAGTGGATAGGACTGGCAGGCTTTTTTGAGCAAAAAATATAATAATGATGTTTCTACTGTTTCTAATTCTGCTGTATTTTAGTAGCTTGTATTAGGAATCTGTGTTGCCATCAGGAGTAGCTATTAGACATGTAAAAGAGGAATACGTACAAAAATTTACAAGCTGAAATAACCGTTCTCATTGTAAATATGCAACCTTAAAAAAATGAGTAATTAAAGTTGCTCAAAATGTTTCTCTGTTTTAGGGTAAATGATTTTGATTATTCAATGCTTTTAAATGGGAATTATTCATATTTCAAAAATGTGTACAGTAATATCTCAGTAATTACCCTAAAGAAGAACTGCAGCAGTTCTCAACAAAATCAGTCCACTGGAAGCTGAGTTGTCTCATGTGGACGAACAGATCGACAGATGTGATGATAACAGTGGGTGCATTTTGTATGTTATGTCAGTGCACCTAGAAATGAATGTAGTCTCATGAGGAAAAGGTGGAGAAAGGGCAGATTACTTGCCAGTTTGTGGTAATCTGTTTACAAAGAAAAGCACTGCTTGGGAATGCAAGTCCACCACATAACACACCTGAAAGATTTTTTGCTATTTTGCTAGATCAGCTCATAACAGGACACAAAAAGGGACCATATTTTGCTTTTCTGAGAAACTTATCTGTTACTAAGAATCTATAACACAGAAATTTAAGCATAAAATAAAATGTGTTCACAAAACCAGCCAAATTTAAAGATAAAAAGATCAGCCAGGTAAGAGGTGAAGTATGTCAAAGAAAATCAAGAGAAGAAGAAACGCATACAGACATGTCCATAGCAGGAGTACTTATTCTTATTTCTCTGATGCCTTTGTCTGAGAAGAGATAATATGATGATGTGCTGGTAGCTACAAAGAGAATATTCAGATCACAGAAAGTGATTTAGAGATTATGTGCTATAAAGGTAATAATTCAGAGATATGCTGTCTTGTTTTATTGCATGCTGTTTTTCTAACTTTTACTGTAGGTACAATATATTAGAAAATACATACAGTATTCTTGACTTGCAGATTCAAGTATGCCATCTAGCTTTTTAACTCAGTCCATTCTTAATGTAATTTTTGATGTAACTAAATATGTAATTATTTGTCAGTTTCAGCCTGTATAGTTTCAACCCAGAAATGCACAACAGTACTTGTTTTTTTAAAGTACATAACAGGTATGACTAAACTGCTTTACTCTTTAATAATAATAATAATCCCTGCGTGGAGTTTGCATGTTTTCCCCATGTCAGCGTGGGTTTCCTCCGGGTTCTCCGGTTTCCTCCTACAGTCCAAACACATGCAGGTTAGGTGCATTGGTGATCCTAAATTGTCCCTAGTGTGTGCTTGGTGTGTGGGTGTGTGTGTGTGTGTGTGCCCTACGGTGGGCTGACGCCCTGTCCGGGATTTGTTTCCTGCCTTGCACCCTGTGTTGGCCTGGGATTGGCTCCAGCAGACCCCCGTGACCCTGTAGTTAGGATATAGCAGGTTGGATGATGGATAATATAATTTGATACTATCCATATGTATGGTGTTTGCGTCAATACCCCGTATGTATGGTGTTCACGTCAATACCTCAACTCAATACAAGTTAGAAACATGCAATGGGACTATGCCTCTGTAGTTAGAACATAACATGGCAAATGCGGATGCAGTATTGCATGATTGGCTAAGAATGTTCGAATGATTCAGTGACGCCGCTGGACAACTGAGTGTAGTAAGTCGGTGTTGGTTCGAGCAGATAACAGTAAGTTTGGTTGGTTTTTGGAACGTTGGTTTGGTGGGGCGTACTTTCCAGGACTAACATCTTCGACTGACTTAAACCCTTCGACAGCTCCGGAACCATAAGTAATTTAGAACGTATCGCCATTTGCTTGGTACCTCGAAATCTATTTTTGGGCAGTTCGGTTTTGGCATCCGTCCTTCTGACATCTATTGGCAAAATGAGTAATGACGGCTGGGTATTAATAACGGTCATTGTTTAAATTTTAGCCAATCTCAGATCTAAAATGACCATGCCAACATAATTATTACTCCGACTCTGATTAGAGTCGTTAAATACGGTTTGTTTTGAAAATTTGTTTGCCAGAAAAAATTAAATGAGGTGCGCCAAAGAGCTGAGCTCACGTCTCGCAGCCTCGTTTAAACAGGAAGCTCTTCATTACATCGACCGAAAAGGTCTATTTTAAGCACAAATGAGTGCCATGATAACAAAATCATTTCAAGGACTTAAAAAAACAAAATTCTTTGCAGAGAAAGTATGGATTTCACAAACGGAGAATTTGTAGCCCGATTCGATCGGGCTCCCAGTCACTAGTAATAATAATAATAGTAACACATTTCATATATATAGTACCTTTCCCATGGTCAAGGCGCTTCACAGAGTCTTAGAATGAATAGCAGGGTATATGTAACATTGAAGACAAATATTTTCTGCATAGAACACTAAAGGAGATAAAATAAAGGATATTGTGACAGATGTTGCCGCCGGTTAGCTGCACATAACGGTGACGACTATCGCTCATGTGCACTTCAGTAGTTCCCTTGCTTTTTTTTTCTTGTGCATAGCACCACCAGCTGCATGCTCTTTTTATTGTCAGCTGTCTCTCTGTTAAAAAGTTAACCTATGGCAAAGAAACAGCTGCCCTTCAGAAACTCCCTTTTAAAAAGTATTACAATGAGAAAAACACAGTTACCTGTCCCCTTTGAGGGATCTGCTTCTGGCTTGCAGGCTTACCGCACAATGTGCTTCTCGCATTTAAAAGACTGAACCCTGACCAACCTAATGGCTCACTCTTCTGTCCTCTCTCCCTCAAACTGCGTCCGCCCCAGTTGCTAAACCCATTTGATGAAGAAGACTTTGAATTCTTTTGACCTAGAGAGGGGAGCTGGACTGCCACATTTGACAGCTGCAACCTGTGTGCTTGTCTTCTGAAGATAATCCCCTTCCGAATAAAGACTTGTCTGTACCTGCCAGTTCAGCAATAAACATTTTGTACCTTGGAAACTTGATCCCTTTTTAAATGTCTCTTTTGCAACTCTGTGACCCAAGCTTGCAAATATATAAAGCATTAAATAGAATAAAAGACAATAAACCAGAGTAAAATACTAAATTCAATAGTAAAAGAAAACCCTGAACAAATAACAATGTGTGATAGAACACACACACAAAGTATCCTGAGCATCTAGACAGAGACATAAACTGAAAGAAGGGGCAGAACATCAGGTTAAGTTAAAAGCCTTCCTGAACAGATGAGTTTCACATTGTTTTTTAAAAGAGTGAATGGAGTCAGCCGATCTATTTAATTTCGGGAGGTCATTCCAAAGTCTAGGTGCTATACAGCTGAAGGCCCTGTCACCCAAAGAGTGCAGGTTAGTGTGAAGCACAATAAAATCAACAGAATCAGAGGACCTGTGAACGAACAGGAGCATAGTGATGGAGAAGGTCACTGATGTAGTCCGGTGTGAGGCCATTTAAAGCTTTGTAGGTTATTAATAGAATTTTTTATTCGACCCTGTAAGACACAGGGAGCCAGTGAAGGTGAAGCAGAATGAGTGTGATAGTTCAAGAAAAGACTCTCGCAGCAGAGCTTTGAATCAACTGAAGCTGTGAAATAACTTTTGAAGGGACACCTGTCTGTAGGGAGTTACAGTAGTCGATGTGGGATGTGATGAAAGCATGGACAATTTTCTCAGCATTAGAATAGGAGAGCAATGAGCGAACACAGGATATATTTTAAAATCTGGCCATTTTGTTTCTTTTAGAAAGTCTTGCATTTTTAATTAGTTGCTTGTTGATGATCGCTGAAGCGTCATTTGCACCTGTGTTTGCTCTTTCTTAAGTGACACTTTTGAAAAAAATAATATTTCTAATTAAGCTCCTTAGATAATTAACTGGCCTCTCCTTACCTCAATTTGCACTCTGAATTAATTTCTCAGTATCCTACATATTTAGAAAAAGTATGAATGTTGTAAAATTAAGGTGTTTCCTAAATAATCAGGATCCTGAGAAATTAATTTATTTATTTCTAGTAGAATTGTCTGCTACAAAGCAGTATTTATTGACTGTTCAAATTGTTTTTTATACAGTTTTCAGTTAATTCAAAATGATGGTGCAAGAATTATTACACAAACCAGAAAGTACAAACATATAACTCCAGTTCTCAAGTCCTTACGCTGGCTCCCAGTTAAGTTTAGGGCAGATTTCAAAATTCTCTTTAATTTAATTATCTTAAATGCCTAAGATCCTGCTTACTTATCTGAACTTATCATGACTTACAAACCAGAGTGCACATTAAGATCTCAAGATGCTGACCCACTTAAGATTTCAAGGATTAATAAAATAACAGTGGGAGGTCGAGCTTTTAGTTACAGGGCCCCTAAACTGTGGAATGGTCTGCCTGCTACTATAAGAGATACCCCTTCGGCCTCAGCTTTTAAATTCCAGCTGAAGACTCACTACTTCAGTTTAGCATACCCTGACTAGAGCTGCTGATTAACTACACAGACTGCATCTCTGTTGTTAGTTATTAGCACTTAAATAAAAGTACTAAATGTGTACTGAGTCTGCATCAGCTCAGCAGTGAAAATTAGATATCCCTTCCCTTTATTTATCTTGACATGTTGGTACTTACATGTTTGTATTACATGTAATAAATGCTCTCTTCTTGAAAAAAAACTTCAATCCCTGTTTTTTTTTTTGATGTCGGGGGGGGGGGGGTTAAGTTTTGTTAGTATTTATGATCATTTTGAACCAAAAAAAATTCAATTTGCACTCCTAATAAATACTTCAATGTGAAGTTACTGTTTTCTTCTAATTTATTTAATTATACAGGAGACTATGTTTCATTGTTTATTTTTATTTCATGTGAAGGTCTGGTTCTGCTTCATGTTACCTGTTTCATTCAGGAGCCTCTTGAACCCAGATCATGGATAGTCATAACCAAGATCAGCCGGGCAAATCAAGACACACACGCATGTAGTGAGGGTTAGGTGCATAAGCGAAACAGTGCTTTCATTGAAACATTCAAAAGTAAACAGTGTTCAAATAGTGCAGTGGTCTAAATGTCCAATCAATCGATAAATAATCCAATAAAAATGGTGAAAATGTGGAGGTTAAAAGCAAATCCAATAAATATTCCATATAAATGAGGTTAAAATCACCAGGTAGGGAGATGTTCTTTAAAATCCGGTCCTCAGTACATCCCTTTAACATCGATGTCTTCCTCTGCTTACCCAAACATGGGGTCTAAGAGACATAGCTAATGTTCTTTTCGAACCACATGCCCCTGCCATCCATGGCTTCTAGCAGGGCTCCCAATTGGAGCCTCAGCTCGCTCCATCGTTCTCCCGCTGCCTTTCCCAAACTTTCACAGGATTGAGCACCAGGTCACTCCAGTCCCCTGGATGGCTTTTCTAATTTAGAAAGTTATTATTATAACTTGATTCACGGATCTGAGGCCAATTATATTGAACTAAGCTCTGATAATTCTGCCAGAAATTGTTGTTCTATGGAGGACAGTCAAAACCTTAATTTAAGCAATGATGATGGAAGGTACTCTGTCTTTATTGACCCTGAATGTAAGGCCTGTATTAGCAGCCCTTACGTTAAGTCAGTGAGTCAGGGGTTGAATAATAAAATCATGTATTGTGACTCGGTTGTTAAATTGGATATCAGGATCCCTGAGGTTAATCCCAATTTTTGTCAGATAAGACTGACTTGCCCCCCTATCAGCCCTTAACATCAGGGCCCCTCCCACTGATTTTATGGTAAGTCCCACCCCGACCAAAATTTAAGATCAACTCACCCCATCACCAATCCTTATCTTAAAATTAGTGGAAGGCCCTGAGGCTAAGTCCAACCCTAACCAAATTTTAAGATCGACCTGCCCCATTACTAACCCTTATCTTAAAATCAGTATGGAGGGCTCTGAGGTTAAATCTAATCTTATTCAGACTTTAGGATCCACTTGCTCCACTGCCAATTCTATTCTTAAAATCAGTGTGAGTAACCCTGATGTTAATTCCAACTCTGAGGAGAGTATAGGAATAACATGCCCTATAACTAATTCTAATCTTAAAATTAAGGGGAGGGGCCCTGATGTTAAGATGGTGGAACAGAATATAAGTTGGGTGGATAAATATTAGTATCCTTGGTTTGATTCTATTCCCTGTAGTTCGAAGGTGGAAAATATTCCTTGGATTGCTGGTTTGGAAACCCTACCCCCATCCAATATGGACTATTTAAGTTGTAATATTATGTTGGATGGAATGATCCATGTAGGTCTATTCAAAAACATTGGGGGCATTATCTTAAAGTAATCAGGAATAGAGAGGGAAACATTCGAATTACATTTTGGGAAATGGACAGTAGATGGATGAGAGAACAATGGGGATAGAAATGTGTGAAAGATTTAACAGAGAGAGGGATGTGTGATGGGTTGGAGGATTTTTTGGAAGGATTGGGGGGTAAATATGAAGAGGGAATGGATTGGCAGGAATTAGTTGGATGATGTGAGGGATTGCGGGAAGAGATTGATGGACACAGGGAGGTGGTAGACAGAGATATGGGAACTCAGGAAAGGGAGCAGACTCAGGATATGATCCCCATGGTATTCACTTATTCAAGACAAGCCCAAGAGGTCATTTGAGTATTAAAAAATAACTTTCACATAGCACAGGCATTGGATGAGGATTTGGAAACATTTCGAATAGTGGCTGCTTACCGCAGAATAAAACGTTGAAAGATCTTATTGTTAGAGCATCCTGTACTAAGCATAAGAGGAACAAAGTGGCCTGGCATATTCCCTATAAGGATAAAAAAATAATTAAGAATCCTAAAAGCTTGAGGGAAGCTCAGATTTTCCAATCATTGTTTTTAAACACTGTAAATTGTATTTATGCTATTCAGTGTGAGGCCTGTGGTGTAATATATATTGGAAAGACAAAGAATGCGGCCAAGACCAAATTTGTACAACATTTGAGGTTAATTGAGAACCAGCAGAAACTGACAAAGTTGTACGTACACTTTAATCAACCTGGCCATAGCCCTTTGTTTTTTTCTTTACAGCATGAAAGTTATTCAAACAAAACTCGTAAGCCTAAGAAAGAACTTGAGTGGATTCTGGCCTTGGGGACTTATTATCTTGGACTTAACGAGAAATGATCCAAATAGATATAATTGTTTTGTTTATATGTATACACTGGGTTAATAGATTAACTTAGATTAATTGTGATACACACTGCTTCTAGTGAACCTGTGCACGCCAGTATCGCTGGCATCCCCTACCCTAAACCTACCCCCATCCGCCCTTCCCCATCTCTGCCTCCGCCTCCCGCCTCATTTCTTCTTCCTTTCCTTCCTTTTTATCACCTGTCTAAGTGGCTGTTGATGTGAGACGGCACTTCCTCCGAGGCAATAATGAGGCACCTGATTGACGCTCTCCATCACACGTGTATGTGCAATCAGCCAATTGCCCCAAACCGTCCCCGGAGCAAAGTGAGTTTGCACGCCCGTTGGAGCCTGCACCTCACAGGGAGCAATTGTTTATTTAAAATTGCTGCAGCGTCATGAACCATAATCACATTTCATTGTTTTCACAGACCTTGAATGCTCTAAATAATAACAACTGGAAAAAAGGACACAGGCACGAAATGCTAAAGAGAAGCTGCTACTTCAATTACACTTCCACCTGTGAAATCATTAGCAGGTAACTGCTTAAATAAAAATGGCGTTTCAAAACAAATAGCACAACAAAAACTGAGTACTTTACCTATTTAAAAAAAAACAAATTATATTCCCATTATCTTAAAAATAGAATCAATTGTCTTAAATGTCCTAAGCATTTAAAACCTCTCCTTTTTTAAATATTAGGGTTTATCTGTCCAAATGAAGTAAAACAGCTTAGAGTCATTCAATTATTTTAATAAAGAAGTTGGTACATCCAAAACCAGTGAAGCAGAAATTAATCCAAGTAAGCGCTCAGATTTAAAAAAAAGTATTCAACCATTAAAAAAAGTCTTTTAACAACTATGAATCTTTTATTTTCTTTAAATTACTCTATAATAGGTGAAATATTTAGATCACTTATAATTTTTGGATCTTTGGAGACCCGAATACCAATATATTTAATTGCACTTTTCACAGAAATATTGCAAATGAATAAAATATCATATTTCCCAAGAGCCATCAGTTCAGATTTTTTAATATTTAAAGAGAGAGGAAAATTTTGTAAGCACTTTATTGCCTTTTCAGCCTCTTTATGATTCCTTAAAAAGTGTTGAATCATCAGCTAATTTGGAACACTTACTCACTCTCTATCCTGTATTAGAAACTCATTTCTTTTAATAGGAGTAGCCATAACTTGTATAACCAGAAGAAACAGAAATGCTCAAAAAGGCCATCCGTGTCACATTACTCTGGCAATTTATGGGAGCTTCCATGAGCCCATTTAACAGAACTGTTTTGTTTACTGGGTAATGTTCTAATTATTGTTTGAAAATATTTACTAAAGCCAAAAAACTTGAGAATCTTCCAAAAACTCTGACTCTGTACTGATTAATAAATTCACTGTAAATTATACGATCTAACACCTGTTGTCAATCGAGGGAACACTCAGGTCATGGAGGAAATGTCGGGGCACCAACCGGCTCTCCCCTTTTAATATTTACAAAGTCTTGGAACTGAAACAGATGGCACATCAAACAAGACAAAAGAAAAAGCAATTTAACCAAAGATATCAACAAGAGGATTCAGTCTAATCTAGGATGCATCTAATTCAGGTAGGAGCTCCACTCATCAGTCTGTTTGCTCCATAATGAGACGAGCCATGCTGGGCGTGTTTTGCTTTTATAGTGGCGGGACCAAAATGGGCGTGGCCAATTTCCCACCATGGGTGGTTTCTGAGGTTTGTCAGAAAAAAGGGGATGTTATCCTCAGGAACAGTTCCTCCTGATGTTCCGGAGTGGTAGTGCTCAACTCAGATAAGCCCAGAAGGCAAACCTCAGGCACACATGTGTGAGACTCCAGTCAAATATTGATACACTCTCTTTTATAAAACCTTATTGTCATTCATCAAAAGTGAGTCAAGCTCAGTCTTCAGACTCTGTGCAAAAAGAGATGCAAGGATCTTTGTATTATTATTAATCAAATAGATAGCTAAGAAATATTCTATCAATAAGGGAGCATGATTTTAACAGCCACATGTGTTAAGTTTACAAAAAGGTGTATATTCTAAAAAATATATTACGTATTTCCACCCTCCTCGAACCATAATTTCTAGACCTAACAAAAGCTTGTTTTGCATATTCTATGTCAAGGGTTCCCAAAGTGGTCGATATCGACCCCCTGGGGTCGATTTGAACTTTCTAGGGGTCGATAGTTTCAATAAAAAAATTGCGGGGTCAATGACAGCAAAAATAGAACCCCTTACTACTGCTATTTGTTTGTTACTTCAAAATCTGGTTCCAATAGGTACCTAATTAAGAAGTAAAATAATACAAAAAAACACTTTTTTGATAAAAACACATTACATACCAAACTTGCGAACTAAAAGGTAAAATGTGTCATTAAAAGAGTCACACGTAAGAATGCATGAAAATACATGTAACACAAACATACAGTATCTGTGCATTGTCTTATCGAACGTATCAAAGCAAGTGCGGACATGAAAAACCGTTGCATGTCCACTCTTGCTTGCGGTGGGACGAGACGACGGATATTCTATATTAGCAGAATCTATCAGTCTTGTACGGTTATGCTTTCATAAAACACTATAAATTGGTTCGTTTGATGTGACATGTACTTATTTGTGATTTGAACTTTGAATATAATTATTTATTGAGGAGCAGTACTACAAAAAAGAAAATTGGAGGACACAGTTTATTCAAGTAAGAACAAAAATCTTCTGTTTCAAGTAAGTACATACTTTGTTTTTTTGTTTTTTTTTTTAATCACAGGGGCTGTCGAAATTGTTTGTTAATAAAAGTTTGTATTTCTTCAGATAATAATATGACTGAACCAAAAAAGAAATGTAGACAGTACAGCTTGGACTATTTGTACTTATTTTGAATTTACATATTTATTTCATAAATGTCAAAAATGTAAAAAAAAAAAAAAAAAAAACTCTGCTCGTATTTTTTTGCTTCAATTGTCATTAGTGCAGGTTTCGATATTAAATGTTGCACAAGATAATGCCATATTCCGTAGCCATTTTATCTTTTTAAATTATAATTACAAGTGATTAAAATCTGATATCTATTGAAATATTTAATATTGAGTACTGTACAAATTTATTAATTTGAGTAAGTAAAGTAAATGACTAGGGGGTCGACGGTTTTAAAAGTTTTTGGTAAAGGGGTTGGCGGCCGAAAAAAGTTTGGGAACTCTTGTTCTATGTGTAACGTGTCCAGTTCTACTTACAAGGTAGAGAATTTACGCAAAGCCATTTGATTAAAAGTGCCATCATCATTAATATAACAAATTACCTTAAAACTTCCTATTCCTTTATTCTGTTGTCTCTGGCAACTTTGCTGTTACATTTTAGAAATTCCCAGTTTTTGTTAACTGAGCTCATCCCCAATATATATATATATATCAAGGTCATTGTGTGAAACAGAGGCAGCCAAGTGGATGGGGATGGGGTCTTTTGATAGGCAATCCCTTGTAGTTTTCAGTCTGCAACATGCCTTGGTCCAGGGCACACTGTGCTTTCACTGTCGAAGCATTCTTCAAAAATAACACGTCCATCATCAATATGCAACGCGCCTTCTAAATGCACTTCAGCATTCCTCCTAACAGTGACTTCCCAAATCGGAAAACAATTCTTCAGTATGGTGGCTAAATTTAGATAGACGGGTACAACATTGAACAGAAAATCTGCAGGCTGTGCTTAAGACTGTATGAATGTCTGAAAACATCCAAGCCGTAAAGGCATCAATTTTGCAGTCTCCTAGACGTTCATGGTTTTTGTGATGTTAAGGTGCAGACGATTCATTCTGCACCAAGAAACAAAGTTCTCAATTTGACTCTGTCTCATCCTCCTTATCAACACATGCCATGAATACAGAATCACATGAGAATGTTTGCAAGTGACATGACCTGGTATTATAGTTAGAGGTGTACAGAGTGAAGAAAGAAGGACAGGCCTGATTCTTGTGGTGCTCCAGTGTTGCTCACATCTATATCAGAATAACAGTCCTTGAGTCTCACAAACGATGGTCTGTCCATCAGATACTCCATTATCCAGGACACCATAGACTCATCCACCTGCATATCACTGAGCTTACCCCTTGATAGATATAGCTGGATGGTATTGAAGAGAAATCAGATGATCCCAAGTTCAACTTTTAACTGGTTATGTTGTGCTGTGAGCAGAGCAATCATGCAAGTTCTTTTTAAATTTTAAGCAAAAACATTGCAAGGCTTCCTTTTAAACCTAACTGGTTTACTCTAGCACATATTTTATTACTTATAAGAATACCAGTGAAATATCCCATTACAATTTGAAAGCAGACACAGCAAACAGTTGTCCAATCTATCTACATACTGTATCACAGTCGATTCCTGGATACCAAAGCCTGTCTCAGTTAAGCAGGAATGAATACTGTAGAGGGCCCCAGTCCAGTTTAGGGAATACTCACACAGTAATTTACAAAGGAACAATTTAAAGTTGTGGTATAGCGGGTCCACAGCTTCAAAAATATGGCCAGTTTTAAATCCAGATAGCCGTGTCAGTCTCCGTGGGCATGACTGAACGACCACCGGGAGTTAATGAGGTAACTAGGGCGTGTTGCACCTGCAGGTGTGATCATTCTCAATTGCTTTATCGGCTCCTGCAGCGTGTTATTAAGGCGCTGTGCTCACGGAGCCATATAAGTACGGGCCGGCACAGGGAAAGGAAAAAGAATTAGAGAAAGAATGAGTGTGAACTGAGGTTAAGACTTTAAGAGCAGTCTTGATATGATGAGCTGAGGCACCACTAAGGAGTGTAGGCTGTGGTGCTCTATGGGGCTAGTTTGCCCCACTGAATATTTGGGTGGAATGTGGCGAGCAAGGCAGATGACCTCCCTAGGCATCCAAGGAGTGACTGAGTGAGCGCGAAGGAAGACGGGAGGAGAGCTAAACCCCGGACGGTCTGGCTACGCATTTTGGAGGCAGCCAAGACAGGGCTCGACGGAAAGGAGTTTGAGGCTTCTGAGTCTACGCCGGCTACGGGAGTGATAGGTGAACCAGGGAGATAAAGAATGAGTTGTGCTGAGATCGGGAAGAGATAGAAACAGCATTTTAACCTCTGATTTTAATGGATTTATTTATTATGGATTTTTATCCCCCCTTTTCACCTGGTTTTATGGATTTATTTATGTACTATTTTTAGAACAGTGGACTATTGGTTTTGTTTTTGACTGTTTTTAATAAAAGCACCTCCTGATGTTTAACTCAAGAGATTAACATATGGAATAGAAACCAGATAGGCACATCACCGAGTTATTTGAACACAGCTAAAAGATGTATCTGAAGGTACACAATCAGGAAAACAACTAAGAAGGTGGTCCAGATTTGTAATGGTGAAACACTCTGAAGGAGAGTTGTTGTGTGGGAATGAAGCTAACAAAAGAGAAAAGAGGTCTGATTATTCATGAGAGTTCAAGGATCATGATAACACATATTTAAGATCCATATACAAACAATGCATTCATTATCTTCTTTCACTCTAAATCTCTAACTCACAATACTATGTAATTAGGCTCTAGAAATTACACATATTGAAAGGACATTTATGGATTTTAATTTCCCATAAACAGATGCTTTCAATGACAGTCACAACACATTAGTACAACATACCTGCAATTTAACTAAAAACACACCTTCTGCTTCCCTGCTGAACACATTCTGACAGCACTGCCTATGGACAGATGGCAACATCAGTCAAGGATTGCACCACAGCTGGTGAGAAAACCAACAGTTGACAGACACATCTTCTCTCCAAAGGGGGAACCTGGCAAAGATCCACTTGCATTTTCTCCTTTGCAAGGTGAGCAGAGGCCGCAGCCTACATCTGGAGCATTGGACACAACGCAGGAACCAGCCCTTGATGGGGCACTAGCCTATCACAGTACACGTATTTGCTGAGCCAGATTTAGATTATCAGTTAATTTAATAAGTATTTAAGATACAGGTGGAGGCCTAACAATCTGTAATGCACTTTAAATTGGTCTTTTAAAGAAAAAGAACATTTATGTGTGGAGCTTTTAGGAAAAACACATGTATATAATAAACTAGCAGAATACCCGCGCTTCGCAGCGGAGAAGTAGTGTGTTAAAGAAGCAATGAAAAAGAAAAGGAAATATTTTAAAAATAACGTAACATGATTGTTAATGTAATTGTTTTGTCATTGATATGAGTGTTGTTGTCATCTCTCTCTCTCTCTCTATATATATATATATATATATATATATATATATATACATAGCAAAATACCCGCGTTTGGCAGCAGAGAACTAAAAAGAAAAGGAAACATTTTAATAATAACGTAACATGATTGAGAATATAATTGTTTTGTCATTGTTATGAGTGTTGCTGGCATATATATATATATATATATATATATATATATACACACACACACACACACATATATATATATACACACACACACATATATACATATATACACATATACATATCTACATATATACTGTATATAAACATATATATATATATATATACAAATCTACATATATATATTAGGAGTGGGACTCGATTAAAAAAATTAATCCAATTAATTAGAGGCTGTGTAATAATTAATCTTGATTAATCGTATGTAATCGCACACAGGGCCGATCCTGGGTAGATGGCCGCCTTTGTGCGAATGTGGTTTCGCCGCCCTACGTACCTATTTTCTATTATGATATGACGGATATTACTATTACATGTACTACTTCAAACAGGATTAAGACGGTGTTAGGGTTAGAGTCGGGATGTATAAATAAAATTTAATTTCAAACGATTAGTTTTTATAAAAACTAAATAAAGAATCACAAAAATAAAAAAATCACATACATACGTTAATTTATTAGTTAAACATCAAAGAATGATTCTCCTAGCTTTAACAGTAGCAAATTCATCTATTATGTTTAAATGATCCAGTTTTTCACAAATTTCAGATTCTATAGACAGAAGCACAACATCACTCAATCGTTGTTGCCCGATAGTGGAATGGAGATCATTTTTAATTATCTTGAGTTTTGAGAAGGTCCTTTCAGATGCTGCCACTGATACAGGCAACGTAAGAAAAATGCGTAATGCAATGCAGAGATTCGGAAAACAAACCCGCTTTCACGTTTTGTCTTTCTCTCGGACATTCTACAAAATAGGTAGAATAAAGGGCTAATTCAAATATAATAATAATTTTGTAATAATCTTGGGCCTAATTCACACAAGTGACATATACACAATACACACTAATGTCATGTCAGTGTGCATTGGGCAATAAGTAAACATGTAAAAGTTTGTAATTTTTCTGAAATATTTCATTAACACTTTGAGCTCCACGTGCGCCACCGATGGTCATTTTAAATGTAAAAATACATTGCCGGTGAAAACGTGGGCTCAAAGTGTTAAAAAAATCTGTACATACTTTCTCAATGAAACAGCATATCATAATCATAACGTACGTTTGTGTAGAACCACGAGTCCTGAGCCTTTGTGTAGTCCAAACAAATAGAATCAAACCAAACCAGCCTAGATTAGAAAGCCGGCTTATTTAATCGTTCTAAGCGACAGGCAGCTCTGCACACAGTGACAAACAGTCAATTCAGAGATCGCCGCAGCCCCGCTGTCTTTTGCCGCTTCTCTTGACTCGCAATCCCGTTGAGGAACGTACGCGTCTCACATGAAATCTATCGCCTTCGCGACGCAACTATGAAACATGCAAGTTGAACGTTGACTAAGGGACTACACACATTTAGAGTTTTGGTCGCGCGTAGTAAACACATGGTAAGCAATGGAACCGTTCATTTTAAAAATAACGTAACATGATTGTCAATATACAGTAATTGCTTTGTGAGTGTTGCTGTGATCAAGGATTCGATTATCATTATTTGTTTCAATCAGGGTCGTATTTGTACGATGTGTTGTGTTCAAGTTACATTCTGTGTTTGTCAGTCGTTGTAAAGATTAAATTCTGTAATTACAGCCACATTAGCTCCACAAATGAGACACACGGGTTTACCGGCAATGTCAGTAAACATATACTCAGCCTCCCATCGGTTTTTAAAGGCTCTATTTTCAGAATCAACTTTTCTCTTCGGCATCGTGTGGGCTAGCTTCGCAATAACTTGCAGCAACGCGGTAAATGTTCGGCAAGGCAGCTGAATCGCTGCATTATGGGATCTGTAGTTTATTGTGTTACCAGCGCTTCATATACCCGGGCCATTAATAGCAATAATACAGTATATAAAATGATCTCGCGGGCCGGATATAATTACACGCCGGGCCGGATGTGGCCCGTGGGCTTTGAGTTTGACTCATATGGACTAAATAGAACTTGAAAAGAAATATTTTTTGGAATGTGATCGCGCAAGTCAGTACATCGAGCCCGCGTGCTATTGTGGTTTTGCTTGTGTGCTTCAGTAAGTTACCGTCCCCTCGCTCTTACTTTTTTACCGTTCATCTAATGAATACACTGAGTATGGCTTTACCAAAACAATCATTGATCGCGAATAAAGTATTCATTATTCATGAAGCTTCAATAGGTGAATAGGTGATCTGTCTTTCTGCGTTAACCGCATGCGTTTTCATACGTCTCAAACTAAGGGGATGCGAGGTTAAAATAAATCGAGAAGCGCGCGTACATACTTAGTGCATCCCCTCTCGGGAATCGAACCTCGGACGTGGGCGCTACAGACGAATGCTTTACCATCGCGCCACTGCGTGTGGTTTAGCTATTCGAGCGTAGCAGTGTAATTAGGTTTTTGTTCATCTGCGCACTGCGTCAGTTCACGTGAGCTGCTGAATATGGTTTTATATATATGTCACTCGCTCGCTTCTAATTGTTTCGCTGCCTTCTTAATTATATAATGCATGTTTTCTAAAGCGCGTTTTGTAGCTCTTCCTGGCTTTCTACGTAATGCGTGATTACGTGAGAGGCGTGATGATGTCATATGAACTCCGCCCCTCCAGCTGAACTCCATTACAGTAAATGGAGAAAAACAGCTTCCAGTTATGACCATTACGCGTAGAATTTCGAAATGAAACCTGCCCAACTTTTGTAAGGAAGCTGTAAGGAATAAGCCTGCCAAATTTCAGCCTTCTACCTACACGGGAAGTTGGAGAATTAGTGATGAGTGAGTGAGTGAGTGAGTGAGTGAGTGAGTGAGTGAGTGAGTGAG
>JANRMT010062841.1:27575944-27592219 GCA_026402145.1 Polypterus bichir lapradei | reverse complement strand
GAGTGAGTGAGTGAGTGAGTGAGTGAGTGAGTGAGTGAGTGAGTGAGGGCTTTGCCTTTTATTAGTATAGATATACTGTGAAAGCCATGAGATCAAGGTGCAACAGGCACCCTTTGTTAGAGACTGGGGTAAGCGAAAAGGTAAATTTCCTGAATAATTGTTGCAGGTTATTGTTGATGGCTATCTACAGGATGTAGATATTTACCTGTCTTGCAAAAAGTCACCAGCTTTGAAAATTACCGTATATACTTGCGGATAAGTTCTCCCACGGATAAGTCGCAACTTGATTTTACAGTATAATTTCTGGTATTTTATAATGTTGGTCGTATAAGTTGAATGCGGAAAACACACTATTGGTACAAGGGATTATGATATGCTAATGCCCACCTGAGAGAGTAACCACGGAGCACACTGCCTTTTTTCTCTATCTGGGTGCGGCATTACGCTGTATCAGCATGTGCTCCTAACCTCTGTCTCTCTCTCACTCTCTAGTGACCACACAGTAATACCCAAACTATTCCGAAGCGACGTTTGCACTGTTTTGTGTTTTTTGTGTCTCACACCCTCATACACCTTTATCGTAAGAGCATCCCTTATCTATGATGGAGCGTTTGATCAGAAGAAAATATGAAGCTGGTCTTAAATTAAACGTTGTTGAAGTAGCGAAAGAAATTGGTAACTGTGCTGCTGCAACAAAATCCGATGTGTCTGAGAAACTGATGCAAGATTGGAGGAGGCAAGAAAAAAAAATTGAGTGTTGCATTTTTGAACGGGTGTATAAGGCGAGGTCGGATTTTATGATCGATTTTTCTAGTTTCAAGACCCAACTTATACACGAGTATATATGGTAACGAGTTTTGGGGACATTGGTTTCTAATCAGCATTCAATGGTATATGTACTTCTTGATAGCTGACAGCAACGATATTGTTTAATCAAAGAAAACGTGTTTACAGTATTGTTCAGAAAAGAAAATGGATATGTACCATTGTTTAACTGATCATCATGTTGATCTAGAGATTGGAGCAGATACTGTATATATCTCTGGGTAAATCAGAATATAAGAAAAGAAAATATAGTCAGAGATTCCGAACTGCTGCAGGTTTCTTTTATGCCTCTGGCACCAGATCAGTGTGGCTACACCATGTATTAACAGTCGCTAGTACCTGGCCCAGATTACCTTAGACCTGAGGCTGATAACAAATCTATACAAAGGTGGAGAGAACATGCTGAAGCAGATGCCACTAAATTATTTTGCTGGGTTTTTGTTACTTTGTTTTCTTTCATTATCCCGCCATTATGTTTTTCTTTTATAAAATGGCAGAAACAGAAAACCAATGCACATTGCCAGAACGGGGGGAAGTAATGCTAAACAATGTGGCACCCTATAGGAAAGATCAACAACCAGTTTAATCAGTATTTCATTTAATTAACTTTTTCCAGACATAATTATACAAATTTATTTTTATTACCACATTAACATATCCAAAATCCAACAGTTGTTCATTTTATTCGCTTACCAATATATTAATTTCAGTACAAGGTTGTGTGGATTCTCATGGCTACACCTCTTCATTGGGAAGAAACACTACTTTTTTCCCTGATGGCAACACGAATTAGATGATCTACAAGTCTCCTACTTAAAGTTTAAATCCGAACTATATATTCTATATCTTTTCGTTGTTCCGTTATTTTGAGTAATAATTTCCGTTTGTTTGCGCTAATACAATCTTTACTATCCTTTTTTTGAGACTTTCGAATTTTCATACTTCCATTATCTCTAACCTGCTCTGCATGTGTACCGCGCCAACATTTTTTAATTCTTTATGACGTTCTACTTTGTCATCTACTCTTTGTTTTATTTCCGGCCCCAGGCGTGGTTAAATTTCTTGGCACAAAGACTCATCTTGTGGGTTTTTAAAGTGTCTCTCTGAGAAAATCATGTGTCATCTCCTTCCAACCTTCCAAGATTTTTTTTATAATAGAGAGACAAGAATTTAATTTAGTATACTGGTTCAACTGGTATAGCTCTCCACTACTGAGAGACATTATTTAACATCACACTATATTTGTCTAAATGTAAAGAAGATGAACTGATTATAACTTGCTTCTTCCGTCAATACACAGAAAAAGCCGGACATGCCATAAAGTTCATTCATAAATTCAGAATAGCACAATAATGGAATTCCTATAATGACACTCACCTATTCTGTACCTCTCCTCAACAGCCCCCCCAGATGTCTGCCATAATCTTGTCTCATTAAGTTTTTAGAAAGAGCTCACCTCTCCTAACACACAATGGCTAACCTAATTACACCATAAATTGTGGTCTGTATTGACAGTGTGATGGTCCAGTATGATGCATTCTGTAAATCTTCTTTTAATGTGATATGTTATCTCCATTTTTAGGTTATTTAGTGTAATGAATCACTTACATATTACAACATAGACATAAATTACTCAGTGTTCAATTGCATATACTTTCAAATTATCTAAACCTGTCCATATGGTGTTTAATTTGTGACCACCAAGGGACACTCAACAAACAAGTTGATGGGGCAGCAAAGGGCAGTGACAAATATAGCCATGCTAGAGACATTTCTTTTAAAGTCATTAGGCTCAGTGGTCAAAAACACTAATAAATGTTTTATTTTATTGCACTTTATAGTGCTTACTTTGGCTTTAGGCTATATCTTCCTCCTGGCGTTCCTTTACCAGCTTCTTGGGCAGATGGCTCCTTCTCTTTTGGGGTCAAAAGCAACTTGCTTTTGCCTTTGTTTTTTAATCCAATTTGGCTGGTCATTCCTAAATATTCACTAAGTCCATTGCATCAGGAATAAAAGAGTATGGCTGCAGATCTGGTAATTGTGAGGAATACAGGAAAGCCAAGTGTATCTTGGATAACGGTGCCAAAAGAAAGTTATCTGATGAGCTGAAGAAACAATTGTCTATAAATGACAAACTGGTTGCTAACTACAAGAGAAAACACTGATGATCCCAGTCTGACTAATCAGATCAATCAGTGTTATGGTTGTTCTGGAAGACGAAGGGACAAAAGTCAACCTGATAGTCTCACAGATGCCACTTCACACTCCTCTTCTCCTGTTTTTTTTCCTCTTGTCAAAGACTACAAGAAGCGAACAATTAAAAAAGCTGCAAGCCGGGATATTATTTCCCCTTCCTCGGCACACCATATAATCTTTGGATCTGTTCACTGTTCCTATCTGCTTCAAGTCCTGCACCATCATCCAGTACCACAAAAATCAGGTATGTCAAATCCCTGAATGACTGCAGACCAGTAGCTCGGACTTATTTTAAGTTACCTCAAGAAAACCACAATAGACTTCCTGGATCTATTTCAGTTTGCTTAGAGAACCAACTGGTCTGTGGATGATTCAATTAATTTGTGTTTAAGCTTTTGTGACCGAGTAAACTGACCAAGGATACCAAAAGAAAGGTTGAGGTGGTAACTGGGCAACACCATTTAATGTGAAGAAAAAAAACAAAAAAGATTTGCACCCTTGGCACTCGATTCAGAAAGCATTCTTAGCCTGAAGTATGGCACTTCAGTGGGAGCTCTGTCTCTGTTTAGGTCCTGGTTCAAACTGAACACCTCATTCCAGGTATTGCCCATTATTATGGCGTCCAAGGTGAAAGGGGCGGAGCATTACCCAAGTCTTGTGGGTGGGGTTAGCCACAGTCCTCAGACACCTTGTTGGGACAGAGGTGGAGAGAGAAGAATTGGTTAGTGCCAGATCCCCTCTATGTCCCAAAGTGGTACTGCTTATCATCTCAAAGCCCTGAAGGTGGCACACATGCATGTGACACTTTATTTACCAACACCTCGATAAGTTAGAGACATATGTGAGGATCTTGTCTGTGGACTTTAGCTATGCTTTCTTTTTTATTTATTGATTTTATTAAAAGCAAGTAACATACCATACAATCAAATCAAGCTTAATGAAACTAAATTCAACCCCCACCTGAGAGAAAAAGAGGAAATGCCAACAGCCAGAGTAAAACCTTAAAAGTAGAAAAGAGGGAAGAGAATCCTTTTCCCCCAATATAAATGCCTATTCTGTAATGTTATTGATTGGATCCTGCCAGGTTTTAAAAAAAAAGTTTTGTACAGATCATCTAAGTGAGCATTTGATGTTTTTTCCAATTTCAAATAGTATATAACATCAGTTACCCACTGACTTAAAAGAGGTGGGCAAGGATTCTTCTAGTTGAGCAAGATAAGTCTACGTACTAGTAGTTAAGTAAAAGCAATTACAGTTTGTCCTTTTCCACTTTAAGCCCATCTGGGAGTTCACCAAACACAGCTGTATGTGGGTTAAGAGGGATTGTGACACCAAGGCTGTCTGAAAGGCATTTAAAAATTTTTGTCCAGAATGATGTGAATTTGGTACACACGCAAAACAATGAGGCTAGAGCTTGATTGCAACAATTACTGGTTGGATCTTGCCCTGGAAACATTTTGGACAATTTTAAATGAGAAAAATGTGCTTGATAAAAGATTTCAAGTTGAATAATTGTATGCTTTTCACATATGGAGCTAAATAAATTATTTGCATTGCTGCCTTCCACTCCACTTCTGAAATGTTGAGTAAGAGGTCTTTTTTCCCATTGTACTCTGGGATCTTTGAAAGGAAGGGACTTTAAAATGTTTTGATATATTATAGTAGCTGTTTGTGTCTTCAAGACTGATTAATATTTCTTCTGGAATAGAAATAGGTGGAAGTTGAGGAGAATTGGGCACATTCTGTTTAGCAAGGTTTCTAATTTGAAAAAGAGGAAAAATTGTGTTGATGGGGAGTTAAATTTGAATTGTAATTGTTTGTAGGATGCAAAGACATTTTCTATATACAAATCTCTAAATGATTTGAGTCATGTATGTTAAAATAATCTTAAAATAGTTTTTTGTTCCTAAGCTTTCAACCCCTACCAGGAGTCATCATCAGAGGAAAATTATTAGACATACAGAAATCAATGACAATATATAGCAAATGAGGAAGGATGGGTAGGTGGGTGTATTTTTGGTTTGGCAAAGTGATATTAAATGCGTTATGTCCTTCGTGGCCAGCTTCATTCATGCCGTTATGGTGGGGTCATTGTTTAGTTTTGTTTGTAAAATCTCTGTGGCCAGATGAATTGGAATCATGGTGTACAGCGACACAACATCGAAAGAGACAATGAACATGCAAGTTCAACCAGACGCATGATTCAAACCTAATACTAAAAGTGCCAGAGAGCTGGCTAAATTGTGGCTATCGAATGAACAAGCCATTAACAGACACTTGGGCATGAACTCAGCATATGCAGGCTTAAAAAGAAGAATATCCACATATTAACTAAAACTTTATGACCAACGCCTTCCAACCACCACCCCCCTTCCTCATTTGCTATAATGATAATATTTGCCTTTGATTCCTTTATGTCTAATCATTTACCTCTGATGATGACTCCTGGTAGTGCTTAAAAGAAACTATTTTAAGATATGTGACTCATCTGTGTTACAGACCTTCACTTATGTATATATATATATATATTGTGGTGTATGGCCGGCCGTTTATCCCGGCCAATACCCCCAAGGTGCCAGGTGGAGCTCTCCCTGCAGCATGGAGGTGCCCCGAAGGCCAGCAGGGCATCATGGACATTGGAGTCTTTATCCACAGCCCTGCTGGATACCATGGGGGCCACTAGGAGACGCTGCAGGGAGGAACGATGCTTATTTACCCTACGCCCTGGAAGTACGTCCGAGTCACATGGACAAGGGGAATGACGTGCTTCCGGGGTGAAGAAAAGGACTCTTCATCTGACCCGGAAGTGATAGGAGATCACATGGACTGGGGATTGGAATACTTCCAGGTCAGGGAATATAAAAGGATTGTGGGAGCTCCCAGACGGTGAGCTGAGCTTGGTGGAAGGGTGGCAATGCGTCTGGGAGTGGAGGATTGGTTTATTGAGAATTATTGTAGTGATTAATGAGTATTGTGGAGAGGAGGGTGCTTTGTGCACTGTTGTTAATAAATAAAGTCAATTATTGGACTTTTATCTGGTGTCTGGCGTCTTGGACAAGGGTTCAAGGTAGCGATAGCACCCCCTATCTGTCACAATATATATATACTAGCTGTACCCTACGGCTTCACCCACATAGTAATGAAACAGGACAAACTTTTAAAATCAATAGACGTTGGCACTGTATCTGATCGTGTTCAGCTCTGATGGGAAAGCGTTCCCAGATCTAAATCCATTAAGTAATTCTCTTGTGAAAAGCGGACAGACATGCAAACAGAACGCGCTTGGATTATGAAAATGTTTTTCTTAGTGAGCATCTATGGTCCAAGGGTAACCTACATTCCAAATTTCAAGTCCCAGGTCCTCATGGTTCAGGTGATTTCGTGATGAGTGAGTCAGTGGTATCTTGTCATTTATTAACACACCTGTCAGTCACGTCCCACACTCACAGTACTGTATATATATATATATATATATATATATATATATATAAATGTCTATGAATCTCACGTAAAGCATATAGGTCCCATAATAAACATTTAAATACAATATACCCCATGGGTCTCACTTAGACACCCCTTAATCTCTTGTTTCTGTCATGTCCGAAGCATATCTTTAAGGTATATAAACCCCTTGGTCTGGTTAGTTGTGGTACGCAGCAATTTGGACCTCTGTCTAAAGGCTTCTTTTTGTCTCGATCCGACCATGGAAATCACTCGCCTTGTAAGTGTCTTTTAAAGCTTTATTGTTTAATGTATACTGTCTGCTATGGATTGCTTTGTAAATCATTATTTATTGTCTTTGGTTCTACACCTGTAAATACCTGTATGGTTCTTTTGTATATATTTCAGTTTACAACGAGGTATGCCCAGTAAAAGCCTTCAAGAAAGCTCACCCTTGTCGTTTTTATGTGGATGTGCCGAGTTGTTTAAGCTCTCTGCGGCCACGTTGCTCAGACAGTGCAGAGTGAGGCAGAAAAGCTGGCAAAGAATTCCAGAGGTTATTCTGACAGTAATGAGTTCAGTTGAGGAATCACCCTTGAGAAGGATGCCAGTCCACTGAAGTGCATATTACAGTTTGTAAAAAATTACAGGCCTGCACAAGTTAGATATGATAAAAGGATTCATTTTTTTCTGAAATTGTGTTGTATCATTTATAAACAATAAATATGTGAATGAGCGAATGAGTGAGTGTGTGTTCAATCGATAAACAGGCAAATCCCTCATAGGAAGATGGTCTCGCTCATATTGTAATAACTGCAGTTAAGCATTGCATTAGCTATTTTGAAACCACATACATATTCATTACTATCTTGGTCAAAAATACATTTAGAAGGTGACTTTTATGGAAATCTAAAGAGTCAAATCTTGTTGAATGGATGAAAGAAAACAAAGATTCCCATTGCGTCAGAAAAGGTATATGGCAGACTCTTGGGATTATTGTACATGTGTGCTCCTTGGGTTTGAAGGTTTGTAGTTCATACACAAAAGAACATAATATTCAAACTAGCCTTCCCAGTTCTAGTTTTATCTAAGCACTAATAAAGCTTGACCTCTACAGAAATCAGAAATGCATGGGCATGCCTACGGCTGATATAATGGATTTACTTTGAATGTTAATGTGTGATGTTAACTAATTCCTCTGTTCTCCCTGGGGATAATGTAGACCTTTCTACTAACTACACTGCAGCCCAAAGTAACATGTTGTTAAAGTAAAACATTATTTTAAAGGAAATACATAAATAAATAAATAAAAACAAGTGAAGAATTGAACTATTGGTATTAAGAACTTTTTTTGTCTGGTATAACATTTTATTGACTGACATACTGTGAAAGTTATCCCCAGCAATTTTATGTGTTAGGTGTAAGAAAGTTTTCTTTTTTTGAATCTAACATTTATTTAATAATCTTTTATTTTAGAATACTATAGTACACATGAAAAATTTCAAGCTAAAAGAAAAATGTAAAAATGAGAATTATTTAGCAAGTTCCAGACTGAAGAATAGAGATTTGTCTTGGTAGCAGAGTAGAGTCTGAACTGTTTGTGAGGTATGGAAATAATATTATAAGGACAAACCAAAATCAATTTAACATGTAAATAATTTTTAGTGGATGAGTACAGAGGATGAGTAGAGAGCCACAGCCAGCCATTTCATGTGGCTGGAGTTATTAGTCACTAGACACACTTTCATGATCTAAGGCAACGTCAGGGAATTGTAACAGGTACTTTATTCTTTTAACTTTTGTTTTCCTCTATTCTGTTGTCATGTAGTCGTATCGCCATTTATAATGGACATTTTATTTTTGTGATTTTTTTACATCAGCCTGACTAAAATTGCTGTTTAACTAGGTGTTTATTACAGTCTTTGTGTTGGTGTATGGAAATGTTGCATTGTCTACCAATATACAAAAACTGCATTATAGTTAAAAATGTATAAGGGTACTCTGAGCCACTACTCGGTTAAGAGCTTTTACAAAGATAAACTTAAATCATTTGGTGTGAGTCCTCTTCTTAGGAATCTTAGAATTAACAGGATAAACAGCAAAAGACCGTCAGGTCAGGTCAGGCTGGGGAGCACGCACTGGTACAGGATGTTGCCACGGCCATCACACAACAGAACACCTAGGCATCCCAGTTGTCAACCCCCAGGCAGACACACAGTCCAGTCCCACTCTCCTGAAATGACCATCTATCTGCCGCAGCCAGGTGTTTTATGGGCGTCCACTTGGCCTGTTCCGGCTGTTCAGGTCCTCAACAATGAGGATCCTTCGAGGCAGATCACCCTGCATCGTGCCACATGGCCATAGTGTCGTAACTGACAATCCCTCACATTGCAGGTAATGTGCTTCATTCAGGACTCAGAGAGCAACCGCTCATTCGACACAAAATCAAACCAGAGATACATGTGGATTCTCCAAAGAGACACAGTACCGAAGAAGTCCAGTCTTCATCTCAGGTCACTGGACAGCGTCCATGTCTCGCAACTATATAGCAAGACAGGAAGCACCAGGACTCTAAAGACTTAGATCTTACTTAGGCATAGATATCAGGAGTGTCACACACCCCTTTCCCGCGACCTCATGACCCCCATCTTCTCCCAGCCTATCTACTGACTTCATATAAAGAGTCACCAGAGACATGAATGTCTCTGCTGAGGTAAGTAATCCTCTCAATGAGGTCAACACTCTCTCTGCAGACAGACACATTGCTGATGGTTGTGCCCAAGAGGTCATTAAAGGCCTGGATCTTGGTTTTTATCCAGAACACTCGCAAGCCCAGGCACTCAGACTCCTCACTCAGTCTCTCGACAGTGCCAAGCAGTGCCTCTATTGACTCCGTGAAGATCACAGCATCGTCGTCAAAGTCAAGATCAGTGAATCTCTCTTCAGTAACAGATGCCCCACAGCCGCTGGACCCCACGATCTTGCCTAACACCCAGTCCACACAAGCATTGAACAGAGTAGGAGCAAGAACATACCCCATGACGAACCCCAGAATTAACTGGGAAAAAATGCAGAGGTTCTGCCTCTACTCTGTACAGCACTCACAGTACAAGTGTATGGGTCTGCAATAAATGTGAAAAATCTGTGAGCCACAGATGACAGGTCCCACTAAGTACAGTATACACATTCTGTAGAATATTTGATTCTCCACCATGAATCTGTCCCTTTCAAGAAAGATGATGCAACCAACTCTTTGTTGGTTTTGATTAGATTGTCGCCTGACTTTCAGATTTGCATTGCACAGCTCTCATTTGGAGTGAATACACAACATACACATTTACCTTTTTCTCAAGTACTGCCTCTTAGGTTGCAACTGGCCAGAAAAGTTGAAATTTTAAAACGTTGCCAAGGTAACAGATCAAAGAAGGCGAAACATAAAAATGCCACATAAAAATATTATCTGCCATGGTCTCTGCTTGTAGCAGGCTTATTTTTAACAATATGACAGCACACTTGTGTTTTATGGTCATAAGGTTTGGGATATATTTTCTGTCCTATTCAAGATATAAACAAATGCGTTTTTCTGTTCTTAAAAGTTACTTCTAAACGGTCATGGATTGTAACAAGATAAGTCAATATAAACTGTTTAAAAAAATTAAAAAAACTCTTTGAAAACACATCAGATCTCAATGGGAAAAAATCATGCTGGATATCTATACTGGTATGGACTGGGTAATGTGTTAGGAATGAAAGGATGCCACATCGGTTGATGGAAATGAAAATGATCAACCTACAGAGGGCTGAATTCAAAGACTCCCCGAAAATCAAAGTGAACAAATGATGCGGCAGGCTAGTCCATTTTGCCAAAATTTCATTGCAGCAGCTCCTAATTGTACTCAGTAGTTTGTATGGCCCCCACGTGCTTGTATGCACACCTGATAATGTCGGAGGCTGCTCCTAATGAGACGATGGATGGTGTCCTGGGGATCTCCTCCCAGATCTGGACCAGGGCATCACTGAGCTCCTGGACAGTCTGAGGTGCAACCTGGTGGCGTTGAATGGACTGAAACATAATGTCACACCCAGAGGTGTTCTGTTGGATTGAGGTCAGGCGAGTTAGCGTGGGGGCCAGTCAATGGTATCAATTCCTTCATCCTCCAGGAACTGCCTGCAATACTCTCACCACATGAGGCCTTGCATTGTCGTGCACCAGGAGGAACCCAGGACCCACTGCACCAGCACAGAGTCTGACAATGGGAACAAGGATTTCATCCCGATACCTAATGGCAGTCAAGTTGCCATTGTCTAGCCTGTAGAGGTTTGTGTGTCACTCCAAGGATATGCCTCCCCATCCATCACTGACCCACCACCAAATTGGTCATGCTGAATGATGTTACAGGCAGCTTAACGTTCTCCACGGCTTCTCCAGACCCTTTCACGTCTGTCACATGTGCTCAGGGTGAATCTGCTCTCATCTGTGAAAAGCACAGGGCACCAGTGGTGGACCTGCCAATTCTAGTATTCTATGGAAAGTGGAAAGTGCCAATTGAGCTACACAGTGCCAGGCAGTGAGCACAGAGGCCACTAGAGGATGTTGGGCCCTCTGGCCACCCTCACGAAATCTGTTTCTGATTGTTTGGTCAGAGACATTCACACCAGTGGGCTGCTGGAGGTCATTTTGTAGGGCACTGGCAGTGCTCATTCTGTTCCTCCTTGTCCAAAGGAGCAGATACCAGTGGGTCCTGCTAATGGGTTAATGACCTTCTATGGCCCTGTCCAGCTCTCCTACAGTAACTGCCTGTCTCCTGTGATCTCTTCCATGCCCTTGAGACTGTGCTTGGAGACACAGCAAACCTTTTGGCAATGGCACATATTGATGTGTCATCCTGGAGAAGTTGGACTACCTGTGTAACCAACCTCTGTAGGGTCCAGGTATCACCTCATGCTATCAGTAGTGACATTGACCGTAGCCAAATGCAAAACGAGTGAAAAACAGATGAGGAGGGAAAAATGTCAGTGGCCTTCACCTGTTAAAGCTCCTGTTTTGGGGGTCATCTCATTGTTGCCCCTCTAGTGCACCTGTTGTTAATTTCATTAACACCAAAGCAGCTTAAACTGATTAACAACCCCCTCTGCTATTTAACTGACCAGATCAATAGCCCAGAAGTGTCATTGACTTGATGCTATACTCTGATTAAAAAGTGTTCCTTTAATTTTTTTTTTAATAGTATGTATTGTGCAGTAGATTTTTTAATTAAAGGGAAATACATTTGAAGCAAAAATCAATAATCGAACCGCATGCGTTGTTATTTATTTTTCTTGCTTTTATGATTACAAAATATTATGCAAAGCTAAAACTTCCTTGCAATCAAACTCACCTACATCTTTCATGTATAACACATTTAAATGGCATGGATTATTCAAGACAAGAAGAAAGACCTGCACATAAAGAAAGAAGCTTCTCCAGTTGAAAAATGGTCTTAAAACACATACAGAAAGACCCTCTTTACACCGTGCATTAACTTGAACAGATTATGCTAAGGTAGCACATGACTACATTAAAAACCCAAGTGTGAACGCTCTTCTGATTGGATTATAACCAGCTTACTCAGTCCACCTTTGGAGGTGGTCAGGAATGGATAGCAACCATATTTAATAGAATTCTAAATGCAATTTCTGTTAGTATATATGTGGAAACTGATATGAATTTGCATGGTGAAAGTGACATTAGTGTTCACAATTATCCAGCTTCTCAGAATAGGAGAGCTGCCATAAAAATCTCAGAGTGACACAAATTTGGCCCTACTCGTAGGAGTGGGCATTTGATAAATATTTGATTAGTTTTCCTAATTTAGGAACCTACTCCTAGCTTGACCAGTTGTCCTAACTCACTAGGAGCTGCCAGAAGATGGCATTCAGGCAGAGGTTGGCATGCCTATACAAGGGAAAGGCTGAACGTTTTAGAAACACTGAACAACAATAAACTGATGAAAAGATATTGATCTGAGAGAGATGGAGCAATATTCATAACAAATCGTGTATGTTACATGATCAGTCCATTTACACAGGGAAGACATGCACTGTCAGCCAAAATGTAAGTGTTACATTACCTTTATGATTTTCGGCCACAAGGAAAATGCAGCTTTGCAATAGTGATGATTTTGGTTTGTCACGACTGACAAATTTTGAACCATATTCTGAACACCCATACAGCACATGAGGTAATACGAAGATTTAATACATTTCTTCATGACTTCACATGAGGTAATTTTAAAGCAATGCTGCATTCATGAAAATCGGCACATGCATTAAGATCATTGACTTAAGTGTGGATGAGCGCGCACGTGTATCTCAAGTAATATCACAGTATCAACACACAGACAGTCATGGGTGCAAACTGTATTGCAGTAGCCAGCATGATACCCTGAAGATAAGGATGGCTGAATGGGTGATTGAACCCATGGAACATTTCACGGTTCTCTTTACGAGTCCGTAAAGGTTCAAGAAAGCAGGCAGAGGTTCCTGTATCATTCGATAAACAGAGCCTTGCAGAATATAAGGGGGTGCTACAGAAAGAGTGCATTTCTGAAGACAATCGGGAATAGTGGAAGAATCAATGCAACTTTAGAAACAGTACTGTGCTGGATAGATAGAGCCTTGCAGAATATAAGGGGGTGCTACAGAGAGAGCACGTGAGTCTGGAAGACAATAACTAACAATGGAAGTGTGAATGCCACTTCAGAAACGGTACTGTGACTAGTTTAACTATAACTCTTACTTTACATGACATTTTTCGCGGCCATAACAATGGGAAGGTGATTCCTCTAAAAGTACAGCTGAGGGTCATTCATTGTTAAACATGCCCGTTATCGGGCTTAGCTCTTATTTGGTATGTGTGCCTCAGTCTTTCCATCTCGTTGCTCATTACTGTATTATTTTTGATGCAGGTTGAGAAGTGGCAAGAATTACGTGCAGCTTTGTACAATGTCTTACCTTTTTATGTTTTCCTTCTTTTAATCCTATTACTTTGAATATTATTATAATTATTAATAAAAAATAATAATACCTTCGTGGTGAAACCTTAGCATTAGTATCAGAAAACTAAAGAACGTCTTCATGAGCGTCAAGGTGCCATAAAATCATGACATCATCCCCAAATGTGGCCCCCTACTGTTAGCTGAGAGTAAGTGCCAGATGCTTGGTAAATACTTCCCATGTCCTGCTCTTATTCTAGTCGGACTTTTAGTTCAATTCCTTGGAGTCATTCTGAGATGCTTGGTAAATACAGATATTTTGCCCAGAAGGGACTGGGCGGTCTCTTGGTCTGGAATCCGTACAGATTTTATTTTTTTTCTCCAGCCTCTGGAGTTTTTTTTTTGTTTTTTCTGTCCACCCTGGCCATCGGACCTTACTTATTCTATGTTAATTAATATTGACTTATGTTTATTTTTTATTGTGTCTTCTATTTTTCTATTCTTCATTTTGTAAAGCACTTTGAGATACATTTTTTTGTATGAAAACGTGCTATATAAATAAATGTTGTTGTTGTTATTCTGTAGATCTCTGTTCAGATTTGATGCAGACACTAAACAGGCATTTTAATACCTTGTGTAAATGTAATCTTGATAAATTATATCTAGTGTCAGATATGCAAGCTTTAAAAGCATTTTACGGGCTTGTTCTGGGTAAATAGTGGGAAGAAAAAGAGTGTGACACTGATACTAACTTCTGTTCCGCCTGCTTCCTTAGACTGGAGGTCCGTTGAGACCACTTTTTGTCCTCACAAGTTCCCAATCCCCTTCTGAATGGCTGGAAGTCTGTATTCACATTTGGGGCAACTTCAGAGGAACTGTTATTTTTTTTTTTGTATTTGCGGCGAAATGTCAAATCACTTTAAGCATGTGTGGGAGTCACTTTTGTATCTGTCCTTTGGACTAGTCAACTTAACGGGGCCTCCTTCAGGACCCCAACATTCATTTTCTTGTCCTTTTTTTTATCTTTTACACCATATTTAGTGCACATCTAAAATGCATGTTAATGCCAAAAAGTTCTTATTGAAGATTAGCAAACATGAAACAACACAATGTGGGGTCAATCACCGTAACCCCACTTTATTTTATATAGCACCCATCTGAGCAAGGAATAACATGTGTTACCTTCCAAAGAACAGTAAAGATTACACTGCAAAATTAAAATGATGCACTGTTCTGTATGCACCAAGACCATATTGTCAAAAATGATTTTTTAAATTACCTTGAAATTCTATCATGCCATATTTAGTCTCTTGCAAGATTATACTTTGCTCTGATGTTGTCACTGCAGCACCTGCCGCATCTTCATTTTAACCCATGATTTTCTTGTGTTCTTTTGCCTCAATTTGAATTTTTTTTTCATGAAATACAGACATTGTATTGGCAGTAAACACAAGTAAGGGACATCTTGACAGCAGTGGAATCATGAATTCCACCAGACTCATACCTTCGTCAAAATACACAAAAATGAAACAAATGTACTTGTTCTCCTTGCGTCTGTGTACATTTTCTCCATGTAATGTTCCTTCCTTCCTGACACTGCTTTGACTATGTTTGGAAGGCCCTTCCTTGTGCCAAACTCTGCCAGTGCACAGTAAGCTCTAACACTTGTTGACCCTGTAATGGAATAGCTAGGTTCAGAAAATAGATGACTGCTCTTCTTTTTTAGCAAAATCTCTTCAAAAAAATCAAGAAATGCAGTTGCATTTCATGGTGCAGTGCAGTTGATATCTACATTTTTCTTAAAAAATTGGTTTAGAGCTTAGTTGAATAAAATTGACTTAACACATAACTGAGCAAACAGACCTCCTTATAGAACTGCTGGGCATCCTTTGCAAGTTGAAATTAACCCTCAAATATTAGTAACCCAATCCTTATCAATAAAAGACAATGGTATGAAATGGGCCTTAGACTGTTATGTAAAGACAATGCTTTTGCAGCTGTATTATTTAACTTAGTGTTTAATAGGTGGGAGGTAGTGCATAGCAATTCTCTCTTTCCTTCAGGCACCCTAATAATTAAACTGTCAGCCATGGACGTCAAGGGCCTTAAGAGGAGACGCGCTAAAAACAGTGGTGAAGAAACCAAGACTATTTTCAGCATTAAGCCTGTAATTTTTTGCATCCTAAATGATCATGTTTACAGAAGCAATTGCCTGAAAAACGACCTTTCATGTGACAAGGACATTTTCACAAAGTGAAAGAGCAATTTAATGACCAGGTGTTAATGCAGGCATGCTTTTGGACATCGGCACACTCTTTCAAGCTTTAAACCACAGATGTATGCTCTCCTAAGCCTGGCTGCTGTTTTGTTTTGTTTTGTTTGTTTAAAAAGTAAATCCTGCAGATGATTTTATTCATAGCCAGATGGCTTTTGCCATTTTATGACAGAAAATATGTAGTTTTAGTCATTTCAAGCCAGAAACTCTGTATTAAATGATTATTATTTTATTAGGAAGAATTAACTACTATACAGATATCCTACAAGCAACAACAGGGATAAATTAATTTTTAATTAATTTTTTTATTAAATAATTATATTAAATAAATGTGTAAAATAACCTTCAATTAAGCACAAAAGCATATGGTAAATAATGAAATATATACACACACATATACTTGACATATATTTGTGTGTAAAAATATTATATATATACAGTATATATCTTTATATATATTTTATATGGCATATAGTTGCATAAATATATATATATATATATATATATATATATATATTGTCACGCATGCGCGAGTAGGAGACCGCGGACGGATCCGAAATCAAT